>JAXCMG010000042.1:1850834-1864803 GCA_034642415.1 Podarcis siculus
CACTGCCTCCATTTCTTCCCCTTCTATTTGCCAGGAGGTGATGAGCCCAGTGGCCATGATCTTCGTTTTTTTTGATGATGAGCTTCAGACCATATTTTGTGCATGCTTTCCTAGCTTTCTTTTCTGCGGATTCTTGAAAAATCAAGCAACTTCGCCTTATCGTGGTTTATGTTTATTGTTGCTAAGCTGTTTAGGCGTTCTTGAGCCATTGCTGAGACTTAATTCGTTTTAATATATCGAAACGTCTCTCGTCGGAGGCTGCTGTAGCTGGTAACGATACGAAAATGCGTAATGCTATTAGAAGATTTGGAAAAACGTTTTCCAAATTCGAGTTTTGCTGGCCAGGACCGGTGGGAGTTGGGACTTGCAACCGTGGATGGAAAGCCCCAGACAGCTAGCCTACACTGGCTGGCAGCAGCCCCCTTCCGCTGGAGGGATTTGCACCTGGGACCCTTCTACATTCCAAGCAGGCCCTCTTACCCAACTGAGCAACGGCCAGTCCTCTCGCCTTCCGATTAAAACAAAAATTGGCACTTTTGTTTTGGGGGGGGGGTGAGGAGGACATCTGTGCGAAAGGCAATTTGGTGCAGTGAGTGTCAGAGGACTAGGGCCTGGGAGAGGTCAGGATTCGAACTCGCCACTCGACGGCCCTAAAGCCCGCTGGGCATGACCGTGGGGGCTCCTCTCAGCCCCTTGCAGGGCTGTTGTTGTTGGGGTTAGGTGAGGACCGAGGAGAGAACCACGTAGATTCCCTTTTGAGCTGCTCGGAGGGGGGGGGGAGCACATAAATATGCAATAATGAAGTATAAGTATTCAAAGACTCGGCTGCCCGTTCAACCTGCTGCAACTTGCATAGAAAATCTGGGCCCCATTTGCTTTCGGGGGAACCCAGGAGTCCTGGAACGTGTGGGTCGTCCCCCGCCCCCGGCCCGTTCTTTTCTGAATCCTCCTTTGGGGGGGGCCCTTTGTATAGTCACATCCTTGCACATCTGGGACGGATTTAGGCAGGAATGAGTGTGGGCTGATGGGTGGGACGGGTGGGTGGGGGGTGTTTGGCAGGGGGCGGGCTGCAACGAAGCCGCTCAGCATCGGGGAGGGGGTGTCTGCTATGGGGTGGGGGCCGTGTGTGGCATGCAAAGTCCGTTGCACGGGGAGATTAACGGAAACTTTCCACTGCCGCATCTGTCGGCGCGTTGCTAGCAGTGTTTAAAAACAGCCCTGGCTCCCCCTGAAAAATCCTTTGCCGTAGATTTTGTGTAGCGGGTGGAAGGGGAACCTCAAAGGTCATCCATCCCAACCCGCTGCAATGCAGGAAGAGCAGACGCGGCCTTCGTCTACCTCTCTTGCAAATCGGAACCAGTGAAGGCGGTGAAGGTCCTGTGTGAGTGCCTGGAGGCGGTGCCTGGAGGATGGATGGCGGCTAATGGATTGGGGTTGAATCCTGACAAGACAGAAGGACTGTTTTGGGGGGACAGGGGGCGGGCAGGTGTGGAGGACTCCCTGGTCCTGAATGGGGCAACTGTGCCCCTGAAGGACCAGGTGCGCAGCCTGGGAGTCATTCTGGACTCACCGCTGTCCATGGAGGCACAGGTCAGTTCTGTGTCCAGGGCAGCTGTTTATCAGCTCCATCTGGTACGCAGGATGAGACCCTCCCTGCCCGCAGACTGTCTGGCCAGAGTGGCGCATGCTCTGGTTATCTCCCGCTTGGACTACTGCCATGCGCTCTACGTGGGGCTGCCTTTGAAGGTGACCCAGAAACTGCAATTAATCCAGAATGCAGCAGCTAGACTGGTGACTGGGAGCGGCCGTCGAGACCACATAACACCGGTCTTGAAAGACCTACATTGGCTCCCAGGACGTTTCCGAGCACAATTCAAAGTGTTGGTGCTGACCTTGAAAGCCCTAAATGGCCTCAAAGGCCCAGTAGACCTGAAGGAGCGTCTCCACCCCCATCGTCCAGCCCGGACACGGAGGTCCAGCTCTGAGGGCCTTCTGGCAGTTCCCTCATTGCGAGAAGCCAAGTTACAGGGAACCAGGCAGAGGGCCTTCTCGGTGGTGGCGCCCGCCCTGTGGAACGCCCTCCCACCAGATGTCAAAGAGAACAACAACTACCAGACTTTTAGAAGACATCTGAAGGCAGCCCTCTTTAGGGAAGCTTTTAATGTTTAATAGGTTATTGTATTTTAGTGTTTTGTTGGAAGCCGCCCAAAGTGGCTGGGGAAACTCAGCCAGATGGGCGGGGTATAAATAATAAATTATTATTATTATTATTATTACAGGTCTACCAAACAGTCTTATTTCCTGCCAGAAGCAGGCTTTACTGATCCAGACCCGCTGTGCCCTACCTAGCTCAGTAATGTCTGCTCAGACTGGCAGTAGCGGGTCCCCCTCCCCCGCCTGGTCGAAACCCTCCCCTCCCAACCCGCAGACGCCACCAGGGATTGAACCCCCCCTCGGCCCTTCTGCACTCAAGGCAGGCGTTCTTGCCCCTGACCCGATGCCAGACCCATCAAACAAACCAAGTTCCTAGTCCTCATTATGCTGATTTCAAAAGGGCCTTCTGCATGCCAAGCAGGTGTCCCGCCACCGTCTTACGCCAAATATGTTGGGTGCCTGGAGTGTGGAAACACCCCCAGACACCCATCCCTCGCCTCCGCCCTCCTAATGATTTTCCACTTGGCCCCCGTCCCGCTCGCCTCGGCCCCTGGGGCGTCGCAACTCGGAGGCGCCCTTTAATTACCCACAGTTCCCTGCTGGCACCCACCCTTATTTGCTTATCTCGTGGGTGGGGGCCAGAAAGCCGGCGGTTGGGGGGGGGGGGGGGGCGAGTTAAACAGGAAGGAAGGAGAAAAATCTTCCTTTTGTTTTCAGTTTCCTCTGTAATCTAGTCCTGGTCCGTCGAATTGGGAGGGGGGGCAAGAGGAGCAGGGGACGCCTGGGTTTTTTGGGTGGGGTTTATTTTGGGGGGGGGGGTGTATTTTGCATCTTCTCGAACTCTGAGCCCTCCAGGAAGGAGGGGGGAACCAGGCTGGAGAGTTTCTGGCAGGTGGGGAGGAATTGGCTAAGCCGGAGGGGAGGGCGAGGAAGGAAATGGAGATTTTTGGCTGGGGGGGGCCGGACGGTGTAATGTCAGGACCTGAGGGCTCCTGGTGGAGACAGAATGGCTCCTAGAGAGGGGAAAAACGAAACCAACTAGCTAGATCGCAGAGTCAGAATGGGGACCCCCAAAGGTCATCCAGCTGAACCCCCTCTGCAATGCAGGAATCTCAGATTTCAACAATATCAGCCACCTTTACATTTAGGATTCTCACAATCCCTTGACCCTTCTCTGCCCATCCATTCTTATTCAACTTATCCTTCCCCCCCCCACCAATTTGTTGTATCTATTATTAACTTTCCCAATATATTTTGTCCTTTACAAGTGTTACTCCAATCCATTTACTGCTTACGACGTTCTCTTAAATAGACTATAATTTTCCCCCCATTCTTTCGTAAATTTCTTCTCGTCCTGGTCTCTGATTCTCCCGGTCAGTTTCGCCATTTCAGCACAGTCCATCGTCTTCATCAGCCGTTCTCTGGTTGGAACCTTATTTTCCTTCCATCTCTGGGCCAGTTAATATTCTTGCTGCTGTCGTCGCCTACATAAATAATCTTTTCTGCTCTTTCGGAATCTCTGTGCCTAAAAAAACCTAACCAAAAAAGCCTGTGGTTTTTCACAAATGTTATTTTAAACATTTTTTTCCAACTCGTTATATATCTGCTTTTGTTACCTTGCACGTCCGACACAGAACGTGCCCATCGGAAAATTATCCCAGTCTCCTTTCTCGCAGCTTGAGTCCGTTGGTTCAGCAGAAAACAAGCTAATTAAGCAATTGTGTTTTTTTTTAAAAATGCAATTTGTTGGTTTTGTGGCATTTTGGCCCTTGACAACCCCCCTGCGAGGAAGGCCCCCTCTTCATTTCCTCTTTCTTTCCCCTGTTTGGGAGAACTGGGAACAGGGAAGTGGAATGGCCAAAGGGCCGGTTGGCAAAACGACAACAACCAGGACTCGAACCCAGGACCTTTGGACAGGACGGTTGTTTTTTTGTTTTTGTTTTTGACTCAGGTTAGGGATAGCCAATGAAGCTGAGCATTGGAAGATTCAGGGCGGATAAAAGGGAGGCGCATAGTTAACCTATGGAACTCCTTGCTGCAGGATGGCCACCGACCTAGATGGCTTTAGATTAGCTTTGGATGAATTCACAGAGGAGAAAATATCGATGGCTCCTAGCCAGCAATGCTGGATACCAGTTGCCGGAAATAACAGGAGCGGAGTGTTGCTCTTGTACTCCCTGGTCCTGAATGGGGTAACTGTGGCCCTGAAGGACCAGGTGCGCATCCTGGGAGTCATTTTGGACTCACAGCTGTCCATGGAGGCGCAGGTCAGTTCTGTGTCCAGGGCAGCTGTCTGCCAGCTCCATCTGGTACGCAGGATGAGACCCTCCTTGCCCGCAGACTGTCTGGCCAGAGTGGTGCATGCTCTGCTTATCTCCCGCTTGGACTACTGCCATGCGCTCTACATGGGGCTGCCTTCGGAAACTATAACTAATCCAGAATGCGGCAGCCAGACTGGGAACTGGGAGACCACATAACACTGGTCCAGAAAGACCTACATTGGCTCCCAGGACGTTTCCGAGCACAATTCAAAGTGTTGGTAAAGGTAAAGGTAAAGGGACCCCTGACCATTAGGTCCAGTCATGACCGACTCTGGGGTTGCGGCGCTCATCTCACTTTATTGGCCGAGGGAGCCGGCTTACAGCTTCCGGGTCATGTGGCCAGCAGGACTAAGCCGCTTCTGGCGAACCAGAGCAGCGCACGGAAACGCCGTTTACCTTCCCGCCGGAGCGGTACCTATTGATCTACTTGCACTTTGACGTGCTTTTGAACTGCTAGGTTGGCAGGAGCAGGGACCGAGCAACGGGAGCTCACCCCGTCATGGGGATTCGAACCACCGACCTTCTGATCGGAAAGTCCTAGGCTCTGTGGTTTAGACCACAGCACCTGCTGACCTTGAAAGCCCTAAACGGCCTCAAAGGCCCAGTAGACCTGAAGGAGTGTCTCCACCCTGGACACCTGGGTCCAGCTCCGAGGGCCTTCTGGCGGTTCCCTCCCTGCGAGAAGTGAGGTTACAGGGAACCAGGCAGAGGGCCTTCTCGGTGGTGGCGCCTGCCCTGTGGAACGCCCTCCCAGCAGATGTCAAGGAAATAAACAACTATCTGACTTTTAGAAGACATCTGAAGGCAGCCCTGTTTAGGGAAGCTTTTAATGTTTAATAGGTTATTGCATTTTAGTGTTTTGTTGGAAGCCGCCCAGAGTGGCTGGGGAAGCCCAGCCAGATGGGCAGGGTATAAATAAATTATTATTATTATTGTTATTATTATTATTATTATTATTATTATTGTTATTATTATTATTATTATTATTATTATTATTATTATTATTATTATTAAAATCCTGCTTTCTGGGTTTCCCATTGAGGTGTCCAGTTGGCCAGGGTGCTAGCCTAGATGGGTCTGATCCAGCAAGCTCTTCTTGCATTCGCAAAATCCTTCCCCATCTTGACTCCCATGGCCCTCTGCTCAAGTTGTGCATTTGAGACCCCCCCCCACTTCCAACAGGGGGGCGAAAGGGTGGGCGGGGGGCTTGCTCAAACAAAGGGCCCTTTTGTTTTCTCGGGTGATCATGGCAGAGGCAGAGAGCCCGCTTCAGGTATCCATCCCTTCGCCACCATGCACCAAGATATTTTTTTGTAAGGTGGGGGATGCAACCCCCCCCCCCGGTTTGCATTGAGGGGAGAAGGGGGGTTTGTTAAGAAGATAAGAAGCTTTAGCTGGATCAGGTCCCCGGACCACCTAGTCCAGCATCCCGCCCTCAAAGTGGCCGACCAGCTGCCCTAAAATCCTCCATCAGGATTCGAACCCAAGACCTGCTCTCCCGTCCTCCGGTTTCCGGCATTCAGTCGCCTTACTGCCTCCAATTGTACAGGACATAGTATAGCCATCCTGGCTAGTAGCTGTGGACAGCCCTCTCCTTAATGAATTTGCTCGCTCCTCTTTTTGAAAGTCGCTGCCTCAAGTGGGAGGGAGTTCCGCAGGCTAACTGTGTGCTTCACTTTGCACAACTGAAGCGGGAAGGACTCTCGTGCAACAGAGTTGCGTCCCTGTGGGGAAAAGGAAAAACCCTCTTCTGAAGCCGCCTGGTTCTTCCTGTGGCAGGGAGTTCCACAGTTGAACGGCGCGTCGGAGAAGGACTTCTTAAAATAAAAAAAATTCGGAAAGCGGATAAAGGGGGATGGGGAGGCGTCAGATGCGGATGATGTAAGGGGGGGCACGTGTGTCGGTGAAATGGTGGGAGTTGTCTTCCTAGCCCTGGGCGGTGGCGGCAGCCGCAGAGGCTGTTTGAGGAAATGACGCGAGTCCGGCTTTTTATAAATATGCCGCCACCGAGTGACCACCTTTGACCCTTTGGGAGTCAGCGCCGTTCCCAGAAACTCGTGCAATTGTGCGAGGGAACAGGGAACGGGAATTGGCTCAGCGGTTTTTTTCCTTTTTGGTCTGTGTGAAAAAACAAGAGCAGGGGGTTTGTGGGTGTGGATTTCAGCCCGGATTTCTGGACCACCTGACTGACAAGGTGCATAGATAGATAGATGATAGATGATAGATAGATAGATAGATAGATAGATAGATGATAGATAGATAGATAGATAGATAGATAGATAGATAGATAGATAGATTTTTGTTGTTGTTTAGTCGTTTAGTGGTATCCGCCTCTTCGTGGCCCCCTGGACCAGAGCACGCCAGGCCCTCCTGTCTTCCACTGCCTCCCGCAGTTTGGTCAAACTCGTTTTAGTAGCTTCGAGAACACTGTCCCACCATCTCGTCCTCCGTCGTCCCCTTCTCCTTGCACCCTCCATCTTTCCCAACATCAGGGTCTTTTCCAGGGAGTCTTCTCTTCTCATGAGGTGGCCAAAGTCTTGGAGCCTCAGCTTCAGGATCTGTCCTTCCAGTGAGCACTCAGGGCTGATTTCCTTCAGAATGGAGAGGTTGGATCTTCTTGCAGTCCATGGGACTCTCCAGAGTCTCCTCCAGCACCAGAATTCAAAAGCATCCATTCTTCGGCGATCAGCCTTCTTTATGGTCCAGCTCTCACTTCCATACATCACTACTGGGGAAACCAGAGCTTTTACTATACGGACCTTTGTTGGCAAGGTGATGTCTCTGCTTTTTAAGATGCTGTCTAGGTTTGTCATTGCTTTTCTCCCAAGAAGCAGGCGTCTTTTAATTTCGTGACTGCTGTCACCATCTGCAGTGATCATGGAGCCCAAGAAAGTAAAATCTCTCACTCCCTCCATTTCTTCCCCTTCTCTTTGCCAGGAGGTGATGGGACCAGTGGCCATGATCTTCGTTTTTTTGATGCTGAGCTTCAGAGCATATTTTGCGCTCTCCTCTTTCACTCTCATTAAAAGGTTCTTTAATTCCTCCTCACTTTCTGCCATCAAGGTTGTGTCATCTTCATAGATAGATAGATATTATATGAAGCAAATTCTCTAGGGAATTTGCACACTTCAAAAATGAATTGCACCCAACATCCGCAGCTGTCACTCAGTGAGAAGGTAATATTTCTTACTTTTCTTTTTGAGAAGGTATAATTTTTAAAAGGGGACCTTTGGCAGCAACAGCAGCAGAGACGCTCTCTCTGTTTAAGATGCAAATTTTGTTCTCTTCCCAATGCTGGCGGTTTTAAATTCTGCGTCTGACCTCCTTTAACAAGGTTTTGTTTTGAAACGGTTTTAAGTGCTGGGGCGATGAACCCTCTGGCGCGTTTGCTAAAGCTAAGCAGGGTCTGGCCCGGTTTAAAATTAGATGGGAGACCGTGTGTTGAGATCGCTGCATTGCAGGGGGTTGGTTTGGATGACCCCACGGTGTCCCTTCCAGGTCTGCGATTCTAGAAAGGAATAATACTTCATTTCTGTCGTTAATCTTGCTGCGTTAATTGTGCACTCCCGCCTTCCTTTGCAATGCCTTGCTTTTGAACACTTTTAAGGTAACGTATTGCGGCTTCCTCGTGAGGAGGGGATGCAAAGGAAGCTCTGATCCGCTCCTCCTTCAGAGGAACCAGGCGTCCTGGATTCACAGATTCCCCCCCCCCAAAAAAAAATTCCCCATGGTCTTTCTCCCCCCCATTTTTTCCAAACTCAGCAGGCGGACAGGCAGATTCATAAACCGCGAGGCTTTTAACATGTCTTAAAAGACACCAAGAATAAAGAAAACACAAACCCCTGCGAAGAAAAAAACCTTCCTGACTTGCATTTCCTCAAGCAAGCAGGTGTCTGAATCGATAACATTGGAGATATCTTGGCTCATGACCTGATTCAAGAGACTCTTTCAAAGCGTTAAATTTCATTAAACGTAAAACAAGACGAACGGCGTACGTATTCCAGCGAAAGGGAGCCAAACTCACAGGCCGGGGATACAGGGTCAGGAAACGAAAGATATCAAGAGAAACGTTAAAAGGGATATTTAGCGGGATAGATAAGAGCTCAAACAGCGGATCTAGAACTCGCCTAATCAAAACCATCGCCGGATGAAATCATATTTTGGATGCAATTTGCCATCTGCACGGATGCGTTGCTAAATACACCACAGAAAGCTCGCCAGCAGCCATTATTATTAATTATTATTATTGGTTAGTAATATGATGTCTGTTGCTTCACCAGCAGGTACCCGGGAGGGATGCGGCAGGTTAAAATTCAGAATTAGAAACCGTTAAAAGAAATTACGGGCTTGGGAATTGGCGTGGGCCCTGAAAAACACACAATTCACAGGTGACCAATGCCTTTGGGGTGAAAGCGAAATTTTTATATATATATTGGGGAAACTCAGATGGGCAGGGTGCGAATAATAGAATAATCACCCTCATCGTTAATGATTATAATAATTTGCACGTTGGGCAGTGAGATCAGTGACTGATTTGTATTTTTAACGCCGAACCTCAAAACGTCAACATTTCTGTCCTTGCGATTTGCCCTTTTAACGAGAAACGCAAACTTTCCCGAAGGTTGAGATTTAAGGGATTTAGATGGCTTGTTTCTTACTAAGATAGCATTTTGACCCTGAAAGCCTGTTGACCTGTAAGGGGGGGACAAAAATTCCCAAAATCTGCATTAGGGCAGTTCCTTTATAGGAAATGTGCAAGCTTTCCAGTTACACAGAACTCCTCTTATATATATATATATTATTAATTTTAACATGTCATTTTCAACAACATTTAAACATACTTTTACATCGTATACAAATTTTTGGACTTCCATCAATCTTGTCTGAAAATTTTCCAATCTAATCACTTAATATAATTTCTTATTTTCCCTATTTTAAATCTCACGACTAATATATCTGTTCTTTTTCAGTTTCTAACGTTTCGTAAGTTTCTCCTTACAAAACGTCCTGTAGTCCTACTAGCGTAATTTGTTGATTACAATTGCTCTTCAAATAGTTTGTATATATCTTCCAATCTTCTGTGGTCCCGCAGGTTTCGAATCCTTCCTGTCATTTTGTCCAATTCTGCATAGTCCATTAATTTCGTCTGCCATTCTTCTTTCGTCGGAATTTCTTCTTGCTTCCATTTCTGGGCTAACAATACTCTTGCTGCTGTTGTTGCATATAAAATCAATTTACCTTCTTGCCTATTAATATCCTGACCGAGTTAAAAAGCTTCTGGTTTTTAAAAAAACTTATATTTCAGCATCTTTTTCATCTCATTATATATCATTCCCCAAAAGTCCTTTACTTTTTTACATTCCCACCACATATGATAAAATGTTCCTTCTTTTTCTTTGCATTTCCAACATTTGCTATTTGTCTTATACATTTTAGCTTCTAAATGTCTTCTAAAAGTTTGGTAGTTATATTTCTCTTTGACATCTGGTGGGAGGGAGTTCCACAGGGCGGGCGCCACCACCGAGAAGGCCCTCTGCCTGGTTCCCTGTAACTTGGCTTCTTGCAGGGAGGGAACCGCCAGAAGGCCCTCGGAGCTGGACCTCAGTGTCCGGGCAGAATGATGGGGGTGGAGACGCTCCTTCAGGTCTACTGGGCCTTTGAGGCCGTTTAGGGCTTTAAAGGTCAACACCAACACTTTGAATTGTGCTCGGAAACGTACTGGGAGCCAATGTAGGTCTTTCAGGACTGGTGTTATGTGGTCTTGGCGGCCGCCCCCAGTCACCAGTCTAGCTGCCACATTCTGGATTAATTGCAGTTTCCAAGTCACCTTCAAAGGTAGCCCCACGTAGAGCGCATGGCAGTAGTCCAAGCAGGAGATAACCAGAGCATGCACCACTCTGTCGAGACAGACAGCGGGGAGATAGGGTCTCATCCTGCGTACCAGGTGGAGCTGGTAAATGGCTGCCCTGGACACAGATTTGACCTGCGCCTCCATGGACAGCGGTGAGTCCAGAATGACTCCCAGGCTGCGTACCTGGTCCTTCAGGGGCACAGTTGCCCCATTCAGGACCAGGGAGTCCCCCACACCTGCCCACCCCCTGTCCCCCCAAAACAGCACTTCTGTCTTGTCAGGATTCAACCTCAATCTGTTAGCCGCCATCCATCCTCCAACTGCCTCCAGGCACTCACACGGGACCTTCACCGCCTTCACTGGTTCTGAGAGGTAGAGCTGGGTATCATCCGCATACTGATGGACACCCAGCCCAAACCCCCTGATGATCTCTCCCAGTGGCTGCATGTAGATGTTAAAAAGCATGGGGAAGAGGACAGATATACCATCTATACATCGTTTTCATCATATTCTCCAGTTACACGGAGCTCCTCATCAAGAGCCGACAAAGAGTTCTGCGGTGCTCAAAAGCTTGCAAATTGATTTGGCGGCAAATAAATTCAAGTTCTATGGAAAGCAGGGCCAGTAAAGGGTGTTGGCTATTAGGGGAGGCGTCTGAGGGCCAGGTGGGGAATGGCATTCGGCCCCCTGGGTCTGCAGTTCCCGCATTCCTGCGTAGATCATTAACCCCTTCTGGTACTCTCCGTCGCAACGTTCTGTGCAAGTCGAATCCCGGCAAAAAAAAAAAAAAGATGAATGTCAGAATTCTCTTCTTTTCTCTCTCTTTCTTTTTTGAATTTGCATTTTATTTATTTGTTAACATTCTTATATTACATTGGTAAATGTCCTATTACATTACAGGACTTACTATAATTTCCAACATGCGCACAAAAATTATATACTAATTTTGTATACCTAGAAAGAAAATGAAACAAAAAAAGGAGAAAAATCAAAAACAATTTGCCCCCCCCCCAAATCATATACATACCAACATACTAGACTTCCTGTCTTTCCTGTTGTATATTCCTTTTTTACAAATGAATGTACTCTTGTTATTGTATGTATCTAATACATTCCTATATCAATATGTGCTCTTAGTCTTATTTCTCAACTCGGTCTCACTGCAACGTCAATCAAATCCTGTCTCTCTCTCTTTCAGAGAGTCTTATGAACACCAAATTGGAGACCGTTGACCTTCGGTGGATGACGTATCCTGCGGATGGGCAGGTGAGGCAGCGGGAAAGTGGGATAATAATAATAATAATAATAATAATAATTTTATTTACACCCCACCCTACCCGGTTCAAAAACCAGGCTCAGGGCGGCTGACAACAAATTTAAAACACTTTTAAACACTTAATTATAAAAGCAGCATAAAATAACAGTATGGAATCATGAATAACAATAAAATTCAAAAATCAATTAGATCATCAAAGAGTCGCTTGAAAATGTGAGGCTCCCCGAGTCAGGGCCAAGGTCTGCTAGGTGGCTGGGAAGAAATAATAGAAATAACCGTAGCCCAATCGCCTGCCGTGCAGGAAACCCTGAGCCAGAAAGTTTTTTATTTTAAATGTGAAACTTCCCAGCTTTTGTCAAGGGAGTGGGGGGAAAGCAGGTTGGGAAACCCAGAGGCCGCTACCGTATTTTTCGCTCTATAGGACGCACTTACCCCCTGCCAAAAATGAAGGGGAAATGTGTGTGCGTCCTATGGGGCGAATGCAGGGGGGAGGTAGGCAGGAAAAGCCCCCAAGAGCCGCACACAACCTCCGCGCGGCTCTTGCGGGTTTTTCCCCAGGAGGGAGAAGGGACGGACGCGGCCAGTCAGTCCCTTCTCCCTCCTTGTAGAAAAGCCCGCAGGAGCCGCGCGCTCCTTAAAGGGTGCGCGGCTCCTGTGGGCTTTGGCGGGAGGTGGGGGAATTGCCATAGCCGCGCGCAGCCTCTCCCGGCCGGAGAGGTTGCGTGGGGCTAAAGAAACCATAGCTGTGCGCAGCCTTTCCGCTGCTCCCTGACCTGCTCTTTGGGGCTGGTGGTGGGCTTCCCCCCGCCAGCCCCATAGAGCAGGTTGAAAGCAACCTGAAGCCTGGAGAGCAAGAGGGGTCGGGGCGCACCGACCCCTCTCGCTCTCCAGGCTTCCAAGGTAGCCGCCTGAAGGCGACTGAACGCACCTTGAATGGCACCTTGTTTTAGAGGGGGAGAACAAGAAAAAAATATTCTCCCCCTCTCTGCGCAACGTCTCCTGCCGCTTCGCTGAAGGGGCGCTGGGCAGAGAGGGGGAGAATTTTTTTTATTGTTCTCCCCCCTCTAAAACAAGGTGCGTCCTATGGTCCGGTGCGTCCTATAGAGTGAATAATACGGTAATTCTCGTCGTTTGTGGTGTGCGGCAGCAGGTTTGGGACCAGAATTGGAAGCGGGGTTAACAGGAGTGCCTCTGGGTGTATACAGAGTGCGTTTGGGACTGGAATTGGATACGGGGTCAACAGGAGTGCCTCTGGGTGTATACAGAGTGCGTTTCCCTCCGGTACTGAGCTACTGCAGCCCTTCCAGATCTCAAAATCCCCTCTGTAACTCAGTGTGGCTCTTGCTGTGTGGATCAGCATTCCTGTCGGGATCTGGCCGGCGCCTGCTATCTGCTCCTTCTGGAAACAATTGGAGACTTTTTTTTATTAATTCCAACAAGCTTTTGCAGCTGAACGAATGCTTCTCCGTCCCGTTTTTAAAAACTCCCCTTCTCTATAAACTGTTGCATGCAGTTCTTTTTATTTGCATCTCGTGCGTCGCCTCGAGATCTGTGTGTTTGTGGAAGGCGAGGAAATAATAGAACAGAAGAGCTGTAGGGTTGGAAGGGGGCCAGCGGGTCATCTAGACCAACCCCCTGCAATACTACTAATAATTTTTATTTAATTTTTTTTTAAAGATCTGGCTCAGGGCAAAGTGGGACCCATTTGGTCCAGCATGATACTGGCCAAACAGATGCCCTTTATAGGGAGCCCACAAACAGGACTTGTCAGCCAATGAAGCTGAACATAAAATCCTCTTTTAGAGCCATCCGAATTGGTGGTCGTTTATTGCAGGGTGTGTTCATTAGGCTTTCAGATCACTGAACGGTTAAAAACTCAGTTTAAAGACGAAGCCAGATTATTAAAAACAGAAGCTCAAATCTCAGAACAAAAGAATTAACGCTCCAGACGTAGATGGGTCCGGGAGTTAACTCTGAGCAGCCCAGGAAACGGGAAGAAAAAGGGAGTTTTTTGACACCCTGAGAAGAGGTTCCCCAACATGGTGGCCTCCAGTAGGTTTGGACTACAACTCCCATTGGCCTTTGCAACGTACGGCCAGGCTGGCAGAGGCTGATGGGAAGTGTTTTCCAAAATGGCTGTGTTGACGGGGCTGATGGGAAGTGTGGCCTCAGTGGCGGTGCTGACAGGGGCTGATGGGAACTGTTTTCCAAAATGGCTGTGCTAATGGGAAGTGTGGCCCCAATGGCCGTGCTGACAGGGGCTGATGTGAAGTGTGGTCCCAATGGCCGTACTGGCAGGGGCTGATGGGAAGTGTGGTCCCAATGGCCGTGCTGGCAGGGGCTGATGGGAAGTGTGGTCTCAATGGC
>JAXCMG010000042.1:1868441-1884341 GCA_034642415.1 Podarcis siculus
CCCTAAACAGGGCGGCCTTCAGATGTCTTCTAAATGTCAGGTAGTTGTTTATCGCTTTGACATCTAACAGGAGGGCGTTCCACAGGGCGGGCGCCACCACCGAGAAGGCCCTCTGCCTGGTTCCCTGTAGCTTTGCTTCTCACAATGAGGGAACCGCCAGAAGGCCCTCGGCGCTGGACCTCAGTGTCCGGGCAAAACGTTGGGGGTGGAGATGCTCCTTCAGGTCTACTGGGCCTTTGAGGCCATTTAGGGCTTTCAAGGTTAGCACCAACACTTTGAATCGTGCTCAGAAGAGGCGGCTTGATGGAAGTTTACGAATGAACATAGTGAAAGTGGGTGGAGGAAAGTTTTTCTTCCTCTCTCACGACACCATAAGTTGTGGGAGCTGAATGCTGGGAGATTCAGGGCAGGTCAAAGAAAATTCTGCACAGCGCAGATCGGAGTTAAACTGTGGAACTCCCTGCCACAGGAAACAGGAATGGCTACCAATTTGGATGGCTTTAAATGAGGATTGGGCAAATGCATGGAGCTTTCGATGGAAGCCGCAGGAGGGGAGAGTGGCTTTTGTGGCCAAATCTTTGCTTGTGGGCTTTCCAGCAGCTCTCTCCTTGCGTTCTTAAGCTACGATATCCTTTTTGAGAAGAAGACGAAGAGACCAGATCTGCGGGCAAGGTGCCAAAAGGGGCCACCGAAGCTTTTGCATGTGGAAGAGAGGCCCCAAGCCCTGCGCCTTCTTGCGAGGAAGAGAGACCGCATTCCAGCATTCCTCGCTTCGTAGAAACCAGGGCGGCGGATCAGGCACCAGGAAACGTAAACAGTTATCAGGGAGGGAGCCACGTCTCAGTCGGAGAGGGATGTGTGTCTGTTGGCCGCGATCGCTGTTCTCGCTTTCAGGGACTCAGACAGATTCCCTCCTCTTGGAGTTTTTTTGTCTGGCAGCGCAGCCAGATGGGCGGGGTATACATAATAAAATTATTATTATTAACATCATCATCACAGCTTCTCCCACACTCTGTCCTTTGAGGCCCTAAGATTCCCTGCTGCACGGTGTTTTAAAGCACAAGAATTCTCCCAAAAGCATCCTGGGAACTGTAGTTTCCCCACTTGTGGAGCTACGGTTCCCAGAACCGAAGGAGATCCCAGTGGCTAAACGGATGTCCCAGTGGAAAATCCACAAGCAGAATTCGAACACAAGACCAGCACTCTCCCGTCTTGTGGTTTCCGGCAACTGGCATTCGAAGCATTGCTTTCTCTGACTGTAAAAGTTGCAGAGCATAGCTACTCGTATTTTTCGCTCTATAAGATGCACCAGACCACAAGACGCACCTAGTTTTTGGAGGAGGAAAACAAGACAAAAAATATTCTGAATCTCAGAAGCCAGAACAGCAAGAGGGATCGCTGCGCAGTGAAAGCAGCAATCCCTCTTGCTATTCTGGCTCCTGGGATAGCTGCGCAGCCTGCATTCGCTCCATAAGACACACACACATTTCCCCTTACTTTTTAGGAGGGGAAAAGTGAGTCTTATAGAGCAAAAAATACGGTATATTGATAAGTAGCCATCAATAGGCCTCTCCTCCTCCGTGAATTTGCCTAATCCTCTTTTAAGGCCATTTAGGTCGGTGGCTACTCCTGCTTACTGTGGCAGGGAGTTCCACAGTCCTGAATCTCCCAACATTCAGCTTCCTCGGATACCCAGGACTTCTAGCATTGTGAGCGTTGGAGAAAAAACTTTCTCTAGCCACTTCCATGCCCCCAAACGCTGCAACCTGGCGTCGCCCCGGCCCCTCGATCAATTCGATGGCCCTTATCCAAAACTTCCCCAACTCTTTCCACATCCTTTTTCAGGAGAGGCGACCAGAACGGTGCAGGAAAACATGCGCCAAAGATTTTTGCAACAGCAATGCAGTTTTATTTTAGATCCTTTCCCCGGCGGTCCCTGGCGCGGTTCAAAAGCAGCAAAGGGGTCTGGGGAAAGGGGTCTTTCCCCAAAGACCCCTTCGCCAGCCCCCTTGCTCTCCCAGGAAGCCCACCGCTGCTTCAATTGACCCCCCTCTCCTACCCCCAGCCTTGCAGTTGCTTTCTCTCTCGCTGTCGTTCTTTCTCTCCTCTGGGTCAGGAAGGACGGGTCTTTGAACTCCAGGCGGCTGGACGGGGGCTTGCAAGCCCCCAGGAATGCGAAATATCTGTGGGGTCAAGGGTAACCAGCTTCGGCAGGCGGCTGGAGTGGGGTGGGAGGGAGGGAGAGAGTCCTAAACAAGGCCTCTGGGAGTGGGGCGGACATAGGGGGCAGCCGACAAGAAAGCTGCTGGGGCTGTTTCAGCCATTGTTTACCGCTGCCTTCATTGTGAAATTTCGTTTTTTCTTCTGCGGAGGGGGGAAACAGGGCGAAAGTATCCCATCTTCCAGGGATAGCAAGGGTTATCCTCTACATTTGTTTAGTGAAGAGTCGATAACATTCCTGCTGTTCGGAATACACTTTTGCTGGGTTTAGCTAGGGTTTAGATGCCTTCAGTGGGATTTAACTTGCTTGTTTATTCCGTTTCGTTAATCAATCATTTCCTTTAAAAAAAATTATTAGATTTCCCACAATGATAACACAAACCACAAAGCAGAATGATACACAAAAACAGAAAAAGAAAGAGGTAAAAAAAGGGAACAATAAACAGATAAACAATAACAACCTTAATTCTTCACAAATCCAACCTTTTAAACATCTTGGCTGACTTCCTCAAATCCCTCCCTTCTGAGTTTCCTTGGAATTCAAAGTAACAGCTTTCCAATATCATTATTAAACAATTTCCAATTATAGCCCATCTTATTCACTTTTCTTAACATTCTAAATCCCATTTATTTAATTGTAACTTAGTTTGATCCTAGGCCTATTTGTTTCTTTCAAGTAATTTCTGATTTTTTACATTACAATATTTGTTCAAATAGTCCTTAAATTTCCTCCGCCGTTAATCAATCGTTTCCCGTGGGGAATCTCTTTGGGCCTTGGCTGTCCTTTCCAAGCGCATAAAAGGATCCTGCAGGATCGGGCCCATGTTGTTTAGTCGTGTTCACCTCTTTGTGACCCCCTGGACCAGAGCACGCCGGGCCCTCCTGTCGTCCACTGCCTCCCGCAGTTTGGTCCAACTCATCCTGGTAACTTCAAGAACACTGTCCCATCATCTCGTCCTCTGTCGTCCCCTTCTCCTTCTGCCCTCCATCTTTCCCAACATCAGGGTCTTTTCCAGGGAGTCTTCTCTTCTCATGAGGTAGCCAAAGTCTTGGAGCCTCCGCTTCACGATCTGTCCTTCCAGTGAGCACTCAGGGCTGATTTCCTTCAGAATGGACATGTAGAGATTTCTCAGGAGACAGATGAGGTGATCAGGCACTCCCATTTCTTTAAGAACTTGCCATAGTTTGCTGTGGTCGACACAGTCAAAGGCTTTTGCATCGTCAATGAAGCAGAAGTGGATGTCTTTCTGGAACTCTCCAGCTTTCTCCATAATCCAGCGCATGTTTGCAATTTGGTCTCTGGTTCCTCTGCCTCTTCTAAATCCAGCTTGCACTTCTGGGAGTTCTCGGTCCACATACTGCTTAAGCCTGCCTTGTAGACTTTTAAGCATAACCTTGCTAGCGTGTGAAATGAGTGTGATTGTGCAGTAGTTGGAGCATTCTTTGGCACTGCCCTTCTTTGGGATTGGGATGTAGACTGATCTTCTCCAATCTTCTGGCCACTGCTGAGTTTTCCAAACTTGCTGGCATATTGAGTCTAGCACCTTAAGAGCATCATCTTTTAAAATTTTAAATAGCTCAGCTGGAATACCATCACTTCCACTGGCCTTGTTATGTGCAGTGCTTTCTAAGGCCCATTTGACTTCACTCTCCAGGATGTCTGGCTCAAGGTCAGCAACCACACTACCTGGGGTGTATGAGCCATCCATATCTTTCTGGTATAATTCCTCTGTGAATCCATAGCCCTCCCCGTATTCGCCCAATCCTCTTTGAAAGCCGTCCAGTTCGTTGGCGACCCCTGCTTCTTGTAGCAGGGAGTTCCAAAGTGTAACTGTGCACTGTTATGAAAAAAATGACTTCCTTTTATCTGTCCTCACTGAAACCTCTATGGGGCCATCTAACCCAGGCATCCCCAGCCTCTGCCCTCCAGCTGTTTTGGGACTACAATTCCCATCATCCCTGACCAGTGGTCTTGTTAGCTAGGGATGGTGGGAGTTGTAGTCCCAAAACATCTGGAAGGCAGAGTTTGGGGGTGCCTGATCTAACCCATGCGTAGGCAAACTAAGGCCCAGGGGCCGGATCCGGCCCAGTCGCCTTCTCAGTCCAGCCCGCAGACGGTCCGGGAATCAGTGTGTTTTTACATGAGTAGAAAGTGTGCTTTTATTTAAAATGCATCTCTGGGTTATTTGTGGGGCATAGGAATTCGTTCATTTGCCCCCCCCCCCCAAAAAAAATAGTCCGGCCCCTCACAAGGTCTGAGGGACAGTGGACCAGCCCCCTGCTAGAAACGTTTGCTGACCCCTGATCTAACCCCCTGCAGCAAACCTCCAATGGTTATAGAATGATAGGGTTGAAAGGGACCCCCAGAGGTCATCCAGCTCAACCCCATGCGATGCAGGAATCGTAGCTAAAGAATCCCTGACAGACAGCCGTCCGACCTCTGTTTAAAAGCTTCCAATGAAGGCGATCCCACCGCCACCCTCTTAAGGTTATAGAATTCTAGGGTTGACAGGGCCCCTCAGAGGTCATCCAGCCCAACCCGCTGCATCAGTACGGAGATCGCAGCGGAAGAATCTTGGATCGCAGCGGCCATCCAACCAGCAAGGATCCTTCTCACGTCCTCTGTCTCTCCCTCTTGCCCCGCAGCCTGCCCAGCAGGGATGTTTAAACCCTCTCAGGGCGAGGGCTTTTGCCAGAGCTGCCCGGCCTTCAGCCAATCGAATGCCCTGGGATCCAGCGGATGCCCCTGCCGCAACGGATTCTACCGGACGGAGAAGGACCCCGTGACGAAGCCGTGTGCTAGTAAGTGATGTCAAAGGCGGTGGCTGGGGAGAGCGGTTTGGCGGGAGCCGGGTTCAGGGGCCTAGTATTTGACCTACGGAGCTTTCGGTGACTCGGGACCCCCAGCACCTCAGACTGGCTCCCCCTACGTGAACCAACCTGGATGCTGTGATCTTTGTGTGCTCCCCCCATGGGAGGTCTGGAGGGTGGCAGCATGAGGACGGGGCCTTTTCGGTGGTGGCTCCCCGCTTTCGGGACGCTCTCCCCAGGAATGATCCCCTGGCACCATCTTTAGGCGCCAGGCAGAGGTTCCTTTTCCAACTGGGCTTTGGGCTTTTAGTGATCTGTCAGTAGGATGTCTTTACCCTGCCTTTTAGAAATAGGATTTCTCGGCATGCGCCATATACTCGCACTCGACCGCTTCGTTCTGCAGAACTGGCGCTGCTACAGGTGCAGCCGACTGCCTGTCCTGCATCTGGAAGAAATTGATATTTTGGTGCGGAACTCTTTTTGGCGCCCGCTAAAAGCAGCAATGTAGAATGGCACTGGATGTTTTGTCTTCAGTTTATTGCTGTTTCTCATCTTTCAAACGGTTTTAGGAGTTCCTTTTACGTATAATTTATCGTTTTACTGTCTCTCGGGCTTTAAAAACGAAAACCAAACAAGTGGTATTGAAATTTTGGGTGTTTTCCTCTTTCTTTTTGGTCCTAACGTTGGTTTTAATGTGCTTTGCTTCTTTGTTGAAAGTTACTTTGTTGAAAGTTACTTTTGGGGGGTAAAGGGGGAAGAAAGACAAATGAGCTTAATAAAAAATTAAACAATCAAAAGGAGCTGGAGGGCAGCAGGTTGATAGAAGAGTTGGATGGGATCCCCAAGGGTCATCCAGACGTACCCCCTGCAATGCAGGAATCTCAGCTAGATCATCCCTGGCAGATGGACACCTGACCTCTGCTTGAAAAACCTCCAAGGAAGGGAGTCCATTCCGCTGCCAAACAGCTCTTGCCGTCAGAAAGGGACACCCAGGGGTCATCTAGCCCAACCCGCCTTCAAAGCAGAGGGTTCAAGTTTGCTTTGTTTGGAGCAGGGCTGTCCTGGGGTAGGTGAGGGTCCCCCCATCCTGACCGTTGCCTCTTTCCCTCCCTCCCCTCCTCGCAGAAGGCCCGTCCAAGCCCCGAAGCCCCGAAGCCAAGATCAACGGCTCGGTGGCCGTCTTGAAGTGGAGCGAGCCCCTGGAGAACGGCGGCCGCGACGACGTGGCCTACCACGTCACCTGCTCCGAGTGCCCTGAGAAGCAGCCGTGCCGGCCCTGCTCCCGCCTGGCTTACGCCCCCCGGTCCAGGGGCCTGTGGGAGCGCTCGGTCACCGTGGAGGGGCTGCAGCCCTACATCAACTACCTCTTCCGGATCCAGGCCGTCAACGGCGTCTCCGAGATGAGCCACAACCCGCCGGCCTCGGAGTCCATCAACGTGACCACGAACAAGGACGGTCAGTCGCTCTCGCAGCCAGACCAGAGCAGGAATACTTTATTAGTATATTGCTTGTTAGCCAACCTGAGCCCGGCCTTGGCTGGGGAGGGCAGGGTATAAATAAAAATTATTATTATTATTATTATTATTATTATTATTATTATTATTATTTATACCCCGCCCATACAATTGCGTTTTCCCAGCCACTCTGGACGGTTCCCAACAGAATGTTAAAAACACGATAAAACATCAAACATTAAAAACTTCCCCAAACAGGGCTGCCTTCAGATGCCTTCTAAAAGTCAGATAGTTGTTGATTTCTTTGACATCTGAAGGGAGGGCATTCCACAGGGCGGGTGCCACCACCGAGAAGGCCCTCTGCCTGGTTCTCTGTAACCTCACTTCTCGCAGGGAGGGAACCGCCAGAAGGCCCTCAGAGCTGGACCTCAGTGTCCGGCTGAACGATAGGGGTGGAGACGCTCCTTTGAGGCCATTTAGGACTTTCAAGGTCAGCACCAACACTTTGAATTGTGCTCGGAAACGTCCTGGGAGCCAATGTAGGTCTTTCAAGGCCGGTGTTATGTGGTCTTGGTGGCCGCTCCCAGTCCCCAGTCTAGTTGCTGCATTCTGGATTAATTGTAGTTTCCAGGTCACCTTCAAAGGTAGCCCCACGTAGAGTGCATTGCAGTAGTCCAAGTGGGAGATAACCAGAGCATGCACCACTCTGGCAAGACAGTCTGCGGGCAGGGAGGGTCTCATCCTGCGCACCAGATGGAGCTGATAAACAGCTGCCCTGGACACAGAACTGACCTTTGGCTCCATGGACAGCGGTGAGTCCAAAATGACTCCCAGGCTGCGCACCTGGTCCTTCAGGGACACAGTTGCCCCATTCAGGACCAGGGAGTCCCCCACACCTTCCCGCCCCCTGTCCCCCCAAAACAACACTTCTGCCTTGTCAGGATTCAACCTCAATCTGTTAGCCGCCATCCATCCTCCAACCGCCTCCAGGCACTCACACAGGACCTTCACTGGTTCTGATTTGAAAGAGAGGTAGAACTGGGTATCACCTGCATATTGATGGACACCCAGCCCAAACCCCCTGATGATCTCTCCCAGCGGCTGCATGTAGATGTTGAAAAGCATGGGGGAGAGGACAGAACCCTGAGGCACCCCACAAGTGAGAGCCCCCCCCCCCACTTTCTGGACACGGCCCAGGAGGAAGGAGCGGAACCACCGTATGACAGTGCCCCCAGCTCCCAGCCCCTCAAGACGGTCCAGAAGGATGTTATGGTCCATGGTGTCAAAGGCTTCTGTTGCTGGACCCAGGACTGATGGGTGCTGTAGCTTTGGGTTCCAGTGCTACATGAGAGAGAGAGACTGCAGGAAGCCTCCTAGGGGCTGCCCCATCGCCCGTGGCTCACGCGGCCCCCTACTTTCTCTCCCCACAGTCCCCCAGCCCGTCTCCGAAATCCAGCAAACATCTGCCAGCTCCAACGCCGTCACTTTGACCTGGCCTCCCGTCCAGCCTCCCACTGGGAGCATCCTGGACTACGAAGTCAAATATTATGAGAAGGTGAGCAGAAGAGGGGGGAGAGACGTCGGAAGGGACCTCCAGGGGCCATCCAGCCCAACCCCCTTCGGCGGGGAGTGGGGTGTTGGAAAAGGAGCAGTTTTCCGGCGCCCTTTCACCACCCCTTTCCCTCCCATGCAGAGCGGCGGGGGCACCATGTTTGTGAAGACGTCGGAGAACCAGGTGACCCTCAGCGGCTTGCGGCGAGGGGCGATGTATGGGGTTCAAGTCCGTGCCCGCTCAGAGGCCGGGTACGGAACGTTTGGGCCCGAAAAGGCCTTCCAGACCCAGGGAATGGGTGAGTAAGAGCTCTTAATATTATCCTGTGTTCTTTCCCATTAGGATAAACCAATCCTTTTCTTTTTCATCTTTTTAACTTTCGCCTTACTCTTATGTCATGATGTTTTTTCTTCTGTATTGAATTTTTCCGTACTTACCTTCGTTG
Source organism: Podarcis siculus (assembly GCA_034642415.1). Lineage (NCBI taxonomy): Eukaryota > Metazoa > Chordata > Lepidosauria > Squamata > Lacertidae > Podarcis > Podarcis siculus. Next base: position 1,876,924 of record JAXCMG010000042.1, read on the forward strand.
TAAATGATCATTTAGGTCTCTGTTTTAAACCAGTAAAGATTTACCATGGGGGGGGGAATAAATCGAGTACATGGGAGGGGTGCATATCTGACTAGGGGCTGATGGGAGTTTCTGTCCAAAATGGCGCAGGGCTGGTTGGAGCGGATCCGGAACGGTACTCCAAAACGCCTTACGTAACAGCAGCATAGCTGTCAACCGTCCCTTATTTGGCGGGACAGTCCCTTATCCCAGCGCTGTGTCCCGCTGCTGTCCCTTATTGATGATGTCCCTTAAATTTCCCGGGTTTCAAAGGAACCAGCTCCTCTCCCTGCCGGCCAGGGAGGAGGGAGGCTCCAACTGCGTTGCTTGGCTGCGTTGCTCACCCAATAAGGAGTCTGAGAACGACTGGGGGGTGGAGCTTGCATGCCTTGTGCCGATCAAATCGGCCGCGTTGCCTGGGGACTCGCCTTTGCTCAGCGCTTCCCAGCGGAGAGGGGACGGTGGTTTTCCTTGCTGCATCCCCTTTGCCGGGTTGCTGCGCTGTGGGAACCACCACTTGAGGCTTCGTTTGGCTGCTGGCTGGGCTTTCTGCCTTTGGCTCAGAAGTCAAACATACCTGTGCCCTGAAAATCCCTTATTTTGGCTGCTGGTCCCTTATTTTCGAGGCTGCTGGTCCCTTATTTTCAAATCTGTAAGTTGACAGCTATGAACAGCAGGCAGACCAGTCACGTCCCCAGGCTGAGTTTAAAAGGCCACATGGTTCACTCAGCCAAAGTCCTGGCTCTAGAGAAGTGTTTTCGCCTGGTGCCTAAAGATATGTGATAATGTAAAAGCGTTTGGCAAAGGTGTCAGGCAAGCCTCCCCGGGGAGAGCATCTCACAGAGGGAACGGCGGTGTAAAAACATTAAAAAACCGTACGGTCAAATCGTAAAGAACTTTAAAACAAGTTATAAAGAAAAAAACTTTATCTAAAATGTACAATCTGTTATTAGATTGGGAAACAAAAGACGAGCTTCTCAAAGGCTGTACGACACATTGGGCAATAGATAGAGGCAGTGATTTTTTTCCTAAAAAATGTTTAGGGGTACTCTCATTTTGACTCAAGAAAATCACCATTTTATAGTTCTAAAAGGGAATAAATTAATGCAATCAATGGACAAAAGTACGAAGATTCACAAAATGTTTAAGGGTACGCGTACTACTGCGTCCCCCCAGAAAAAAAGCACTGGATATAGGGCATAATATAGATTTTAATCTCTGGGGGGAACTTTGGGAGAGCAGTCTGAAGTTCACAGCTTGTTATTCCTTGAAGGAGAACTCCCTGAAAAGATTTACAGATGGTATCTAACTCGGGGTAGACTTGCTATGATGTGTAAAACTGAATAAGTGCTAGAGATGCAGTGAGACTGAGGGCATGTTCTATCATATGTGGTGACTCTGTAAAAGGGTAAAAGAGTATTGGGAAATAATTCATAATGAATTGAAAAAAACGTTTTAAAGTACTTTTCAGAAAAACAACAACCAGAGTCCTTTTTATTGGGGATAATTCAGACAGAAATTCCCAGGTGTCCAAAAAGGCTATTTATGTATGCCTTTATGCAAAATGATATGCAAAATGAGCCATGGAAAGAGAAGAAGGGAAGTCATAGACATTTTAAGGTTGCTTAAATTAATATTCTAAAGTTAAAAAAGGAAATTTAATATATATATAACATAATAGCAAGCAAACTAGTCATGTCCCCAGGCCCAGTTTAAAAGGCCACGTGGCTCACTCAGCCAAAGTCCTGGCGCTAAAGAAATATTTCTGCCTAGCAACTAAAGATACATAATGTAAAAGGGTTTGGTGAAGGTGCCAGGCGAGCCTTCGCGGGGAGAGCATCTCACAGAGGGAACGACAATATAAAAACATAAAAAACCATAGTCAAATCATTGTTGTTTAGTCGTGTCCGCCTCTTCGTGACCCCCTGGACCAGAGCATGCCAGGCCCTCCTGTCTTCCACTGCCTCACGCAGTTTGGTCAAACTCATGCTGGTCTCTTCGAGAACACTGTCCCACCATCTCGTCCTCCGCCATCCCCTTCTCCTTGCGCCCTCCATCTTTCCCCACATCAGGGTCTTTTCCAGGGAGTCTTCTCTTCTCATGAGGTGGCCAAAGTCTTGGAGCCTCAGCTTCAGGATCTGTCCTTCCAGTGAGCACTCAGGGCTGATTTCCTTCAGAATGGAGAGGTTTGATCTTCTTGCAGTCCATGGGACTCTCAAGAGTCTCCTCCAGCACCAGAATTCAAAAGCATCCATTCTTCGGCGATCTGCCTTCTTTGTGGTCCAGCTCTCACTTCCATACATCACTACTGGGAAAACCAGAGCTTTAAATCAAATCAAATTTAAGTCAAATCATAAGGAGCTTAAAAACAGAAGAATTAAATTATGTCAAAATGCATCAAAATTGTTTCGCATGTTGCATTTTAATGATGTAACGCGCCCTGGGTGCTCAATAAATCATCATAATTCCAATAAATTTCTCCCTGCTCTTCCATCCCCCGTAGAGTCGGGAAGCAGTACGGAGAAGTTGGCCCTCATTGTGGGAACAGCGGCTTTGGGGGCGCTCCTGGTCCTGGCCGTGATCATTGTGGCCATCGTCTGCTTCCGGTAAGGTGCCGCGTCCCAGAGCTGGCCGAGGGGATGTGATTAACCGGAGGTTGTGGGAGGGGCTAAATGGACAGTGGGAGGAGCCGGCTAGAGGGCTGATGGGAAACGTAGTCCAAACTGGCCGCGGGGAGGATGAGAGCTGCAGTCAAGTGCTGGAGGGGCAGAGCGCAAAGGAAATTCAAAGAGTGATTGACGCGGATGTGGGGGAGGAGCTAAAGGGAGGGATAGTGGGCAGAGCCGCCGAGTTGGCCATGACGCCATCTTGTTTCCTCTCTCTGGCAGCCGCCAGGGGTCGTCCAGGTCCCGGGAGCAAGAATACTCCGACAAGCCTGGGCAGTACCTGATTGGACACGGTGAGTGAGCGGAGGCGGGCCAACCATGGTCATGTCGGTGGGAGGAGCCTGGGTGGTGGGAGGAGCTAAGGCAGAAAGTCCCGCAAGGGGGGGCATGTTTGGGTTAGTCCTTTGCCAGCTCCGAAAGCGAAAATTCCTGACGTGCCCTGGTTTTCGGATGTAAAAATGGCATCCGGGGGGAGTTTTGCTGAATTAGCAAAATGTCGGGAAACTCGGATTGATGGCAACACAATGGGAAAAGCGGAGGAAGCAACTCCCAAATCTATAAATCACTTTTTAAAAGCTCAACAATTTGGGTTTGTTCCCCCCCAAAAAAGCTCAATGACTCTATGGGTGTCAGGAAATATGGCAACCCTACAAAGGGGGTATTTTTGAATGCCCTATGCGGCCTAGGACCCTCGTACTTACGGGACCACCTCTCCTGGTACGTCCCACGGAGGACCTTAGGGTCTTCAAACAAAAACATCTTGGAGGTCCCAGGCCACAGGGAGGTTAGGCTGGCCTCGACCAGAGCCAGGGCTTTTTCGGCTGTGGCCCCGATCTGGTGGAACGCTCTGTCCCAAGAGACCAAGACCCTGCAGGACTTGACATCTTTCCGCAGGGCCTGCAAGACAGAGCTGTTCCACCAGGCCTTTGGCCAGGGCACAGCCTATCCCCCTCCTTCGGTAATCCTCACAGAACTCTAGCCCAATGGTTGCCATGAATTTGATTTTGAATTGATTTTAGAATGAATTGATTTTAGAATGCTGTGTTACTTTTATTGTTAGCTGCTCTGAGCCCGGCATCGGCTGCGGAGGGCAGGATGCAAATAAATTATTATCATTATCATTATTATGTTTATGGTTCCAGGCACCAAAGTCTACATCGACCCTTTCACCTACGAAGACCCGAACGAGGCTGTTCGCGAGTTTGCCAAAGAGATCGACGTCTCGTACGTCAAAATCGAGGAGGTCATTGGCGCAGGTAAGGACCGACACCTTAGGTTGCAGCGGGTTGGGCTGGATGACCTTTGGGTGTCCCGACCCTTCTATGATTCTAAGTCGCAGGCGGTAGTAGTTTTGACCTTCACCTGCCTGGGTCTGGCTCCTGCATCGGGGCCAGGTTTCCTCCCCGCTTCCCCGCGAAAGAGAAAGCCCGGCGGGGGATCCCCACCCAAACGGGTCCCGATCTCCCTGCTCCCTCCCCATAGTCTCTCTTTCCGTAGGTGAGTTTGGGGAGGTTTGCCGGGGCCTCCTGAAAGTGCCCGGGAAGAAGGAAATCTACGTGGCCATCAAGACCCTGAAAGGCGGCTACACCGAGAAGCAGCGGCGGGAGTTCCTCAGCGAGGCCAGCATCATGGGGCAGTTTGAGCACCCCAATATCATCCGCCTGGATGGGGTCATCACAAGCAGTGTCCCCGTCATGATTGTCACCGAGTTCATGGAGAACGGAGCCCTGGACTCCTTCCTCCGGGTAAGGAGGGAGGCAGGAGCCAAGAGAGGGCTGGGGGTGCAGGCCAGAGGGGGTAGGGGTCCCCCCGTTATTTGTAATAAGAAAAGCTCGGGAGACTTTTGCCCATCCTCACCTTAATAGTAATAATTTATTATTTATACCCTGCCCATCTGGCTGAGTTTCCCCAGCCACTCTGGGCGGCTCCCAATCAAATGTTAAAAACAGCACAGCATTAAATATTATAAACTTCCCTGAACAGGGCTGCCTTCAGATGTCTTTTAAAGAGAAGATAGCTGCTTATTTCCTTCACATCTGAAGGGAGGGTGTTCCACAGGGCGGGCGCCACCACCGAGAAGGCCCTCTGCCTGGTTCCCTGTAACCTCAATTTTCGCAATGAGGGAACCGCCAGAAGGCCCTCGGCCTTAACACCTGAAGGCAGTCCTGTTTAAAGGTAAAGGGACCCCTGACCATTAGGTCCAGTCATGACCGACTCTGGGGTTGCGGCGCTCATCCCGCTTTACTGGCCGAGGGAGCCGGCGTACAGTTTCCGGGTCATGTGGCCAGCAGGACTAAGCCGCTTCTGGCGCACCAGAGCAGCGCACGGAAACGCCTTTTACCTTCCCGCTTGAGCGGTACCTATTTATCTACTTGCACTCTGACGTGCTTTTGAACTGCTAGGTTGGCAGGAGCAGGGACTGAGCAACGGGAGCTCACCCCGTCGCGGGGATTCGAACCGCCGACCTTCTGATCAGCAAGCCCTAGGCTCTGTGGTTTAACCCACAGCGCCACCCGCGTCCCAGCCCTGTTTAGGGAAGCTTTTAATGTTTGATGCATTACGGTATTTTAATATTTTGTTGGAAGCCGCCCATAATGGCTGGGAAAGCCCATCCAGATGGGCGGGGTATAAATAATAAATTATTCTTATGATTCTTATGATTATTATTACTGCAATCTCAACGGAGGCTTTTTCACCTCCGAGCGACTGACAATATCTTAACGAAAAAAATATCGTCGAAAAAATCTGGAGAGAGCCAGGTTTGGGAAGGCCTTGAGTCGACGAAGGGTTAAGTTTCCATTGGGCGGGCTGGCTCCCCTAACAAGGCCTTTCTCAATCTGGAGGGGTCCCCGGATGTCGGGACTACAACTCCCATCATCCACTGGCCGCGCTCGCCAGGGATGATGGGCGTTGTAGTCCAAGAACCGTCCCACGGCTGAGAAAGGCTGCCTGTAACTGTTCCTAAGGCACCTCCCCTGTCTTGCTTTTCCACAGCTGAACGACGGGCAGTTCACCCCCATCCAGCTGGTGGGGATGTTGCGGGGGATCGCGTCCGGCATGCGCTACCTCTCCGACATGAGCTACGTCCACCGGGATTTAGCCGCCCGCAACATCCTGGTCAACAGCAACTTGGTCTGCAAAGTCTCTGATTTTGGCCTGTCTCGCTTTCTCGAAGAGAATTCGTCCGACCCCACCTACACCAGTTCGCTGGTACGGAAAATTGGTTTTGTGTTTCCCCCGCTCTCAATACTATTCTATTCTATTCTTTATTTGTTTCGTAAAATGTATATACCACTTGATTGCAGAAGGAAACCTCAAAGCGGTTTAACAAAAAAAGACAAAACTATCGCTAAAAGATGTACAACTGTCATTTAAAACATGCAGAAAGTTAAATGTTAGCAGAGTTGACGTAAACACGAGCGGCAGGAAATAAAGGGAGTAAAAAGGTTAAATTGGTAAATAGGTTTGAATTGGTCACGCGATCTAAAATAAGGAACCGCCGGGGGAGGGGGGGGAGTCAAAGAAAAAGCAGATTGAATTTGTTCAGATTTAATTTTTGTTGTTGAAATATTGTAAAATGCAAAAATGGAAACATAATTCTTTTTTTAAAAAAATGCAGAAAGTTGAAACCGCAGTAGAACAGAACAAACCAAATTTAAACAGACTTTCTCAGCTTCTGGGTAAAGGGACCCCTGACCATTAGGTCCAGTTGTTGCCGACTCTGGGGTTGCGGCGCTCATCTCGCTTTACTGGCCGAGGGAGCCGGCGTACAGCTTCCGGGTCATGTGGCCAGCAGGACTAAGTCGCTTCTGGCAAAACCAGAGCAGCGCACGGAAACGCGTTTACCTTCCCGCCGGAGCCGTACCTATTTATCTACTTGCACTTTGACGTGCTTTCAAACTGCTAGGTTGGCAGGAGCAGGGACCGAGCAACGGGCGCTCACCCTGTCGCGGGGATTCGAACCGCCGACCTTCTGATCTGCAAGTCCTAGGCTCTGTGGTTTAACCCACAGCGCCACCCGCATGCCTAGGGCTGCCTAAATGAGAATGTCTGTGGCAGGTGTCAGAAACCAAACAGTGAGGCACCTGTTCAATGTCAATAGGCAGGGAGTTCCAAAGATTGAGTTCTACAGACGTAGATGAGGTATCGGGTGGCAATTTTAGCAGGGCCTGTTCCCCAGATCTCAGCAGTCAAAGGGGCACATGTGGGATCAGGCAGCCTTGTATGTGAACTGGTCCCAAGTTCTTAAGGGCTTTGCAGAATAGTAGTTACACCTTGAATTTGGAACAGCTTTGGTCCAGCACAGTGAGATACAGGGCTGAGTGGAGATTCGAACCCGGGTCTCTCTCAGGTCCTGGTCCACCACTTAAGCTCTGCATCTCACGAGGAACCCAGGCATCCTGGGAGATGAGTTGAGGGGGGGTGTCAGAAGCCTCTCCCTCTTCTTCCATTGGTCAATCTTCCCGATCTCTCTCCTCAGGGCGGGAAGATCCCGATCCGGTGGACGGCCCCGGAAGCCATCGCCTTCCGCAAGTTCACCTCCGCCAGCGACGTCTGGAGCTACGGGATCGTCATGTGGGAAGTCATGTCGTTCGGGGAGAGGCCATACTGGGACATGTCAAACCAGGATGTGAGTGCCTCCCCTGCCCTCATCCAGCCTCTCCTCATGCCTTTCAGATGTTTTGGATTACAGCTCCCATCAGCCCCTAGCCAATGTGGCCAGTTTGGCCTACA
>JAXCMG010000042.1:1884351-1902344 GCA_034642415.1 Podarcis siculus
GGTCCCTCCCATGATTCTGTGACTCTGCCCCCCAGGTGATAAACGCCATTGAGCAGGACTACCGGCTCCCGCCCCCTACGGACTGCCCCACTTCGCTGCACCAGCTGATGCTGGACTGCTGGCAGAAGGACCGCAACACCCGGCCCCGATTCGCCCAGATTGTCAACTCCTTGGACAAGCTGATCCGGAACCCGGCCAGCCTCAAGATCGTCTCGCGGGGGAACGGAGGGTGAGTCCGGATGAGGCCCCTGCCCTCCCCCCAGGGGAGATCTGGCCTCAGAAATTACTGCGCTTGCTGATTATTCTACATTGCCGTTGCAACCTGCCTCTCCCCCAAGGATATGTAGTTCTCTTCCACCCCCACTTTAATTCTCAGAACACCCCTTTGAGGTAGGCTAGGCTGTGGGCAAGTGACTGGCTCCCCTGGGCAAGTGATTTGACCCCTGTTGTCACGGGTCCAACGCTCTAACCACTGCACCACCGCTGCCTCCCCAAGGAAATAGCTTCCAACCAGGAGATGCCATCGAGGATTGAACCCGGGACCTTCCGCTCACAAGGAAAATTCTCTGCCATTAAATCGCAGCCCTTCTCTAGGACTCTATGTGGGGTTGGGGGACTCATATCTGGGGGCTTGCGGACACAGTTAGATTTCAGAGGTTGCCGCCCCCAGGGTAATTGACCATCGCAGAATTGGAAGGTACAGGCAAATCCCCATGTACACAAGGTCAAGGCATAATAATAATAATTTATTATTTATACCCCGCCCACCTGGCTGGGTTTCCCCAGCCACTCTGGGCGGCTTCCAACCAAATATCGAAAACAATACAGCGTCAGACATTAAAAACTTCCCTAAACAGGGCCGCCTTCAGTTGCCTTTTATGAGTAAAATACAGTGGTACCTCGGGATGCGAACGGGATCCGTTCCAGAGCCCCGTTCGCATCCCGAACAGAATGTAAGGCACGACAGCGCTTGCACGGGTCGCGTTTAGCCTCTTCCATGCATGCGCATCATGTCATTTGGACTGCGCATGCGCTAGCGGCAAAACCCGGAAGTAACGCACTCCGTTACCTCCGGGTCGCCGCGGAGCGCAACACAAAAGCGCTCAACCTGAAGCGTATTTATCACGAGGTGTTTATTGCCTTGACATCTGGCGGGAGGACGTTCCACAGGGCGGGCGCCACCACCGAGAAGGCCCTCTGTCTGGTTTCCTGTCACTTCGCTTCTCGCAGGGAGGGAACCGCCAGAAGGCCCTCGGAGCTGGACCCAGGTGTCCGGGGTGGAGACACTCCTTCAGGTCTACTGGGCCTTTGAGGCCGTTTAGGGCTTTCAAGGTCAGCACCAACACTTTGAATTGAGCTCGGAAACGTGGCCTCGAACCCAGAACGGGCACAGAAAGGGACCAAAATTGCATCCAGCAATCCTACCGGCATTTGAGGTTTCTCAAAGGGTTTTTTGAGGGTTTCCAGATGTTGTTTGCAAGCTTTTCCCACGGCGTTCCCAATCCACGCGATTTCACGTGCTTTGGAACGTAACCCCTGTGTAAATGAGAGAGTTCCCTGATTGCTTGTTTTTCGACCAATTCTTTTTTTAGCGGTTTCCCATCATTTTTAACAAATCCTGGTGCAAATCAGCACAAATTTAATACGGATTTAAAGGCTGACCTCCGTGATTCTATGGCTTCTGTCTCCTTCACCACCGTAACCCTACTGAAATGGCTGCCCTGCTCACTCACTCACTCTCTCTCTCTCTCTCCTTCTGCCCCTCATAATCTCAGGCCTTCCCACCCCCTCCTGGACCAGCGCCTGCCCCATTACTCCTCCTTCGCGTCCATCGGCGACTGGCTCCGCGCCATCAAGATGGGGCGCTACGAAGAGAACTTCGCCGGCGCCGGGTTCACCTCCTTTGAGCTGGTCAGCCAACTCTCCACCGAGTGAGTGAGCCTGCGGGGCAAGGAGGGTCCCAAGACCCTTGTGGGTGGGGAGACGGGACAGCGAGTTCGAGGTGGGGCGGTAATGGCGCACTGAAATCGCATCTGTGGTTCCCGCACGACGGGGTTGGACTAGATGACCGCATGGGGTCCCTTCCAACTGTGGTGACTCCTCTCTCCTCCTCCCTTGGCTTTCCCTCTCCAGAGACCTCCTCCGTATCGGCGTGACGTTGGCCGGACATCAGAAGAAGATCTTGTCCAGCATTCAGAACATGCGTGTTCAGAGCAAGTCCGGCTCCTCTTTGGGACCCTACTGACCGCGGAAGAAGGAAACGGTCCAAAATTATGGCGTTTTGACCGCTTTCCCCCCCTCCTCAATCAAACGGTGACGATTGTGGCCTCTTGACTTGGGACATCGGCTGCCTCCCTCCTTCCTGCTCGTCTCTCTTATTTTTCACTTATTTTTCAGTTTTGGAACAGAGTATTCTGTAGGGAATAATTCGGCTTTCTTTCTCCCCCGCCGTGTATCCTCTCATCCTTTGGCACGGAAAGGGATGGAAAGATAATTTAACTGTTCAAGCACGATGGGGATAGTCCTCTTTTGCCAGTCGAGTCGCCACAAACGGCTGCTCCCGTCTTTCGGTACCCGCCGGGCCGCTTTTCAAGATGGCCGACCGCAGCGCCAACAAAGATGGCCGCCAAATCCCCAGCGTCTTCCGTCCCTGCCGTTTTGGCGCCTTCGCGTGACCTTCCCTGGCTCTGAAACGTCTGAACGTTGGAAAAGCCAAAGATGGCCTCCTGCCGGCCAAGTTTCCCGGACCGAGGTTCGTGCCGCAAAATGGCCGCCCTCCCGCTGTCTTCCGGAGCGGCCGGCCTGTTTGTTGGAGGTTGCAAGGTGGGCGCCTGGTTGGGAGGAATGAGGTGGCCGCTGAGGGAAATGAAATTCCTTTGCCACCGGGCCTTCAAGATGGCCACCCCTCTCTGCTTGGTGGCAACGTTTTCAAAATGGAGGCTGTTGGATCACTGTCTTTCTGCCATTTTGGGGTGTGTTTGAAAAACTTTGGCCCACCATGGTGCTGTATGGAGGATTTGTGTGGGATGATCGCCAGAGGCCTTATACAATTTGTCGTCCGTCCTTTTGGGGTGACGGGGAGGGTGGCCGTCCATTGTCTACCGATTTCTGGAGATGGGGAGCCTTACTTGAATCTAAATGGACATATTCCATTATAATAAAGGGATGGGGGTCAAGGTTTCTGCACATTTTGACGTGCAGCCCCTGACTCTCCACGTCCCGAAAGCCAAAGAGGGACTGTCATTGGCATGCCGCCGGCAGTGCCGCATTCGCCAGAGTGCAACTTGTCTCCACATTCAAAGCTGGAGGGAAACGGCAGCTGTGTAGTGATGTCATCAGGAGCAGGAGTGATGTCACCTCTGCCTGCCGAATCTATGAGCTTTCAAGGACGTTCATGCCACAGAGAAGGGTTAAACCGCCGCGTTGAATAACCATATGACAATCAGAAGACTGCACTTTCTGATGATGTCACTGTGATGATGTCACAGGAGGGGAAAGCGAAGCTTTTGCTCTGGGATATCTTCAAGCTGCCTTTTTATGGCTTTCGGCACTCGAGATCCAATAATATCCCGGAGACTGTTAGGGATGTCCCGGGCACTGGACTGTGATGTCATCGTGGTGCGAGAGCAAGACCGTTCTCTCTCTGACATCATCTCCGTGTGACTGCAAGTGTCGGGAGAACCGGTGGCCGACGCCGAAGCCGGTGGAAGGAGATGTTTGGTTTCGCTCTCTTGATGACATCGAAACAAAGTGCCTCCAGATAAAGTGTGGGCGCTGAGAGGTGATGTCACGGGGACAGGCCTGTGATGTCGTTACAAAGCGCTTCTCCTTTTGTATCATTTTGTTAACCTTCATATTGAAGGTGGTGATTTTGCTTTTTATTAAAAAAACAAAAAAAGTATATGGAACCGAGGCGAATGTTGCTGCCTGGGCTGGGTGTGTGTGTGTGGAGTGGAACAGGGGACGGGAATTGTCATGGGGGGGGGGGCAGAATTTGATGCTGCAACTATACTCCCTTATTTTCTGAAACAGAAAGTGTCAAAAGGTTGCAGGGTCCCAGGGTGCAAAATTTAAAGCATTGGGTTCTGGATTCCACAGAAGTTGGGATTTCCGTTCCCACGTCTACCTAGAATTGCAAACTTTCTTTTTGTCTCCCAGCAGGAAGTGTGGCTGTTTATCCTCCACAAAATTTAATCTTAATCCAGGCATAGGCAAACTCGGCCCTCCAGGTGTTTTGGGACTACAACTCCCATCATCCCTAGCTAACAGAACCGGTGGTCAGGGATGATGGGAGTTGTAGTCCCAAAAACATCTGGAGGGCCGCGTTTGCCTATGCCTGGTCTAGACCTCTTTTGGCAGCTAAGACGGGCTGGCAAGGCATTAAAAGCCCTTCGCGGTCTGCCCAGGTTGTGGGGCAGATCCCCTCCTCAACCCTCGTTACGATCATCAGAAAGAGAAAGGTCTCATCCCAAGCCACCCCATGGAAGCGACACATTATTAGCTCTGGTTTGGGGCGGCATTGGGAGTCCACAAGGCACCAGGTTGGGGAAGACTGGCTGAATCGAACTGCCCTATGGAAGGGCAGTCTATCTGAACATCTGCTAGAACCTAGGAAGAGCCTGCCTTTCACAGTGGCCAACCAGAGTTATAGAGAGATTTTTGTTGTTTAGTCGTGTCCGCCTCTTCGTGACCCCCTGGACCAGAGCACGCCAGGCCCTCCTGTCTTCCACTGCCTCCCGCAGTTTGGTCAAACTCATGCTGGTAGCTTCCAGAACACTGTCCCACCATCTCGTCCTCCGTTGTCCCCTTCTCCTTGTGCCCTCCATCTTTCCCAACATCAGGGTCTTTTCCAGGGAGTCTTCTCTTCTCATGAGGTGGCCAAAGTACTGGAGCCTCAGCTTCAGGATCTGTCCTTCCAGTGAGCGCTCAGGGCTGATTTCCATCTGAATGGAGAGGTTTGATCTTCTTGCAGTCCATGGGACTCTCCAGAGTCTCCTCCAGCACCAGAATTCAAAAGCATCCATTCTTCAGCCTTCTTTGTGGTCCAGCTCTCACTTCCATACATCACTACTGGGAAAACCAGAGCTTTAACTATACGGACCTTTGTTGGCAAGGTGATGTCTCCGCTTTTTAAGATGCTGTCTAGGTTTGCCATCGCCTTTCTCCCAAGGAGGAGGCGTCTTTTAATTTCGTGACAGCTGTCACCATCTGCAGTGATCATGGAGCCCAAGGAAGTAAAATCTCTCACTCACTCATATAGAGATATACATACTTATTTATTTGATTTCTATACTGCCTTTTAGCCAGGAACCACAGGATGGTGTATAATCTGAAAACACAAAAATACAGTACATAAGGGAATCCCATGAGCAGGATCCGATGCGAGAGTGACAGTCTCCCCTCCTGTGGTTTCTGGCAATTGGTACTCTAAAAGCATTGTTACCTCTGACCGTGGAGCCATCGCTAGGCCTCTCCTCCTCCGTGGATTTGTCTAGACCTCTTCTAAAGCCATCTAGGCCAGTGGCCGTCACTGCCTCCTGTATCAGGGAGTTCCATAGGTTAACTGCACCCAGCATAGCTATGTTTGGGGAGCTAGCGGGAGAGAGGGCTGTTGCCTTCAGGAACGGCTCGTGGGCTTTCCAGAGACAGCGGTTGCTGTGCCGGATGAGGCCCGTTGGGTCAAATCCAGCAAGACCTTGCTTAACAGCATGAATTTTCTAACCGTAAGAGCCGGTCGACGGTGGAATGGTCTCGGGGAGGTTTGTGGGCTCTCCTTCCTCGGAGGTTTTTAAGCAGATGGCCATCTGTCATGGATGCTTTAATAATAATAATAATAATAATAATAATAATAATAATAATTTATTATTTATACCCCGCCCATCTGGCTGAGTTTCCCCAGCCACTCTGGGTGGCTCCCAATCAAGTGTTAAAAACAGTACAGCATTAAGTATATTAAAAACTTCCCGGAACAGGGCTGCCTTCAGATGTCTTCTGAATGTCAGGTAGTTGTTTATCTCTTTGACATCTGGTGGGAGGGCGTTCCACAGGGCGGGCGCCACCACCGAGAAGGCCCTCTGCCTGGTTCCCTGTACCCTCACTTCTTGCAATGAGGGAACCACCAGAAGGCCCTCGGAGCTGGACCTCAGTGTCCGGGCTGGACGATGGGGGTGGAGACGCTCCTTCAGGTATACTGGGCCTTTGAGGCCGTTTAGGGCTTTCAAGGTCAGCACCAACACTTTGAATTGTGCTCGGAAATGTCCTGGGAGCCAATGTACGTATTTCAGGATCGGTGTTATGTGGTGTCAGTGGCCGCTCCCAGTCCCCAGTCTAGCTGCCACATTCTGGATTAATTGCAGTTTCCGGGTCACCTTCAAAGGTAGCCCCACGTAGAGCGCATGGCAGTAGTCCAAGCGGGAGATAACCAGAGCATGCCCCACTCTGGCCAGACAGTCTGCGGGCAGGTAGGGTCTCAGCCTAGTAGCTGAGATTGTGGCCTTGTGCGGGGTTGATCTAGATGACCCTCAGGGACCCCTCCAGTACCACGATTTTTGGAACTCTCCATCCGAGCTGGCCCCAGAGTTCCTGGATCCTTCGCACCGCTCTGGAGCGGGAGAGAGAGCAAGCAAAGGAAAAGGGAGACCGTTCCCCACCCAAAATAGCAGGAAGCATGGAAGGAAACTGACTGGGCAGAAATCCATTGAGAAGACTCCTTTTTTCCAGGGAAGGGAAGCCACAGGTCAGATTCCTTGCGCAGAGACACAATGGGGAAGAGGATGGGGGTTAATGGCTCTCTTGATTTATCGGCATTTCGCGGGCCAAGCCCATGTTGATCCCGTGCAGCTGGCTCCCACTCAGAGGACCTAAAGTGCTTTTTTGGGGGGACTGGGGTGTGTGTGTGTGTGTCCCGGAAGCCCAACCCAAGAGGGAGGCAGATCTCAAATGTGGCAGAGACGTGAGGCTCGTGCGAATTCGGGAACTCCCGAATCCAAATGCGGCCACATTCCTTCTGGAAGATTCAGTCCAGAGGGACCCTTTAAAAATAATATTGGAAGGTTTTAGCGTCCAGTTGGCCTATGCCTGCAGCCCAACCCAGTTTAAGCCAGAATGTGCATTCTGCAAATGGATTTGAAAACCTTGCACCCGGGTTTTTTGCCTTTTTTGCTCGGATCGGTAGCACAGGTTACCAGCAGGTTCACAAAACTACAGTTCTCAGAAGTCTCTTAAATGGGGGCGAGGGGCAGCCAGCAATAACAATGAGACTTTAAGGAAGGGGCCAGCAATTTTTTTCAGGAGGGAGCCGGTCCACTGTCTCTCAGACCTTGTGGGGGGCCGGACGATATATATATTTTTTGGGGTGGATGAACGAATTCCTATGCCCCACAAATAACCCAGAGATGCATTTTAAATAAAAGGACACATTCTACTCATGTAAAAAACACGATTTAGAAGGCGATTGGGCCGGATTTGGCCCCCGGGCCTTTGTTTGACTACCCACGCTTTAAGGCAGTGATCCTCTATTCGGTTACCCTAGATGCAAACCCCACTGAACTTAAGCATTTGCTTCCGAGTAATTTCAGGGATGCGGGTGGCGCTGTGGGTTAAACCACAGAGCCTAGGACTTGCCAATCAGAAGGTCGGCGGTTCGAATCCCCGCAATGACGGGGTGAGCTCCCGTTGCTCGGTCCCTGCTCCTGCCAACCTAGCAGTTCGAAAGCACGTCAAAGTGCAAGTAGATAAATAGGTACCGCTCTGGTGGGAAGCCAGAAGCGGCTTAGTCCTGCTGGCCACATGACCCGGAAGCTGGACACCAGCTCCCTTGGCCAGTAAAGCGAGATGAGCGCCACAACCCCAGAGTCGGCCACGACTGGACCTAATGGTCAGGGGTCCCTTTACCTAATTTCTGTCAGTAGAGCACAAGAATCTCATGGTTGTGGATTCAAGCTCCACATTGGGTGAAAGATTCCTGCATTGCAGCGGGTTGGGCTATGATTTTCTGGCGTCTAAGACAACACGGCCAAGCAGTTCCCTTTTATAATTTACTTCCAGTCCTTACGATAACTTGCAAGGCAGGCGCAAGGACCGTGTGTGGCTCTGAAGATGTTGTGGATTTATGAATATGTTGTGGATTTATGGCATTGGAAGAGAGCGAATTGGCATCTAGTCCAGTCTCCTGCAGTGCAGGGATGAAAGCTATCGATCGCATTTCTGTTACGCTGTTACGCTTTCCATTCAAATTAATCCCCAAGTGGGACTCCCTGGGATCATCCAGTTGGCTCTGGCAGTGTTCTTAAGGTAAAGGGACCCCTGACCATTCCGTCCAGTCGTGGCCGACTCTGGGGTTGCGGCGCTCATCTCGCTTTACTGGCCAAGGGAGCCGGCGTACAGCTTCTGGGTCATGTGGCCAGCATGACTAAGCCGCTTCTGGCGAACCAGAGCAGCGCACGGAAACGCCATTTACCTTCCTGCTGGAGCCATACCTATTGATCTACTTGCACTTTGACGTGCTTTCGAACTGCTAGGTGGGCAGGAGCAGGGACCAAACAACGGGAGCTCACCCCGTCATTGCGGGGATTCGAACCACCAACCTTCTGATCAGCAAGTCCTAGGGTCTGTGGTTTAACCCACAGCGCCACTCGCATCCCTTGGCAGTGTTCTTATGACTATATTATTGTATGGCTCGTTTTTGCAAAGACTCCCGGTTCTTCCCAAAGGCCCACGCAGAATGCAGCTGCCACAAAAACCGGTCCACCCAGTGCGAATTTCTCTGGGTTTGATAGGGTGCCTCTTGCTGAGCAGAAGTGTCCACGCTGCGCACAGGGCCCCTTTCACACATGCAGTTTGGGGTAACCTTCAGACTCCTTTCTGAAGCGTTTTGCAAAGAGGCGGCTGGGGAGAGAGGGTGTGCTGTTGTTTTGCCCTCTCTACTGTCGTAGGAAAAACAAACTGCAACCCTCCACAAACCCAGGTCGAGAGAAGGGAGGCCACAGGTTTCAAAGAGGAACAGCGACCCCGTGTGGCCTTGCTGAGTTGTGCCGCCCCTGGAAATCTGTAAACCTTTGTGGAAAGTAAAGGTAAAGGGACCCCTGACCATTAGGTCCAGTCGTGGCAGACTCTGGGGTTGTGGCGCTCATCTCGCTTTATTGGCCGAGGGAGCCGGCGTGCAGCTTCCGGGTCATGTGGCCAGCATGACTAAGCCTCTTCTGGCGAACCAGAGCAGCGCACGGAAACACCGTTTACCTTCCCACCGGAGTGGTACCTATTTATCTACTTGCACTTTGACATGCTTTCGAACTGCTAGGTTGGCAGGAGCAGGGACCGAGCAACGGGAGCTCACCCCGTCATTGTGGGGATTCGAACCGCCGACCTTCCGAATGGCAAGTCCTAGGCTCTGTGGTTTAACCCACAGCGCCACCCGCGTCCCGTGTGGAAAGTGCTTGCCGTTAATACATGTTCGCTGGAGACCTTAACCCAGGGGTCAACAAGCTTTTTCAGCAGGGGGCCAGTCCACCATCCCTCAGACCTTGAGGAGGGCCGGACTATTTTTTGGGGGGGGGGGGAATGAATGAATTCCTATGCCCCACAAATAACCCAGAGATGCATTTTAAATAAAAGGGCACATTCTACTCATGTAAAAACACGCTGATTCCTGGACCGTCCATGGGCCGGATTGAGAAGGCGATTGGGCCGCATCCTGCCCCCGGGCCTTAGTTTGCCTACACATGCCTTAACCCATCATGCCATGGCTTAATTGGCACTCGGGGCCCTCAGGCCTCAGACCCAGAAACCTGTTTCTCATGCCAGCCTCCCGTCTCTGAAACACTACTTCCAAGGCTGTGTGTACCTATTCTCACCCCCTGCAGGCCAGATGGGAAACCCGTAAGCAGGATCGGGGCACAAGAGCCACTCTTGTGATTTCCAGCAGAGCGGAGCCAATATGGCTCGCGGCCCTCGATAGTCCTCTCCTGCTCCTGGTTTGTCCCATCCTCTCTTAAAGCCATCCGAGATTGAAGCCATCACTGCCTCCAGTGGCAGGGAGTTCCGCAGCTGAACCACTTTCTGTTACCTGCCCTGAAAGTGAGCGCTGACGGGCCTGCCTTGGAAAATAAACATTTGTTAGTTCTGCCTCCTGATCCCAGAGCTGCCTTGGCTCATCAAGCGGCAAGGACAACGTGCTCCTTACACGCAGGGAGGCGTCCTTTTTCTCTACCCAAATCGAAAATTTGGGAGCCAACCTTTGCACGGCGCGACGTTCCGCAAACCCGGATGAATTTGGCAGCGAGGTTGGGTGGGGTGGGTGGGGGAGTCAAACAGAAACAATTTTATTTTTGCAAAAATTTAAGACAGGTTCCAATCGGTTACAAACGGTCGGCACGTTGAGACGCTTGGCGTTTGGAATAAGTCCATGGGGGTCAGGGTAGTGGAGGGGCTTTTGTCTTTTTTGGTCTGAAGCGGGGCAGATCGCCCGGAGGGGGGGCAGGCATGTCGATTTATTTGCAAGCACCCGGCGGGCGCTTTTGTCTGTGCAGAGTCCTTCGGCCCCTGGGGGGCTTCGTCAGAGGGGTGGCACCTACAAGAGAAGAGGCAGAATGAGGCCATCAGAAGGGCTTTGCTGGGTCAAGGCAATCGTGGCTCATCTTGGCCAAGATCCTGGGTCTCTCTCTCTTTTATTTTTTTGTTGATACAGCAAGAAAAGAGAAAACACAAATACCAAATTACACACAGGGATAACTATAAAGGTAAAGGGTAAAGGGACCCCTGACCATTAGGTCCAGTTGTGGCCGACTCTGGGGTTGTGGCGCTCATCTCGCATTATTGGCCGAGGGAGCCGGCGTACAGCTTCCGGGTCCTGTGGCCGGCAGGACTAAGCCGCTTCTGGCGAACCAGAGCAGCGCATGGAAACGCCGTTTATCTTCCCACCAGAGTGGTACCTATTGATCTACTTGCACTTTGACATGCTTCCGAACTGCTAGGTGGGCAGGAGCAGGGACCGAGCGACGGGAGCTCACCCCGTCGTGGGGATTCGAACCGCCGACCTTCTGATCGGCAAGCCCTAGGCTCTGTGGTTTAGACCACAGCGCCACCCGCGTCCCTGGGATAACTATAGGCACAGAATTTTCTTAACAAACAATAAAACATAAATTGGTCTTCACACTAAAGCCCCAACCTCCCGTCTATTCCATAATTTCGATTTCATATTACTTATTGCCAATACACGCTTTTAAACTTTTTCTTAATATATCTTAATTCTTATATCTGTCTTGCAACTACTACTGAAGTTCCTCGAATGCTGCAACAGAGTTTGAACTACTATATTTATATTTCAGGTATTCTCTGAAAACCTCCCGTTTTGAAGCAAATTCCTGGTTTGATTTATTCTTTATTTTTTCCGATAGACCGCCTGATTCAGCATATTCTGTCAGCTTTTGGATCCTGGTTCTCACAGTGCCCAACCGGGTGGCCCAGAGCCAAACCCGCAAGCGGGATCCGAGTGCGAAAGCAGCTCTTCCCCCTACTCCCTGGTTTCCAGCAACTGGCATTCAGAAGCATTACGTCATGGTTAGCAGCCATCAATAGCCCTCTCTGGAAATCTACCCATTGCTCTGCCTCTGACCATGAAGGCATGGCTAGTAGCCAATTGAGACCATCTCCTCCAAGAATTTGCCCAATCCTCTTTTAAAGCCTCCTGTGGCAGGGAGTTCCGCAGTTTAACTGCAGGTCTGCTGCTTCTGGCCCTGGAAAGAGCATATAGCAGCTATTGATGATGATGATGATGATGATAATCATTTATTATTTATACCCCGCCCATCTGGTTGGGTTTCCCCAGCCACTCTGGGCAGTGGCGTAGCGTGGGGGGTGCAAGGGGGGCCGGCCGCACCGGGCGCAACATCTGGGGTTAGGGCAAATCCACGGGTTAGGGGGCGCAAATCCACGGGTTAGGGGGTGCAAATTACTTGCCTTGCCCCGGGTGCTGACAACCCACGCTACTCCACTGACTCTGGGCGGCTTCCAACAGAACACTAAAATACAATAACCTATTAAACATTAAAAGCTTCCCTAAACAGGGCTGCCTTCAGATGTCTTCTAAAAGTCTGGTAGTTGTTGTTCTCTTTGACATCTGGTGGGAGGGAGTTCCACAGGGAGGGTGCCACCACCGAGAAGTCCCTTTGCCTGGTTCCCTGCAACCTCACTTCTCGCAGGGAGGGAACCGCCAGAAGGCCCTCGGAGCTGGACCTCAGTGTCCGGGCTGGACGATGGGGGTGGAGATGCTCCTTCAGGTCTACTGGGCCTTTGTGGCCGTTTAGGGCTTACCAGCACTTTGAATTGTGCTTGGAAATGTACTGGGATCCAGTGTAGGTCTTTCAAGACCAGTGTTATATGGTCTCGGCAGCCGCTCCCAGTCCCCAGTCTGGCTGCCGCATTCTGAATAGCCTCCTCCGCAATGGATTTGTCGAATTTTTACGAACTACCCAACGTGGTGGCTCTCAGTACAGCTTGCGGGAGTGAATCCCATCGTTTAAATCACATGCCTGATCCAGCAGGGCTTTTTTCAGGCATTTATTTGTTCCTACTCTGTTTCCTGCTCTTTAACCAGCAACTGGTTTTGTAATAATAATAATAATAATAATAATAAATATAATAAATTTTTATTTATACCCCACCCTCCTTGGCCAGAGCTGGGCTCAGGGCGGCTAACACCAGTAAAATTACAATAAAAACATAATAGGGGGGGAAAGGGAAAGGAAAAAAAACCAATTTAAAATCTGGGTTAAAATACAATTTAAAACGCAGCCTCATTTTAATAGTAGCCCATAGATCAAGACCATAAGGGGAGGGAAACATAAGGGTCAGACTGAGCCCAAACCAAAGGCCAGGTGGAACAGCTCTGTCTTGCAGGCCCTGCGGAAAGATGTCAAGTCCCTCAGTAAGAAGACCTCTCCTCTTATTTCCTGACAGCTAAATCTGCGCAGGAATCTTTCAGAAGGCCAAATCTACAAGGTTTATGCAGAGAATTCCTGGAACGATCCAGAGTTGGGGGGTGCTGTGGGCAAGTTTGCCAAGGATCCCAAACCGTCCAGGGGTGCTGAAATGAAAAAGGGGTTGCGAAGAGCTCCGAACCGAGCGAATGGAAGGCGAATTGGCCAGTGCAACCCAACGTAAACGAGAGTAAAGTGATGCAGATTTCAAATATAGGCTCGTGGGGTCTGAACTGGAGGTGAACCAGGAACGAGACCTTGGGAGTCCTAGTGGATAGCTCTTTTAAGATGTCAATCCAGTGCGCAGCAGCTGTGAAAAATGTGAATTCTATGCTAGGAAAGGAGCTGAAAACAGCTGCCGCCATAATTTTTGGTCTTACCAAAATTGACATACACCTGGAAAGTTCTGTCCACCTATGATCTTCCTTTGGAGACTTGAGCCTCCATTCCCGAACCCTCAGCCCCGTGCCTTTTCCCTGGCAAGTTCCCATTTCCAAACCCTCGTATCTACGGGGCCGCCTCTCCTGGTCTGCCCCTCAGAGGACCTTATGGTCCATGAATAATCATAGTTTAGTGGGCCCTAAGGAAGTCAGACTATCCTCCCCCAGGGCCAGGGCCTTCTCAGTGGTGGCTCCGACCTGGTGGAATGCTCTGTCTCATGAGACCAGGGCCCTGCAGGATTTAACCTCCTTCCGCAGGGCCTGTAAGACAGAGCTATTCCGCCTGGCCTTTAATTTGAATTCAGCCTGATCTTTTATTCCCCTTCCTTCCCTTTTTATGAAGATCACCCGCTCTGAGACCCCACAGCTAATTCTCCCCTGGTCTCCTTGCTGGCTCAAGTAGGACCAATTCAGCCAGCTAGCCCTTATGCTTATTTCCCCTAAATTGATTTTTGAATTTTATTGTTATTCATGTATTTTATGTTGTTTTTATAATTAGTGTTTTAATTTTTTTGTTAGCCGCCCTGAGCCTGGTTTTTGAACTGGGAAGGGCGGGGTATAAATAAAATTTATTATTATTGAGTCATAAAGTTGGAAGGGACCCCAAGGGTCATCCAGTCCAACCCCCTGTGTTGCAGCTAAAGGCAAAGATTGTCTGCGGATGAGAGATCTGAAGGCAGGAGTGGTCCCAGGTGAAGGAGTTCCACCTGCCACACAGGCATCCTGGTGAATCACCTTCCTGAATTGGATGGGGACAAGCAACAGTTGTCGAAAAGGAAGTGTATATTCGTACGTGACATAGTTAATGTGAGGAACTCACAGCTGCAAACTCTTGAGGCGTTAAAAGGGCATTTGATAAATTTATGGAGGAAAAGGAGGTGCAAAAGGATTGTAGCTAAATTCTACCTCCAGAGGCAGTCTACCTGTAGGTAACAGTTGCCAGAGGGGGACATGTGGTGGGAAAAGGGTATTTGTCGGCTGTTCAGAGACAAATAAGGGGACGAGGGTGGCGCTGTGGGTTAAACCACAGAGCCTAGGACTTGCTGATCAGAAAGTCGGCGGTTCGAATCCCCGCGACGGGGTGAGCTCCCGTTGCTCGGTCCCTGCTCCTGCCAACCTAGCAGTTCGAAAGCACGCCAGTGCAAGTAGATAAATAGGTACCGCTCTGGCGGGAAGGTAAGTGGCGTTTCCGTGCGCTGCTCTGGTTCACCAGAAGCGGCTTAGTCATGCTGGCCACAGGACCTGGAAGCTGGACGCCGGCTCCCTTGGCCAGTAAAGCAAGATGAGCACTGCAATCCCAGAGTTGATCACGACTGGACCTAATGGTCAAGGTCCCTTTACCTTCAACAGAGACAAATAATCCTGTTTGTCGGCTGTCCAGAGACATGGTCAGCAACAGCATTCTGTTTAAAGCATATTTAATCACAACAATACAAACACAACACGTAGGGATAAGCCAATCAAAGTTCATATGTAACAGGGTGGTAGCGA
The DNA here is from genome assembly GCA_034642415.1 of Podarcis siculus. Lineage (NCBI taxonomy): Eukaryota > Metazoa > Chordata > Lepidosauria > Squamata > Lacertidae > Podarcis > Podarcis siculus. Next base: position 1,899,257 of record JAXCMG010000042.1, read on the forward strand.
GGAACGTCAAGCCGTGTGTTCAAAAGATATCTAAGGACAGTCTTTCACAAGTTTCAATGGAAGATGTTTCAAAAGCCTCAAAAGGAAAGTGTCTCTGGAATGATGCTACTGTTTCGTAATACAGTGGTACCTTGGGTTACATACGCTTCAGGTTAAATATGCTTCAGGTTACAGACTCCACTAACCCAGAAATATTACCTCGGTTTAAGAACTTTGCTTCAGGATGAGAACAGAAATTGTGCTCCAGCGGCATGGTGGCAGCAGGAGGCCCCATTAGCTAAAGTGGTTCAGGTTAAGAACGGTTTCAGGTTAAGTTCGGACCTCCAGAACAAATTAAGTACTTAACCCGAGGTACCACTGTAATTTGAATGATATCATCATTCTATTATATATTCTCTACTAACTATTAGCCTACGTGTTGTGCTTGTATTGTTGTGATTGGTTCTTAAAGCATATTTCAAATACATTCCACTCCCCAATGCAAGAATCCTGGGAAGAAGAAGAAGAGGAGGAGTTTGGATATGATACCCCGCTTTATCACTACCCGAAGGAGTCTCAAAGTGGCTAACATTCTCCTTTCCCTTCCTCCCCCACAACAAACACTCTGTGAGGTGAGTGGGGCTGAGAGACTTCACAGAAGTGTGACTGGCCCATGGTCACCCAGCAGCTGCAGGTGGAGGAGCGGAGATGCGAACCCGGTTCCCCAGATTACGAGACTACCGCTCTTAACCACTACACCACGCTGGGAGCTGTAGCTTGTTAGGGGTGCTGGGAGTTGTAGTTTGCGAGGGGCAAAACTATTGTTCCCAGGATTATTTGGAGCAGGGGTTCTCAACCTGTGAGTCCCCAGATATTGGACTACAACTCCCATCACCCCTAGCTAGCAAGGCCAGAGCTCAGGGATGATGGGAGTTATAGTCCAACAACATCTGGGGACCCACAGGTTGAGAACCGCTGATTTGGAGGAAGCAATGTGCTTCACATGGGCAGGATTCCTGCTTTGCCGTGGGTTGGACTAGATGACCCTCGGGTCCCTTCCCACTCAACAATTCCACGATTCTGTGCCTGGATTCCATGAAAATTTGGAATTGATCCAAAAGGGATTCTTCTGTGCTTCCAATGCCTCCGGGGTGCCCAGGGAAGGCTCAGCATATCGTGCTGCTTTGAACATGATCAGCGCAGGATAATAATAATAATAATAATGATTTTTTATTTATACCCTGCCCATCCTTAACCACTCTGGGCGGCTTCCAACAGAATATTAAAATACAATAGTCTATTAAACATTAAAAGCATCCCTAAGCAGGGCTGCCTTCAGATGTCTTCTAAAAGTCTGGTAGTTGTTTTTCTCTTTGACATCTGGTGGACAACCTCATAGGGACTAGTCACTTGAGTAGGCATGTTCACCCGAGTCCAGCACCTAGAGGTGCCGAGAGAGGGGGCTTCTGAGATGCAGACCCTGCCCATTCCCTCTCCCCAACCCCTTTTTATCAGCGACTCCAACCCCAGGCTTACCGTTAGCACCCAAGGCCGCTGAGGGTCCCGATCCGGTCCAGCTTGATGCCAAAGCACCCTTGCTGGCCCATCTTCTTGGCTCGCCCCCGGAACTTCTTCTGGGTGCTCACAAAGTCTTTCAGGAAGTGGATAAAGGCGTGCTCCCCCGAGGAGGGGGTTTGGGGGCCGGGGGCATCGTGGGGGGGGCCGCTGGCCGTGTAGGATTTGGGAGAGCGGCGGCTGGTGGTCCCCTTCGTTGGCTGACAGCAAGGCGGCCAGGTCTTCCCCAAGTATCTCCAGCAAGGACTGAAGAGGGAGGGACACAAAAGAGGAAAAATTTAACCCCCCCAAAAAACACTCACCCCATAAGCAGGACCCTGTGCCCCGCTCCCAAAATTCTTACCCACCAGCAATTCAATGTGCCATTTTAGATCTCCGCAAAAAAATTGGTGCATTGGAATGCTTTCGAAGATGTGGGGTCTTCGACAGAGAAGGGGGGGTTTGAGACAGAAGTGGGGGTGCTGCTGGGGTCTTCTACTTACCTGGGTTGAGTGGACAGGGGTCTGGGAGGCCAGGGGCAGGAGGAAGAGGAAGAGGGAGGCAGGCAAGACCTTCATCCTTCACCCCAAAACAAGCCAGCAAGTTTCTCCTTTGGGATGTGGGTCGGGTGGGCTGCCTTGACCCCCCAGGGGTAAGCGGAAGGATGGCTTGGGTGCGTCTGGCCTGCCTGTCTCCCCGGCTGCGATTCTTATAGGGGTGCTCGGACCACCTACCCCATCTCCCCAGGCAACAGGGGCCACCCCTGCTGGCAAGGCCAAGGGAGCCAGGGGGGTGTCTTCCTGGGATGGGGACTGGAGGGGGGCTTTTGTCCCCTAGTGAAAGGCATGTGTTGCCCAGGGGACGAGTTACGGGAAGGGGGGGAGGTGGAGAAAGGGCAGGGAGTGGGGGCTGGCTGGATGGCTGGCTGGCTGGTGGGAAGGAAGGAAGGAAGGAAAGGCAGCCTGGATAGGTAGAGAAGCAGCAAAGGATTATAATCATGAAAGGGTGGAAGGTACCCCAGAGGTCATCCAGCCCAACCCCCTGTGAGGCAGGGTTGTCTGGAAACATAGAAGAGGAAATAAACCTCATAACGGGAAAACACAAGAAATTTATTGGCTAATAACATCAAAATGAATTAAAAATGTATATTAGGACTATTGTCGAACAATATTTGTAAAGGAATATAGACCGATAACAGGGACGCGGGTGGCGCTGTGGGTTAAACCACAGAGCCTAGGACTTGCCGATCAGAAGGTCGGTGGGTCAACATAAAAAAAACACGAAGATCATGGCCACTGGGCCCATCACCTCCTGGCAAATAGAAGGGGAAGAAATGGAGGCAGTGAGAGATTTTACTTTCTTGGGCTCCATGATCACTGCAGATCGTGACAGCAGCCGCGAAATTAAAAGACGCCTGCTTCTTGGGAGAAGGGCAATGACAGGCCTAGACAGCATCTTGAGAAGTAGAGACGTCACCTTGCCAACAAAGGTCCGTATAGTAAAAGCTCTGGTTTTCCCAGTAGTGATGTATGGAAGTGAGAGCTGGACCATAAAG
>JAXCMG010000042.1:1928718-1940482 GCA_034642415.1 Podarcis siculus
CTGTATTGGATATCTTGTGCTAGATCTGGGAGAGTCCTGGCTGACCAGGTGCCTGGAATTTTATGCTGGTACTTGAGATGTCAAGTACTGTGGTTCCTCCGGTTACAGATGCTTCAGGTTACAGATTCTTCAGGTTACAGACTCCACTAACCCAGAAATAGTACCTCAGGTTAAGAACTTTGCTTCAGGATGAGAACAGAAATCGTGCTCTGGTGGCACAGCGGCAGCAGGAGGCCCCATTAGCTAAAGTGGTATCTCAGGTTAAGAACAGTTTCAGGTTAAGAACAGACCTCCGGAACGAATTAAGTTCTTAACTTGAGGTACCACTGTATTTTACCCTGTTTGTGGCCAAAAATACTTTATGCAAGCCTCTTTGCATACCTGTTCCCTGCAGGAGAGAATGCTTGTGGAATATCGCTGCATGTCAAATAAGTTGTGCACAGACAGCCTAGCGGACAGTGGCTATATCGCTTGCAGCAGCAACAACGATAATTTTTAGTGTCCGGCTGCTGTACAGCGATCCACCAAAGAGTAAAATTATCCTCTGCAAATTCAGGGGTTCTCAAGTTGTAGAGTTGCTCATGAATGGAAGCGGTTTGTGTGCGTGGAGGGCTTGAAACTTTAAAAGGGGGTTCCTTGAAACTCTTTGACATGGTGTCCCAAGCATTGCAAAGGTTGTACACTGCAATTTTAATTTAGCCCTAGCAGCGTAAGCCAGAGGGCAGGTAGACCAGGCTTGAGGTGTGGAACGTGGGAGATATAAATGTTCCTGTGTGCTGGCCTCATGGAATGAAGGGGGCTGATCCATCTGTGCTGAATGAATGATAAATGAGATTCTCTCTGCTGGCCTGGAGACGTATATAGCCTCAGGCGCAGCAGGGCTTTAAAGGGGATTCTTGGAGCTTGGCAGGCTGTGGGAGAGGGCAGGCATGGAGCAGTTCACAAAGGCTCCAGAATCTTTGATCCTGCCCACATTCCACAGTTGCGGGTCCTTGTTGGACGGTGCCCCCTCTGCCTCTTCGCTGCTCTCTGAACGGCCAGGCTAACTGTTGACTGTGTCTAAGACCTAAGGATGGCACCCACTAGACTGATAGGCAGGGAGCAAAGGGGGGGGAGTTATTCTCTTGCCGTGTACATCCACAGAAGCTGAGTGTTGGAAGATTCAGGACCGATGAATGAAAGTATTTCTTCATGCAACTCATAGTTGACCTGTGGAACTCACTCCCACAGGAGCTAGGGATGTCCGTCCAGCCAGGTGGCTTTAAAAGAGGATTAGACACTTTCCTAGAGGAGAGAGAGAGTTGTCGATGGCTGTTAGCCATGAAAGCCATGCTCTGCCTCTGCAGTTACTGGGAAGAAGGGAGAGGGCAACTGGTGGGTCTCTGGAAGAACAGGGTGTTGGCTGAGATGGGCCTTTGGCCTGATCCAGCGGGCTCTTACTACGCACTCCATGTGGGCCTGCAGGAGTATTTTGCTTGAGCGATCAAATTGCAGGTAGCATCCAGACTTGCTAAAGAGGTCACCAGGTCTTGGGACGAGGAGGGGAGAGATTTTTAGCATGCTGTTGAGGAAAGGAGTCTTGGGAGGCAGCCATGTAGTCAAGGATATATGCAGGCCGCCTCTTGCAACCAGAGGTAACTCCTTTCTGCTGTCTCCAACGGACGCTGGTCGCTGGTTGAGTGGTGAGATTCCCAGCTTAGGTTTTCTCTGTCCCAGTGAGTTGTGCGTGCTGGAATAGTGGCCCTGCTTGCTGGGCAATGAACTCCGCTTAAAGCCGGCTTCCTCTGGCTCTGGGAAGGAGGCGTGTGGCCGTTTGCTCGTAGCGGAGCAGCTGGCGGAGGAGACATCTGTCCCCAGGAACACCTGTTCCTCCCATCACTCTTTAGACATGCAGGACATTTCGCCCTGCCCTCATCACACTCCAAACTCAGAACATGTTCAGGCCTCCCTCCCTTGGTTGCAGCCCTGCAGCTGCCCTCCCTTCCCCACCCTGGCAGTGCCAAATGTCCCGTGTTGTGGGCAGCAAGAGATGAAGAGAGAGGCAGGGGCATGGCTGCACCCCGTCTTCTAAAAGCCACATGCCTGGAGGGATAAGGCTGTGGCAGAGAATGGCCACCACGCGGAGAGGTTGTTTGTGGAATACTTTAGCCTGTATTCAGAGGTGGAGTTGGCCTCCCTAATTCAGAAAACAATTATTAATCCAAGCGTGGTTTTCCCCTTCAAAAATGTCATTCCCTCACATGTTTATACATCTGTGTCCGTTAACCAAGCTAACCATTTGCCTGTTGGACCCTTTTTTCCTAGCAACTCCAGAAAACATTCACTTACAAATGTTAGCAAATGTCAATCCTGGTGCAAGCCAGGCCGTTCAAGTTTTAATCTGGAAACTGTCTTGGGTTTTTGAGGAAAAGCGGGTTATACATGTTGTAAATAAGTACAGTGGTACCTCAGGTTACATACGCTTCAGGTTACAGACTCCGCTAACCCAGAAATAGTGCTTCAGGTTAAGAACTTTGCTTCAGGATGAGAACAGAAATCGTGCTCCGGCAGTGCGGCAGCAGCAGGAGGCCCCATTAGCTAAAGTGATGCTTCAGGTTAATAACAGTTTCAGTTTAAGAACGGACCTCCGGAACGAATTAAGTACCGTATTTTTTGCTCTTTAAGACTCACTTTTTCCCTCCTAAAAAGTAAGGGGAAATGTGTGTGCATCTTATGGAGCGAATGCAGGCTGCGCAGCTATCACAGAAGCCAGAACAGCAAGAGGGATTGCTGCTTTCACTGCGCAGCGATCCCTCTTGCTGTTCTGGCTTCTGAGATTCAGAATAATTTTTTTCTTGTTTTCCTCCTCCAAAAACTAGGTGCATCTTGTGGTCTGGTGCGTCTTATAGAGCGAAAAATACGGTGCTTAACCCGAGGTAGCACTGTAAGTGAATAGAGGGTTGCACCCAGGGACTCGGGCATTTCCTCCCAAACGGCTGTCCCACTGAGCACCTTTCCCTGATCCTAAGCAGCCCTGCATTGCTTTGGGATTAAAAAATGGATGGGCAGGTTGTGGTTGGCTAAGAGTGGTGTTCTTCTGCAGGAACGCCATCTGACCCAGAGGCCGGGCAGCATGTGAGCTCCTGAGTGCTGAAAGGAAGCTGCCCTGTGTTCTTTGAAGGAGGAGTCATGAGCTAGCTGCCTGGTGTTGGCTAGTCTGGCAGGGAATGTGATTTAGGAGGAGTAAATTGAAATAATAATAATAATTTATTATTTATACCCCGCCCACCTGGCTGGGCTTCCCCAGCCACTCTGGGCGGCTTTCAACAAAATATTAAAATACAGTAATGCATCAAACCTTAAAAGCTTCCCTAAACGGGGCTGCCTTCAGATGCCTTCTAAAAGTCTGGTAGTTGTTCTCTTTGACATCTGGTGGGAGGGCGGGTGCCATTACCGAGAAGGCCCTCTGCCTGGTTCCCTGTAACTTGGCTTCTCGCAGGGAGGGAACCGCCAGAAGGCCCTCGGAGCTGGACCTCAGTGTCTGGGCTGAACGATGGGGGTGGAGACACTCCTTCAGGTATACTAGACCGACGCCATTTACATTATTGTCACTTGTACAACTTGTATACAGTGAGATTACACGAGCACCCCCCACTCAGCTCTCTTAGTTTTAATTCCCCTCGTTTACTGATGCACACCCACCAAACCCAAAAGTCAGTTGCCCTGTTGTTATCTTTTCATTCAGCAGCCTAACAGCCCACAGGTAGAAGCTGTTCTTTACCCTGTTGGCGCGACTAATCATGCTTCTATATATCTTCTGCCTGAGGGCAGGAGATCAAGAAAGTGCCGGCCAGGGTGTGAATCATCCCTGAGAATTTTCCTCACTCTCCTGAGGCAACGATTCACGGGACAGCCCATAATATCTTGTGCTGCATTCACCACCCTCTGTAGGCACTTCCTATCAGTCGATGTCAAACCAGCGTACCACACTGTGATGCAGTATGAAAGGACACTTTCTATTGTGGACCGGTAGAAGGAGATCATCAAATGTTGATTGACATCGTTCTTTCACAATACTCTGAGGAGATGGAGTCTTATGTTGGGCTGGGTTGTATTGATTTTGTATTGTATTTAAGAAATGTGTCAGGGTGGGGTGTGTATGAGAGAGAGGGAGAGAGAAGTTCATGTCTTCCTGAACTTCCTGAGCAGGACATGTAAAAGGAAGTATTTCGTGGAGCGCATAGTTAAGACTATGGAACTCCCTGCCACTGGAGGCAGCGATGGCCACTGACGTAGATGCCTTAAAAGAGGTTTAGACAGATTCATGGAAGAGGAGGAGAAGGCTATCGGTAGCTGGAAACCACAGGAAGGAGGAGAGGGTGTTTTTGTGCTCAGATTCTGCTTGTGGGCACCTGGTTGGCCACTGTGAGAACAGGATGAAGGCGATGCCACACCTGGTTAGGCTTTCAGGTTCCATTCCACACTTTCTAGACCCCCTTAGGGGCCAGTGACTCGGAGGATCACGTCTTTGGGGGATGTCGCCAAGTCTCCCTTTGCTTCCGCAGAGCTGTTCTTCTCTTGCCAAGTCTCCCTTTCCACGCTGCTGCTTTGCGTTGGCTGTTTGGCATCTTGGGTCCGCTGGTCCCAGTCGAGGGACGCAGTGGCTTGGTGGTGGTGGCTTCTTATGCGGGGCTCCTTTTTTTTGCTGGGCCAGCGCTGCCCCTTTCGCAGTGAGCTTTGGGGACTTGCCAGCTGTGGTGCTAATGCAGTGTCTCTTGTCTGTTCCTTCCCTTCCAGGGTTTTGTTAAAGATGTCCACGAAGACTCGGTCACGATATCCTTCGAGAACAAGTGAGTGTCCGCAAGAGGTGTGGCCTGCCTGCGCCCTACTCTGCTCTTTTGTCAGAGAGCTGGCAGGCCAAGATCGGCCCGTCCTTTTCCAGCCCTCTGGAAGTAGTGGCTGCCCCTGTGTCCTTGAGGTCCATCGTATGATGAGGGTACAACCCTGGTATACTGGCTCTGAGCCACCTCTGGCAGTGAAACCCCACTGACCTGGGCTTGTTTGCCTAGACTTATGAAGCTGGCACCTTGTGATATGAACGCTGTATGGGGCTGTTGCCTATATCTCCATGCCGGCTCCTAGGAAATTGAAATAATATTCTTGCAGACAGTCGCTGGCCCCCCATGTCCCTTGCTCTCACCCAGGAAACAAGCACACCAAGAACTCTGGCCAATATACCGTATTTTTTGCTCTACAAGACTCACTTTTTCCCTCCTAAAAAGTAAGGGGAAATGTGTGTGCGTCTTATGGAGCGAATGCAGGCTGCACAGCTATCCCAGAAGCCAGAACAGCAAGAGGGATTGCTGCTTTCACTGCACAGCGATCTCTCTTGCTGTTCTGGCTTCTGAGATTCAGAATATTTTTTTTCTTGCTTTCCTCCTCCAAAAACTAGGTGCGTCTTGTGGTCTGGTGCGTCTTATAGAGTTGTTATTATTTTTATTATTATTATTATTATTATTATTATTTATACCCCGCCCATCTGGCTGAGTTTCCCCAGCCACTCTGGGCGGCTCCCAATCAAGTGTTAAAAACAGTACAGCGTTACATATTTAAAACTTCCCTGAACAGGGCTAGTTACAGATAGGTAGCCGTGTTGGTCTGCCATAGTCAAAACAAAAAATTTTTTCCTTCCCAGTAGCATCTGTGTATCTGAAGAAGTGTGCATGCACACGAAAGCTCATACCAAGAACTAACTTCCCTGAACAGGGCTGTTCGTGAGTGAAAAATATGGTAAGTTTCAAAATTGGGAGTGATCCCTACTCGCAAATCAATAGTCAGTACTTTTGAATGTCAATTGTAGTCAGTTGTAACAAAAACTAATCCATTCAAAAGTATGTATTCTGACAAGGATTACAAACTCAAATAGAGATTACAAACTTATAAGGATATGCATATGAATGGATTAGTTTTTGTTACAATTGACTATTGATTTGCAAGTAGGGACCACTCCCACTTTTGAAACTTATATTGGCCAGAGTTCTCGGTGTGCTTTTTTTTTTGGTATATTTAATATCAAGAACTCCAACTTATTTAACCTCACCCAGGAAACGCCGGCCATTCCCACCCCCTGCTTTGCACTCTGGTGGCAGCTGGGCCGAGGGGAAGAAACAGGGGCTTTCCTCCTGGAGCTCTGTTCTTGCTTTGTAGCAACTCCTGCCGGTGGCTGGATTGCTCTCCCCGCCAAGAGTTCACTGCCTGTCTACCAGCTGCTGCATCAAACTAGGCACCCCCGGGCTACCGAATACAGCAGCGCAACAAAGCTCTCTCACGCTGGCTGGGAGTCCCTTCAGGAAATGATGTCAGGAACTCCCCACCCCTCAGAGCACACACAGTTTGGTCACCCCAAGGATGTGGGGTGGTTCCTTCCTCCTCCATCTGGGCTTCCCCCCTTCTTCATCTTCAATCTTCATGTCCCTTGAGCCAGACACCCCCTAACCCTGTTCTCCCTCATTTGATTCTGGAGACAGGAGGTTGTGGGGATGCCTGCTAACTTTGTCGCCCACCTGTGTAGGCACCCCACAGCATTGGTGGTGGCCCCGATCCCCCAGCAGTTACGGAGCAGGGGGGCTGTACCCCATCCCTACCCTCCTAAAGATCTCGGCGTGCTCTCTGGAAGCTTATTGCACAGCAAATACCTTGGCGCTCGCAAGCAACAGGATGGGTTTTTTTTGTTTGCTTTTAAATGCTGCTTATTGGAGGGGTGGGGGGAGAAAGTGCCTGAAATTCCTGACTCAGCAGAAAGCCAGAAGCGTCTGCTGGGGAGGAGAGAGGTTTCAGCCGCTCGCAAAGGTCCTTCCTCGGCAGCTGAAGCGTCAGGGAGACGCGTGTCTCTGCAACAGCTGTAAGGAGGGGAGCCACCCTGGCCTCCAGGGTCTGCAGTCAAGTCACCGTCTGCTTCCCCCACCCCACCCAGAAAAAATAGAAAGCTTTGTGGGTGGAGGTTCTGGCCCTGCTCTCTGAGAAGAGCAGGTGCTGGCTTTGCTGGGGCTCTCGCTGACAGGCCGCCCGAGTTTGAGGCTCTGGTTGTCAGCCAGTAAGGGACTAGTGAGCAGAGGGAGGCTGGCAGCCTGCCAGCAGCTGTGTCTGGCCGCCTCCGCCTCCCCACCCGGGGCAGTGTGGGCGTGGTGGCGGTATGCAAATGCTGCCTAATTCCGCTGCAGTTAATGAGGCAGCCTTGCAGCACCACGGCCAGTTCCCAGGATTGTGCTCTGACAGGGCTGGAACACAGCCGCAGCACGATCTCCCTGCGAGAGGCAGGGTGGGTTATAAATACCCACCGAGTGTCTCTCTGTTGGCCCCAGTCTCCAGCCCTCCTTGTGGTGTTTCCTGAGTGGGGCATTTGTCCTTGTGTTCTCCTCCCCTCATTTCTTTCATCTTGCCTCTATTCCCCCCCCCCCCGCTCCCCAAGAATGCTTGCATGCTCTTAGCAGGCTTCCTTGCCTCTAAACCAGGGGTGTCAAACTCAAATTCATCGGGGGGCGCATCAGCAGTTTGGTCACCCTCAAAGGGCCGGTTGCGCTCAATATAAAAACAAGTGGAGGTTTCCTGAATGCATGTAAAGTGGAGGTTTCCTGTGTAGAACGGCCGGCGCCGCTAGAGGGCAGACGTTCTCTGGCTTGTAGGCTGCCGCGCATGCGCTGAAGAGGCGGCTTTCTTGTGTCAAAAAAAAAAAAAGCGAGAATAAAAGGTGAAGGCTGGCGGCCGGTGGCTGGCGGTGGCTACACGGGCCACATGACGAGGTCTGGCGGGCCGGATTCGGCCCGCGGGCCTTGTGTTTGACACCCATGCTATTTTGACCCCCGTCAGGTTATGGTACTGTGGCCTTTATGTCTAACCAGCGGCGTTGCCAAATAGTTGTGGTTCCTAGGAGCCAGCGTTGAATATTTAAGAGCCAGCGTTCCATAGCTCTGGAGGGAGGTGGGGTGGAATTAAAGCCACAAGGCGATACATTCGATTTCCTAGGTGCATGTGCAGCCAGGGGTCTGGAATTTTTTCTGGCAGGTGCAGTTGTTGTTGGAAGAGCATGTTGCTAGTAGCAGGGTGGGGGAGGAGTTCAGGCCGGCTGCCGTTGTCCGATGCATGCTGCTGAGTCATTAGAGAATAGCTTGTTAGCAGGGGAGGGGGATATTTGGATTGTGCTTCTACAAAGCAGCCATTCCAAATTGGTGGGAGTGCCTGTGGCAGGGTCCCTGCCGCTTTCACCTGTGCAAAATTCGGCTCTTGGCATTGTTTAGCCCCAAGCACCTCCCATAGCTTGTGAAGAAACATTGTGTGTTGATGGGTAGCTGGTCTCCCCTTACTGCCACCTGGAATAACACTCTGTCTCTTCGCAGCTGGCAGCCCGAAAGGCAAATCCCCTTCAGCGACGTGCGGCTGCCCCCACCTGCAGACTACAGCAAGGAGATTTTGGAAGGGGATGAGGTGGAGGTGAGTGAAGGCTGCCAAGAGGCTTTCCGCACCCTTCTGGGGGTGGGGGGTGGAGCAGCGGGGTGAGTAGGAAGCTGCTGGGAGTGGAGGGTGGCCCCCTGACTTGAATTTCCATGTCCCCTTAGGTTTATTCCCGAGCCAATGAGCATGAGCCTTGTGGCTGGTGGCTGGCCAGGGTTCGAATGATGAAAGGAGACGTAAGTATCAAACAAAATATACCCCCCTTGAAATACTCCCGGGCATTCAGTGAGGGGGCAGAGCGGCCTGTCCCTCTCACCATTAACACATTTAATGAGCTGAGCCCCTTCCGCCTCCCCAGCACATGGTAGGAGCTCTCCATGTGCACAGCAAATGCTCACAGATTGGCTCCCAGAGCATCTGGGCGCCATGGGCCAAAATGCGGAATAGTGACGGTGCTGCAATGCAGATGTTCTTATGATGCTTCTGTGACATGTTGTTATGAGGTTGTCATAATCTGCCTTAAGTTCACTCGATGGGAACAGGTAGAATATAATTTTTTTCAAGTAAATAAAAATAATGAAAGCAAGTAAAGTTCCAGGGTCACATGCCAACCTAATTTTGCAGGTGTGAAAGTTTCCACTTCCCTCAAGCAGCAGTGTTCAGTGGGTTTCTTAGTGTGAACATAACTGGTTCTGCATTTCCAATGAAGACTGTTACGTACTGAGAGGGGAGGGGAACCTGCAATTGGGGGGGGGACTGTGACCCCTAACCCCTTGGAAGAGTTTTCCAGGGTTTTTTTTCTTCCAGTTCTTTCTTCTTGCAGTTAGAATTCACTTTCCCCCTCCTGTTTGAGTTTACTTTGGCTTAACAACTCTAAAGGCAGAACATAATAACTGCAGCTCTTTTGGGCTCTTCTTTGTGGCTCCCTCTGATCTCGTCCTCCTCTTGCAGTTCTACGTCATAGAATACGCCGCTTGCGATGCCATCTACAATGAAATCGTCACGTTGGAGCGGCTGCGGCCCGTCAACCCCAGCAAAGTGGCCACCAAGTGCAGCTTTTTCAAAGTCACCATTGCGGTACCAGAGGATCTCAAGGAGGCGTGAGTGTTAACATAAACACAATTCAAATTGTTGGTGCTGACCTTTAAAGCCCTAAACGGCCCCGGCCAAGTATACCTGAAGGAGCGTCTCCACCCCCATTGCTCAGCCCGGACACTGAGGTACATCTCTTGTGCTGGTTCCCTCATTGCGAGAAGCCAAGTTACAGGGAACCAGGCAGAGGGCCTTCTCGGTAGTGGCACCCTCCCTGTGGAACGCCTTCCCTGCAGATGCCAAGGAGATAAAGAACTGCACAACTTTTAAAAAACATCTGGAGGCAGCCCTGTATCAGGAAGTTTTTAATGTTTGATACTTTATTATGTTACCGTATTTTTCGCACCATAGGGCGCACCTTGTTTTTAATAAAAAATCAATTAAAAAAATCTTCCCCCCCAGCCCAAAGAGCAGCGTACAGGCTGCGCACAACCTCTCCCTGCCGGAGGGGTTGCGCGCGGCTATGTCACAAGCCAAGGCAGCAAGCGGGATGGATTGCGCTGGCTGCTTTGGCTTCCTCTTTAGCCCCGCGCAATCTCTCCCTGCCGGGAGAGGCTGCGCAGGGCTAAAGGAGCCATATCCCCGTGCAGCCTCTCCCTGCCGGAGGGGTTGCGCGTGGCTATAGCACAAGCCAAGGCAGCGAGCGGGATGGATCCCGCTCACTGCTTTGGCTTCCTCTTTAGCCCCGTGCAGCCTCTCCCTGCCGGAGGGGTTGCGCGCGGCTATGGCACAAGCCTGCATTCGCTCCAAAGGACGCACACACATTTCCCCTCAATTTTTGGAGGGGAAAAACTGCGTCCAATAGAGCGAAAAATACGGTATATATTCTGTAATCCGCCAGAGTGGCTGGGGATACCCAGCCATATGGGTGGGGTAGTAACAACAACAACAACAGCAGTGTGTGGGAGAGGGGGAGCTTGTCTGCCAAATCCATATTCTTTCCAATTCAAATCTCTATCAGCCCACCTCTGCCTGGGATTGATTTTGCTTGCACTGTGCAGACATTTGCTCCATCTGAAGGGAAAGAAGCCTAAGAGCTTCTTAACAGAAGGGAAGTAGGTTTCAGGAGGTGCGCTGTTGAATGAGTCAACTTTTCTGAATAAGCAATATGTAAGGCGCTGTGGGTTAAACCACAGAGCCTAGGACTTGCCGTTCGGAAGCTCGGCGGTTCGAATCCCCGCAATGACGGGGTGAGCTCCCGTTTCTCAGTACCAGCTCCTGCCAACCTAGCAGTTTGAAAGCACGTCAAAGTGCAAGTAGATAAATAGGTACTGCTCCGGCGGGAAGGTAAACGGCGTTTCCATGCGCTGCTCTGGTTCGCCAGAAGCGGCTTAGTCATGCTGGCCACATGAACCAGAAGCTGGACGCCAGTAAAGCGAGATGAGCGCCGCAACCCCAGAGTCGGCCACGACTGGACCGAATGGTCAGGGGTCCCTTTACCTTTACCTTTAAGGCCTTCTTAAACCAAATGTGATGGGAAATGTTCACCGCATTACTCCATCCTTGGGCAGTAGTCATTCTAGTCTCAGCCCACAAATATATAATAAGAGTTTTACAAATTTGCTTTGCACCATCCTCCTCGAACGTTGATCGTAAACATAGCCTGGCATGAAGACTCCCTGGGCTGCCTGCAATCTCAGAGATCTCTTGTAAAACCTGTCTCCAAACTTCACGTACAGATTCACAGGTCCACCGCACGTGGAAGCCTGAACTTTTAGCAGCTCAGGTTGGCGTCCACACTGTTCCGAAGCTTCTTACCGTTCCTCTGTTTCCTCTTCGCAGCTGCTCCAACGAGAACGTGCACAAGGAGTTCAAGAAAGCTGTGAGCGCGAACTGCATCTTCCTCAGTTCCACTAGCAGTGAGCTCGTCATCCTCGTAAGGGTCTTCCTCCTCTGTTCCTCCTCTGTTCTGCCTGCTTAGCTGAACCAAGTTGGGAGGAAAATGCCTGGGACTTGTTCTCAGAGCCGAAACCTGTGTGGCTCTTCACTCCCCTCTAGTGGCAGGAACTGCAGATGACCACTAAATGCGCAACTGCAACTTCTACATCTGCTTGGTGCAGCTCTTGCGTATTTCTCGTCCAGATCCTTCCTGTGAAGGATTTCTCGTTTTGCGCTTGGGACATGATAAAGGGCGCCTTCCCAGGATGGCCGGGGAGTTAGGGGAGTTCTCTCACTTCAGAGGAAATGATCCTCTCCAGGACCTGTGGTTTCCGTGTTAAATTTCCTTTAATTTTAACTGGGTGGA
>JAXCMG010000042.1:1940492-1952765 GCA_034642415.1 Podarcis siculus
AATAATAATAATAATAATAATAATAATAATAATAATAATAATAATAATAATAATAATAATTTTATTTATTTATACCCCGCCCTCCCCAGCCAAGGCTGGGCTCAGAGCGGCTAACAAGCAATAATAAAAACAAGTTGAATGAATACAACTTAAAAACAACATTAAAATATTGAAACATTAAAATATTAAAATGCAGCCTCATCGCAGGAGGAGAAGGAAAAGAAAAAAGAAAAAGAGGGAGGGAATCAAATTGGCTCCAAGCCAAAGGCCAGGCGGAGCAACTCTGTCTTACAGGCCCTGCGGAAAGAAATCAGATCCTGCAGGGCCCTGGTCTCATGAGGCAGAGTGTTCCACCAGGCCGGAGCCATAGTTGAAAAGGATAACTGACAGCTTGAATTCTTGTTAGACACAACACCTTAAAACCTGGTGGGGCGATTCTGTGTCATAGGCTCACCTGTGTTCTTGGTTTGCCAGCACATGGCGGCCTAACTAACTTTTGCTCTCTCTCTCTCTCCCTGCAGTCCACAAACGAGTCCACCGTCAAGAGGGCGTCTCTGCTGGGCGACATGCACTTGCGCAGCATCCGGACTAAGCTGATGCTCATGTCCCGGAATGAGGAAGCCAACAAACACTTGGAGGTGAGAGAGAGAAAGAGGACCCTCCAAGTGCCACAACGCCCCCTGAGTGCAGGAGCGGGGAATGTCTCTGGTTCAGGACTAGCTGACAGTAGCTGCCATACAGGAGTGCAAAGCGAGGAGGCAGAAGGGTACCTTTCTAAAATGCGAAGCAGTGCTGGAGAATGCAGTGCTTCAGTTTGGGATAATTCCTTGCCAGCTACAGATGCCAGAAGATGGCCAGAGGCCCATCTGGTCCAGCACTCTATTCTCCGAGTGGTCAGCCAGGTACCTCTTATGGTTAACCTGCAAGCAGGACCCCCCCAAAAGAGCCGCTCTCCCCTCCTGCGGTTTCCAGCAGCTGGTAATTGGAAAACACACTTCTACCTCCAGCTGTGGGCACAGCTTCACAAGCTTCACATAATATAATAATAATATATTATTTATACCCTGCCCATCTGGCTGAGTTTCCCAGCTGAGGCTCCCAGTCGAGTGTTTAAAAAAATACAGCATTAAATATTAAAAACTTCCCTAAACAGGGCTGCCTTCAGACGTCTTTTAAAGATAAGATAGCTGCTTATTGCCTTGACATCTGCTGGGAGGGCGTTCCATAGGGCAGGCGCCACCACCAAGAAGGCCCTCTGCCTGGTTCCCTGTAACTTGGCTTCTCTCAATGAGGGAACCGCCAGAAGGCCCTCAGTGCTGGATCTCAGTGTCCGGGCAGAATGATAGGGGTGGAGACGCTCCTTCAGGTATACTGGACCGAGGTTTAGGGCTTTCAGGGTCAACACCAACACTTTGAATTGTGCTCGGAAACGTACTGGGAGCCAATGTATGTCTTTCAAGACCGGTGTTATATGGTCTCGGCGGCCGCTCCCAGTCCCCAGTCTAGCTGCCGCATTCTGGATTAGTTGCAGTTTCTGGGTCACCTTCAAAGGTAGCCCCACGTGGAGCGCATTGCAGTAGTCCAAGCGGGAGGTAACCAGAGCATGCGGTACTCTGGCGAGATAGTCTGCGGGCAGGGAGGGTCTCATCCTGCGTACCAGATGGAGCTGGTAGACAGCTGCCCTGGACACAGAACTGACCTGCGCCTCCATGGACAGCTGTGAGTCCAAAATGACTCCCAGGCTGTGCACCTGGTTCTTCAGGGGCACAGTTGCCCCATTCGGGACCCATGTGCCAGCCTTAGTTGATCCAGTCTAATAAGACCTGCTCTGTCTCCAAGCATGGCTGCCTGGCCTGAATGTTGGGCCTTTTTGTGGGGGGGTGAGGGCCCAGGCTTGAAAAGAGAGGTGGGACTCACGCGACTTCTGAGAACAGTTTCCCATCATGCCTCTGCCTCTCCCCCCAGACGAGTAAGCAGCTGGCGTCGGCATTCCAGGAGGAGTTCACGGTGCGGGAGGACCTGATGGGGCTGGCCATCGGAACCCACGGGGCCAACATCCAGCAGGCCCGGAAAGTGCTGGGCGTCACTGCCATTGAGCTGGACGAAGAGACCTGCACCTTCCGCATCTACGGGGAGGTAGGGGCTGCTTCTAGACTTCTGGGAGGTGGGCTGGGCTGCTTTCGTTTTGCTTGGTGCTGGTGTGTAGAGAAAAGGAACAAAGACCCACCTGATAAATGAATCCTGTGAGTGGGGCCGGAAACTCCGCTTGTGGGGCTTGGTAAGCAAGGCGGCTTTAACTGAGGAGGAACGAACTTTGGGGTCTTTTGGCCTGGAGGGAGAAAGGCCCGGCGTGTCGCTGTGCAGTGGGAGGATCTGCAAACAGTATGTCAGGCCTGAGCAGCCTTGGTGGCCTAAAACCTCGCAAGCCACCCGCATAGTGTGTTGAGCTGCTTGGCATGCTGTTCCCTTTTGCTCCTCCGCAGACCCCGGAAGCCTGCAAGCAGGCCAGGAGCTTCCTCGAATTCTCCGAAGACTCTGTTCAAGTCCCTCGGAACCTAGTCGGTGAGTGAGGCAGTTTTCCAGCTCCAGGATGAAACCTGATGGAGCCTCCCGTTATTTCTCAACCTTCACAAAAACCTATGTTTGTGAAACCAGATTCGGAAGCCAGTGCAGCCTTGGAGTTTGCTTGGGAGTTGAGTTGCAGCAATTCTGCTTGAGAAAACCCGGGATTTACCGTATTTTTCGCCCCATAGGGCACACCGCCCCATAGGACACACCTAGTTTTTGGGGGGAGGAATAAAGAAAAACAAATTATTTCCCCCCCAGGCGCAGGGCTGGCACGGGGGAAGGCCGAGCTTGCCCCGACCCCAGCCCCGAGAACAGCCTGCTATCTGCAAGCCTAGGGAGCCCTGCGGGAAGTCGCGCCAGTCTCCCCAGGCTTGCGGAGAGCTGCGCAAAGCCTGGAGAGCGAGAGGGGTCGGTGCGCACCGTCCCCTCTCGCTCTCCAGGCTTCAGCGAAAGCCTGCATTCGCCCCATAGGACGCACACACACATTTCCCCTTCATTTTTGGAGGGGAAAAAGTGCGTCCTATAGGGCGAAAAATACAGTAGTTGCACAAGACAGGCAGGGGAAGGTTCAGTCCAAGACACTTTGGAATCTGGTTGGCAGAGCTGTTTCTCAAGCAAAGATTTGTTGCATAGATTTTCCTCGAGCAAAGAAGGGAAGGGCGTCAATGATTTTCTTTCCCTGTCATTGGCAACAAGTGCAAATGTACGAGGGTGTGTGTGCAAAAAGGGGCTCTTTTTTGGATGAAGGTGTTGTTTACTAGTGGGTTTCCTCGTCCATTGACCTGTCCCCCTCCAAGGCACTATGGTGCCAATTTGCAAGTGACTTGGCACTAGGACATAGAGTTAAGGCAGCAGAGCAACGTGTTGACAGCCTGTGTGTGCTTGATTTACGCACGCCCTTCACCTCCCTGTCTTCATTTGCCTCCTGCAGGGAAAGTGATAGGCAAGAACGGCAAAGTCATCCAAGAGATTGTGGACAAATCCGGCGTCGTCCGAGTTCGGGTGGAAGGCGACAATGACAAGAAGAACCCCAGGGAGGAGGTAAATTGGGCCGCAGAGCGGAGGAGCCACAGCAGCAGCTTCTTCCTGTGTGGGTCCCCTGCCCCAGTTCCCAAGCCCCAGGTTTCCGTCTCTTCTCAAAGCCACAGTGTCCCACGTTTGCCCACATGCCACGCCCCATCAAATCATCCCATCTGCGTTTGTCTGCTTTCAGTCCTTGCTGGCTGGTCCAGTTTGTCCCCTGGCTAAAGCTGTCCAAGACACAGACATTGGACAAGAACCAAATGTATGTCTCTGACTCTTTCTTGCTTTCTTTCTCGGATCCCGATAATCTTTCCCTCTTGAAAACTCACACGGGCCTGCCCTCTGTCCTGCTCTGGTCGAAACTCTGCTTTCCCAGAGTATAAAAGGTCATCCCTTTGGTTTAACTGGGATTCCTCTGTGGGGAACTTTTTAGTTGACTAATTGGCTTTAAAGCTGGCAGCCTGGTAACCTCTCTGTGTTCTGGGGAAAAGGTGCCCTGCGCTTTGCCAACCTCCCTGTCTCCTTTTCCCAGGGTATGGTCCCTTTCATCTTTGTGGGAACGCGGGAGAACATCAGCAATGCACAGGCGCTGCTGGAGTACCATCTCTCCTACCTTCAGGTAAGGCCGCTGGTGTGGTTCTCCTGGGAGGATGGGGCCACGGGGCAAGCCTGCTTCCATCGCCCTGGGGCCAGAGCCATCTTAACCAGACCCCTCCATTTCGGGACACGGGTGCAGAATGTCGGAACTGCCGCCCGGTCCTGAGGACCTCTGCCCCCCCCCTCAGGTGCTGACATGTTGATGTTTAAAGATCAGCATCATGGGAGGGCAGCTTTCTAGCTACCCCTCCTCCTTCCCCTTGGAATCTGCTGCAGATCTCTGAGCAAGATCACAGGACAGGTCTTTCCAGGACCAGGGGGAAACTGTCAATCTCCTTTTTTTATTTTTGCTGTTGGGTGCTGGATATTGCTTACAGCACTGAATTTTTGGGGTTGGTTTTTTGGGGGTATGTTACTATACTTAGTGGGGACGCGGGTGGCGCTGTGGGTTAAACCACAGAGCCTAGGACTTGCTGATCAGAAGGTCGGCGGGTTGAATCCCCACAATGGGGTGAGCTCCCGTTGCTCGGTCCCTGCTCCTGCCAACCTAGCAGTTTGAAAGCACGTCAAAGTGAAAGTAGATGAATAGGAAGGTAAACGGCGTTTCCGTGTGCTGCTCTGGTTCGCCAGAAGCGGCTTCGTCATGCCGGCCACATGACCCGGAAGCTGTACGCTGGCTCCCTTGGCCAGTAAAGCGAGATGAGCGCCGCAACCCCAGAGTCGGCCACGACTGGACCTAATGGTCAGAGGTCCCTTTACCTTTACCTTTACCTTTACCTTTACCTTTACTATACTTACTATGGTTATAAAATTTCATTTTGCACTGTTTGGTTTTGAATTGCATTCCTGTTTTCTTTGACTGTGGGGTTTTTTTTGGGGGGGGGGTGGTATAGAAAGCGGCATACAAATAATACGAGTGAAGTCCCGAAGATGTAGGTGGGCTGTCCCCCAAATGCTTTTGTGCAGTACTTTTGGGGGGCCTTTCCTGGCCTTGGAAGAGTCCTGACCATTTGTGTCCTTCCTGCTCAACTTTACCCCAGCTTTTTTCAAGCACTACTGAGAGACGGCCGGCGTAAATTCCACGGCACTCTTGAAGCAGACAGACACTCTTCCCTCCTTCTCTGCGAGGCCCTTGGCTCCTCCCCGACTGGGGGTGGTGGCGGCCTGGGGCCTTGTTCTCAACCCTTTCCCCTTCCCCCTGCTAGGAGGTGGAGCAGCTGCGCCTGGAGCGGCTGCAGATCGATGAGCAGCTGCGCCAGATCGGCCTGGGCTTCCGCCCCCTCTCCAACCGGTCAGATAAGGAGCGGGGCGGCTACACCACGGACGAGAGCACCTCCTCCTCCCTGCACGGCACGCGGACCTACGGGGGCAGCTACGGTGGGCGCGGCGGCCGTGGGCGCAGGGGACCCAACTCTGGCTATGGTGAGTTGGGCTAGGCCTGCTGTATTCCTGGTGGCAAAGGACTGCGCCCCGAATATCTGGGGTTTGCACACATGGAAAAGCTCTTTGCATCACATTGATAACATCCCACCAAATCAGCCGTTTAACATCAAATCAGTTGTTTAGCATCCCTCCAAATCAGCCATTTAACATCTCTCCAAATCAGCTGTTTAACATACTGTATTTTTCGGCCCATAGGGCACACTTAGGTTTTTTTGGAGGGGGGGATAAAGAAAAAAAAATTATTTCCTCCCCAGGCGCGGGGCTGGGGCGGAGGAAGCCCGAGCTTCCCCCGACCCCAGCCGCCAGAACAGGCTGCTATCCGCAAGCCTTGGGAGCCCAGCGGGAGTTCCCGTCGGTCTCCCCAGGCTTGTGGATATCTGCCCGAAGCCCAGGGCGCGCTCCCCCCCCCCCCCCCCCCCCGGCTTTGGGATCCAGGCTGCTATCCGCAAGCCTGGGGAGCCCGGCGGGAACTCCCGCAGGCTCCCAGGGCTTGTGGATAGCTTCCTGAAGCCTGGAGAGCAAGAGGGGTCGGTGCGCACCAACCCCTCTCGCTCTCCAGGCTTCAGCAAAAGCCTGCATTCACCCCATAGGACGCACACACATTTCCCCTTCATTTTTGGAGGGGTAAAAGTGCGTCCTATAGGGCGAAAAATACGGTACATCAGTTGTTTCGCATCCCACCAAATCAGCTGTTTAACATCAAATCAGTTGTATAGCATCCCTCCAAATCAGCTGTTTAGCATTGGAAGCAGGAATGGTGAGTGGGAACAGGTCCACTCTCCTCGCTCCAGAACAACAGGAGGGCAGAACGTTAGCTGTTTGGGAAGAAGCTCCTGTGCCCAGTGCTGGCTGTTGGATCAGGATAGCGAACTACCTGTGAGTGTGTTTAAGGGTGTCCCTGTCTGGATTGGGAATGAATATCTTTTACCTGGGGTGGCGAGGTTCTGTTGACAACCAAGTTCATTGCTCTGTGTGAAACGTGGTGCAAGCATTTCCTCAGCTAGTGTGCTTGCCACCTGGAAACTTTATGGAAGCGCTTTTTGGTTAAAACCATTCGATTATGGGACACCTTCGTGGCCGTAAGAGATTCAGGAAGCTCCATCTGTTGGAAGTTTTAAGCATCTCTTAAAAACTCATTTGGGACGCAGGTGGCGCTGTGGGTTAAACCACAGAGCCTAGGACTTGCCGATCGGAAGGTCAGCGGTTCGAATCCCCACGACAGGGTGAGCTCCCGTTGCTCGGTCCCTGCTCCTGCCAACCTAGCAGTTCGAAAGCACCTCAAAGTGCAGGTAGATAAATAGGTACCACTCCGGCGGGAAGGTAACAGCCTTTCTGTGCGCTGCTCTGGTTTCGCCAGAAGCGGCTTAGTCATGCTGGTCACATGACCCGGAAAAGCTGCCTGCGGACAAACACCAGGTCCCTTGGCCAATAAAGCGAGATGAGCACCACAACCCCGGAGTCATTCGCGACGGGACTTAACTGTCGGGGGTCCTTTACCTTTACTTTTAAAAACTCATTTGCCTATGTTGAAGATTAGGAGCATTTATCCTGCTTGCTGTAGCAAATTTGCTGCATGTTGATCTCCATTTGTAGACATTTTACTGTCTTTAGTATATTTTGACATTTAATACTTTTAGAGTTTTGTAGAGCAGTTAGAGCAGCCTTTCTCAACCTGTGGGCTCCCAGATGTTGTTGTACTACAACTCCCATCATCCCTGAGCTCTGGCCTTGCTAGCTAGGGGTGATGGGAGTTGTAGTTCAACAACATCTGGGGACCCGCAGGTTGAGAAAGGCTGAGTTAGAGGTTTTGATAATGAAACGGTGAGTGCGACCTCCTGCCTGGAGGCAAGCAGTCTCCCTGCCACCAGTCTTTTCCCCTGCTGCACAGGTTCACCTGTAGCATCCAGACTCTAAAATGGGTGGGGTGAGCAGCTCGCCGGAGCCCCTGCTCTAAGACCAGCCACTTAAGTTCCCACTTGGGCCCCCTCTTTCCTCGCCTCGTCTCCCTAGCTACCAACTCGGACGTGTCCAACGCTTCGGAAACGGAGTCGGAAAAGCGAGAGGACTACGAGTGCCCGCCGCTCAGCGACCGTGACCCCCGCCCGGAGGACAACCGCAGACGGCCAGGGGTGGGGCGGGGGCGGGGCCCTGCTCCGGCGCCTCGCGGAAGTAGCAGCAGTGGAGGAGGCAGCAGCAAGTACAACAGCTCCTCCATCAGTTCAGGTACGAAAGAAGCGGAAGCCTTTTTGGGTTCCCCGTAGCCAGAAAGCGGGGGCGTGCTCCATCACTCTTGTGTCCCAAACCCTGAGCAGGATGTTCCTGGGCTGGGTGGCTAGCTGGATTCGAGCGTTGCTGTGACCTGGTGGGTGAACAGCCTAAAGACACCTCCCCTCCCATCAGTGGCTGTTGAGCTCTGGATTTCCTAGGACAAAGGCTTAGGACAGGGTGGTCTAACATGTGGGAGCCTTTGAGGCCTTTTTTTGGAACATCTGACACCCTAACACTGCCCCTGCAAAGCCAGGTGAGCAAGGCTTTGGGAAGGCGGTGTGTGGACCCTCTGACAGGGTCCTAGAGTCCTCCAGCCTCCGACCCAAAGCCTATTTTGCATTTTTCCAGCTTTGGGAAGGAGCTGGGAGGCCTCTAGGACCATAGCTGTCAACTTACAGATTTGAAAATAAGGGACCAGTAGCCAAAAGAAGGGATTTTAGTCAGCCAGTTAAAAGGGACCAGATAATTTTGGAGAGCAGCGCCGGTTTTTAGCCCTTCGTTTCCAGAGGTTGCTGCTCAAGACACCAGCCGATGAAACACTGCAATTAAATAACTACAAGCATTAACCACTTTTTGCGCAAAACGAAGTCCAAGCTACGAAGATGCTGCTGCAGCTCTGTATCTTTTCTCTTGTGCTCCATCTGCAGCTCTCAATTCCATCAGGTGGGGCGGGAGGAAGGCGGGGGGAAATAGCGCCCAAAGTAAACCCGCAGATCAGACCATCTATGCTAGTCTACCACTACAAATCTATGGGAGAAGCGCTTGCGGTCCTTCCCTTGTAGCCCTTGGAACACCTGCCTCCGCCTCCTCCTCTTCCTCCTCTCTCTGAACTGCTTTCTCTATGGTTGCCCTCGCTCTCCTCTCAAGGCTCCTCATCAATTCATAGGCCATGCCAGGCTTCCCATCTCATTCGGGTTCTTCGGAGGCACAGCCGCAGTATGGCCTAGCGGGAGTGTCGGTGATGGGCAGAGGGGAGGCCCCAGGCAGAGACGCTCAGTTCAGCGGCCGCAAGGAGGATGGTGGCGGAAGGGCCCGAGGCTCCCGCCAGTCCTGGCGGGGAGGGGTTCCCGGGGGCCGAGGCTTGTGAGAGGAGGCCGGACGGGGGTGGACCGGGCAGCCAAGCAACACAGTTGGCTGGCAGGGAGGGAGGGAGAGGAGCTGCTTCCTTTGAAACCCGGGAAATTTAAGGGACATCGATCAATAAGGGACAGCAGCGGGACATGGCGCTGGGATAAGGGACTGTCCCGCCAAATAAGGGACGCTTGACAGCTATGTCTAGGACCCTTCCCCAGAGCCTTGCACCTCTTCCACTAAGCCTGGTGCTTTGCTTCTCAGCCTTGGGAAGGCGGGCCGAGGCGGAGGGCATCAGGTTTTGGCCTCCCCACCACCTTGCGGCGACAAAGACAGTTGACAGGCGGCCTCTTCCCTCTGCAGTATTGAAAGACCCCGACAGCAACCCTTACAGCCTGCTGGACAACACCGAAACTGACCAGACCGCGGACACGGACGCCAGCGAGTCGCAGCCCGTCAGCAACCGCCGGCGTCGGTCCCGCCGGCGCCGCACTGACGAAGACGCCACCATGATGGACGGAGGCCTGGAGTCGGACAACATGTCTGTCAACGAGAACGGCCTGGGTGAGTGGAGGGTGGGGAAGACCCATTCCCAGCCGTAGGTTGTGGGGCTCAGGAAGAGCTAGGAGATGTGGAAGATGGGGTTCATAGGCTCTTTTTCTTGGTGGAGGGGGTCAGTCTAACATGGTTCTGGTTGCCCCTACTTGCCTTCCCCACCAGCTTCTAAACACCTGCTGAAAACTTTCCTATTCCTATGCAATTTTTTTAAATCTTGTTTTATCTTTTTGTAAGCCGCTTTTAAGGTTGTTGTTGATTTTTACAACCAAGAGGCGTACAAATTTTATGAGATAAATGGCTATAAGCACATTTTTACATCACAGGAATATAGAAATATCTTTGTAAATAAATAAATCTGCTCAAGGTGCCTACTTTGCTTTTAAAGTTGCACCTGTGGTGGCTGGAACTGAGGGTCTGATTCTGCTCATGTTTGGCCAGTTGAGTGCCGTTGTCAATGAGACGAAAGAGCCATAAATCCTTAATGCACCTCTTTATCCTGACCTTTGACACTTGAGGGGGTATATTTTTAAGACCCACCTTGTTTTTGTGATCATATGTTTTTGTAAACTTTTTAATATTGTGTTTCGATGCTGTAACGCCCCCAGGGACCTTAGGGCAAAGGGAGAGTTATTTTTATTATGAACGAAATAATAACATTTCATTAATATTAATGTAAGATGATGGGATCTGAGGTGACTGTGACTACCCAGGAAAGAGAATACAGTGGTATCTCGGTTTAAGAACTTAATTCGTTCTGGAGGTCCATTCTTAACCTGAAACTGTTCCTAACCTGAGGCACCACTTTAGCTAATAGGGCCTCCCGCTGCTGCCGGAGCACGATTTGTGTTCTCATCCTGAAGCAAAGTTCTTAACCCAAGGTACTATTTCTGGGTTAGTGGAGTCTGTAACCTGAAGCGTCTGTAACCCGAGGTACCACTGTACAGTGGAACCTTGGTTGTCAAACGTAATCTGTTCCAGAAGACCGTTTAGCTTCCGAAACAATAAACAACCAAGGGGCAAAATCCATTGAAAAAATGGAGGGATGTACCTTGGAAGCCATTCAACTTCCAAGGCTCGTTTGAAAATTGAAGCATTCACTTCTAGGTTGTCTGCGTTCGAAAGCCAAAGTGTTCGATGACCGAGGTTCCACTGTACAGTGGTACCTCAGGTTACAGATGCTTCAGGTTACAGACTCCGCTAACCCAGAAATAGCACCTTGGGTTAAGAACTTTGCTTCAGGATGAGAACAGAAATCGTGTGGTGGCGGCAGCGGGAGGACCCATTAGCTAAAGTGGTGCTTCAGGTTAAGAACAGTTTCAGGTTAAGAACGGACCTCCGGAACGAATTAAGTTCTTAACCCAAGGTACCACTGTAATAGCATCGCAGAACTGTGGAGATGGAGGGGGCTCCCATCTAGTCCAGCCCCTGCAGTTCAGGAATGACAGACCTTGGGGTTGTGATAGGGAGTGCAGCTCAGCGTGAGCCCATTGGCAGGCTGTGTGGGGAGGGGGCTGGGGGGTCGGCCATGGAGGAGTCACTCAGGTTGACAGGCAGCCTTCCTATCCCTCCTGACTCCGCCCTGCCCTTTCTCTCCGCCAGAGGAAGAGTCTAAACCGCAGAGACGGAACCGAAGCAGGCGCCGACGCAACCGCGGCAACCGTGTGGACGGCTCCATCAGCCGGGACCGCCAGCAAGGTATCGCCGTTCGGCCTCCCTCTCTTCCTTTGGGGAAGGTTCTGCGCCATCACCTGATTGGGCTTTTCCGTGCGTGACCTTGTGTCTTTTTCACCCCTTCCCTCCCCATCGCCAACAGTCACCGTAGCCGATTACATTTCCCGAGCAGAGTCTCAGAGCCGTCAGCACCCACCGCGCAAAGAGAGCCGAGAGAAGTCGTCGGAGGACAACGCACCCAAGCAGAAGGTGAGCAAAGGCCGTTTTCCACAATTTGGGGCACCTGGAACAAAAACATGGCAGCTTCTGAGAAAAGCAGCAAGAGGTTTTTCTTTGTAATATTTGGGGTGCGGGGAGCCACAGAAACCAATTCGGGCTTGTTGCCGCAGCTGCCCTCAGGCTGGTCAGGCTGCTGTGATCCTGGTCCTCAGTCCAGGCTGGGAAGCCTGTGATGGTGAAACTGGATTTTGCACATTGATGCTGCTCCATCTTGTCGCCTCTGTGAAGTTCCGATCAGGTGCGATAATGTCCTTTTTATGCGGAGCGCGGAAGAAGAAGGTGGAGAAGTGAGAGAACAGCCATTTTGAGGGAAGTTTATTTTAAACGTGTTTAAAAAAATAGTCGTTTTGCCTTATTTTTTAACTTTTAAGTAAGGTTTCAGCAGCTGTTCAAGTAACAGTTTTTCCGTCCAAGAAATAAACACCGTAGCTGAAGAAAAATTGTCACCATGCAAGAAATATAAAGATACTACAGTGGTGCCTCAGGTTAAGAACTTAATTCGTTCCAGAGGTCTGTTCTTAACCTGAAACTGTTCTTAACCTCAAGCACCACTTTAGCTAATGGGGCCTCCCACTTCCGCCAGAGCACGATTTCTGTTCTCATCCTGAAGCAAAGTTCTTTACCCGAGGTACTATTTCTGGGTTAGCAGAGTCTGTAACCAGAAGCGTCTGTAACCCGAGGTACCACTGTATTTCTTGCTGGAAATGATAAACCGATTTAGGCCGGCTGCAGCCATGCCTCTCTCAAGAACTGGGCGCCACAGTTCAAGAAGGACACTGACAAACTGGAACGTGT
>JAXCMG010000042.1:1977765-1987845 GCA_034642415.1 Podarcis siculus
GGGGTTGGACCCGATGGCCCTTGGGGTCTCTTCCAACTCTATGATTCCAATTCAGGATGCTGCTTTGAGTGAAAACGGTGTGTTTTGTTTTTCCCCCAAAAGGCTTTTCTCAAATAAAAAGGGCACACCGGTTCCCCTTCCTCCTC
Organism: Podarcis siculus; assembly: GCA_034642415.1. Lineage (NCBI taxonomy): Eukaryota > Metazoa > Chordata > Lepidosauria > Squamata > Lacertidae > Podarcis > Podarcis siculus. The sequence goes on from JAXCMG010000042.1 coordinate 1,977,912, forward strand.
TCGAGGAGACTTATTGCAGGATAGGAAAAGGAACATCCCAAAACATGGTTCGAAATTCTAGAGGTGCCCGTCATATTTTGCCACCGGCGCTGGCCCAGTTGTGACTACGTGGGCAAGTTTAGAAACCAGCAATTAATGCACAGTTAATTCCATTCTCACTGTGTGTCTGCTTCTCCTCATTGCAAACCGAGACGTGTGAATTGTTGGTCACCTTCGAGGAAAAGCCGAAAATGCATTTGAGTCGTGGTGCGGGGAGAAGTTATTAAGTTTAGCACACCTTTCCAGATATCGCTGTGCAATGGCTGCCTCCTTCCTGTGCTCCGAGGGCACTGGATTGTGCAAAGCTGGTTTCTTTACTGCCCACCTTCCGGAGGCTACGGCATTAAAACCACACGATTAAAAATTGGGCTGTAAAAATAAGCTGGGTCTGGAAAATAGACCCTTTTGAGTGTCAAAAACTCCAGCCCAGGGTAAAGAGGTCTTTGGCATTCGGTGGAAGCTGTGTCAAGAATGCACCAGTTGCACCTCTGGTCTGTAGGTTAGGGGCCACCACAGAAAAGGCCCTGTTCTACCCCTGAGCTTACCCCCATGTTCCCCCGGGCCCGCTCTGCTGACCTCAGCACAAACCCATTTAAAGGGCCAGAAACAACCTCAAAAAATGGGAAAAGGACACCAAAACAGCGTCCAGCGATCTCGTGTGCCTCTGTAACTGCGATCCCAGGAACGCTCCTGGTTTTCAAAACACTTTCCAGAGGTTGAGAGTCCTTGCCGGCTTTTTTCAAACGTTGTTCCCAATATAAGACGACTTGAATGCTTGGTTTCTCGGAACGCAATCCCACATTATAATTTTAGGGTTTCACAAATTTGAGTATCCTGAACCAGCTCGGCTGTTTTGAAACAGGAGCTTTATTATTTTTTTAATGGTGTATATATAAAACACAGAACAATTGAAACGGTGGGGTGAGTGGGTTACATGAGATCTAAACAAGCCCAGCCAGGAACCTGAGTTTTTGCTGCATTTTGGACCAACTTGAAGTCCCGGGACAGTCTTCAAGGGGTGGCCCCAAGCAGCTAGCATTGCAGTAGTCCAGCCCGGAGGTTGCCAGAGGCAGTCACCAAGTCATTTTGGAGGGAGGGGGCATCGGGGCAGCCTGTCTCCCTACAGATATTTTGGCTCCTAGCATTCTGGTTGCGCTGGCTATACCTGAGTGGGGTTTGTGGTCCAAAAACCAGCAATTTAGAAAAAAGTGCTCCCCAGAGACTGATGAATTGGGGTGGCAAAGTGAGCCCCAGTCTTTCCATAATCCTAATTGCTGGGCAATGGATCCCGCACAGCTGGAAACGCATCTTTTTACCTTAAAGATCTATGTTGTCACAAGATGCGATGTGGGGCTCAAAGTAGCTTAAAAATCCCTTCGTAAGAGATGGAGATGCTCCCTTTGGCCACTGAAAACAGGCTGCAGGATTAAACCCACCTGTGATAAGGGCAGGTGGGAAGTTAATCGATGGAACTCCCTGCCACAGGAGGCCACCAACCTAAAGGGCTTTGAAAAAGGATTTGACAAAACCGCTTCCAGTTGCCGTGATGGTTATACATTGCTCGAGTTGCGACGCTTCTGACTCCCAGCTCCAGGAAACCCCAGGAGGGGAGAGCGGCTCTCGCACTCGGGTCCTGCTTGTGGGCTTCCCTTAGGGCCACCTGGTCAGCCCCTGTGAAAACAGGTCGCTGGACTGGATGGGAAATATGGTTTGATCCAAGTTCTTAAGTCAGCATGGAGACTCCAGCTCCAGAGACAGTCTACCTCGATTCTTAGGTAGGGCTCAGCAAACTTTTTCAGCAGGGGGCCGGTCCACCGTCTCTCAGACCTTGTTGGGGGCCGGACTATATTTTTGGGGGGGAAATGAACGAATTCATATGCCCCACAAATAACCCAGGGATGCATTGTAAATAAAAGCACACATTCTACCCATGTGAAAACACGCTCGTCCGCGGGCCGGATTGAGAAGGCGATTGGACCTTAGTTTGCCTACCCATGTTTTGAGGGGCATTTGGCCCCCTGTGAGAACAGGGAGCTGGACTGGACAGGCCAGGGGGCCCGATCCACCGGGCTTTTATGTGTGCTGCTTTTGCAATCCAGGTAATCTCAGCCGCTTAGTTGCAGCGATGTTGTGATTCTAAAAGCAGTGGGGTGTGTGTGTGTAAAAGGGTGGGGTGGTGTGTGCGGGGGGGGGGGAACACCCTTTGGCGAAAGTTTAAACACTATAACATCCCCCCCCACTGCACGCCAGGAAGACAGCTGCAGATCTGCTCTGACTCACCTGCTCTCCCTCCCTGAAGCGAAATCTTGCTAAGCTCCCCAATTAGGATGCCCTGCCCCGCCCTGGCTGGCTGCCCCCCCCTGCCCCCCGCCAGCATCGCCCACAAGCCAGAGAGAAAAACACCCATTTCCTCCCCCTGCAGGGCATTTGGTATTTTTGCAGGCTGGATTGAGCTGAGCTGGGTGAGAGAGAGAGACACAGCTGTGGGTTAAACCACAGAGCCTAGGACTTGCCGATCAGAAGGTCGGTGGTTCGAATGCCCGCAATGACGGGGGTGAGCTCCCGTTGCTCGGTCCCTGCTCCTGCCAACCTAGCAGTTCAAAAGCACATCAAAGCGCAAGTAGATCAATAGGTACTGCTCTGGCAGGAAGGTAAACGGCGTTTCCGTGCGCTGCTCTGGTTCGCCAGAAGCGGCTTAGTCCTGCTGGCCACATGACCTGGAAGCTGTACGCCGGCTCCCTCGGCCAGTAAAGCGAGATGAGCGCCGCAACCCCAGAGTCGGCCACGACTGGACCTAATGGTCAGGGGTCCCTTTACCTTTAAGTTGACCCACCTGGATGGAGCAAACCCAAGAACTCCCTCTGCTGGCAGCAACGGGAAGCGGCTTTTATTCAGGGCACTGGCACCCAACTAGTTCAGTATTGTCTACACTGGTTGGCAACAGCCTCTCCCAACCCTACCCGGAGGCACCGTTAGGGATTGAACCTGCGACCTTCTGCATGCAAGATAGGTCCTTTGGTTGTAGACCCCGAGGGTCGCCCAGCCCAGCCTCCTGCAATCCAGAAATCTCAGCTAAAGCATCCATGACAGATAGCCTTCGAACCTCTGTTTAAAAACCTGCAAGGAAGGAGAGACCACAAGCTCCAGAGGGGGAATTCTTCCTGGTGTTTACTTGGTTCGAGTCCTGCCATCCAGAGCAGGAGAAAGCAAAGCCCTTCAGATATCTGAAGATATCTCCTCCCAGTCTCCTCTTTTCCAGGTTAAACATCCCCAACTCCTTCGACCGTTCCTCATCAGGCTTGGTTTCCAGACCCTTGATCCTCTTGGCTGCCCACCTCGGCACAATATCCTTCTCAAACTGCGGTGCCCAGGACTGGACACAGGACTCCAGGTGTGGTCTGACCAAGGCAGGATAGAGTGGTACTATAACTTCCCTTAGTGATGTATGGAAGTGAGAGCTGGACCATCAAGAAGGCTGATCTCCGGAGAATGGATGCTTTTGAATTCTGGTGCTGGAGGAGACTCTTGAGGGTCCCATGGACTGCAAGAAGATCCAACCTCTCCATTCTGAAGGAAACCAGCCCTGAGTGCTCACTGGAAGGACAGATCCTGAAGCTGAGGCTCCAAGAGTTTGGCCACCTCATGAGAAGAGAAGACTCCCTGGAAAAGACCCTGATGTTGGGAAAGATGGAGGGCACAAGGAGAAGGGGACGACGGAGGACGAGATGGTGGGACAGTGTTCTCGAAGCTACCAGCATGAGTTTGACCAAACTGCGGGGGGCAGTGGAAGACAGGAGGGCCCGGCGTGCTCTAGTCCAGGGGGCCACGAAGAGGCGGACACGACTAAACGACTAAACATCAACATGACTTCCCTTGATTGGGACACTAGACTTCTCTTGTCGCTGAGCTACGGCCAAATCTCCTAGCAGGAGAACCAAGATTCTAGTCCTCACTGTTCCGAGCGAAGGGCTGGATTAAAGAAGAACGCAGGACGCTGAATCAGGACACCTGTATTTGGGTTACTGGGAGGAGTCTGGAGGCAGAACCCCCTCCCCAAATATACAATTATTCCTCATAGGCCTCTGAGCCCCACCCCACCTTGGCCCTGCTGGCGGGGTGTGGGGAATCACAGCAGGTTAAGAAAAGCAACCCCAGTTTCCAGCGTACAAATCCCACAAGATTCCCAGAGAAAAAGACTGCAACTGTCCCTTGGCTCAGAATGCGAAAAGAGAGAGAGAAAGAAAACTTCCTGGAAAATCAGCCCCTTTCCTGATGTGCTTCTTGTCCAGGAGGGTGGTGGGTGGTGTGTGGAAGGGGGGCAGGAAGAGTCACGAACCCCTCCAGGACTCCTATTCCTTCTTGCGCTTGTCCACGGGGACGTTCCAGTAATATATCAGCTGTCCCGTGATGATGCTGTTGCAGGACGAGGCCACGACGTAGGTGAGAGCCATGAGGGGGTCTCCCGTCTCCTGCGGGGTGGGGAGGGGAGGGAGCAAACGAGGCAGCTTTGTTTATTTATTTGCACCCCAGCTTCTCCCCCCGATGCCTGCCTGCCCAAGTTGGGATGCAAGGCGGCTTCCAGTGTTTTTTAAATTAAAAAAACAACATCTAGATCCCACCCACCCTCAATTCAGAAAGCAATGGGGGGCGGTTGATTTCCTGCAAGCCCAACAACTCCTTCCTTTACTTCGGGGCTGAGGCTGTTAGCCGCCTAATAATAATAATAATAATAATAATAATAATAATAATAATAATAATAATATATTATTTATACCGCACCCATCTGGCTGGGCTTCCCCAGCCACTCTGGGCGGCTTCCAACAAAGTATTAAAATACAGTGGTCTGTTAAACATTAAAAGCTTCCCTAAACAGGGCTGCCTTCAGGTGTCTTCTAAAAGTCTGGTAGCTGTTGTTCTCTTTGACATCTGGTGGGAGGGAGTTCCACAGGACGGGTGCCACCACCGAGAAGGCCCTCTGCCTGGTTCCCTGTAACTTGACTTCTCGCAGGGAGGGAACCGCCAGAAGGCCCTCGGAGCTGGACCTCAGCGCCCGGGTAGAACGATGGGGGTGGAGACGCTCCTTCAGGTCTACTGGGCCTTTGAGGCCGTTTAGGGCTTTCAAGATCAGCACCAACACTTTGAATTGTGCTTGGAAACGTACTTGAATGACGCCTCTCTGCCCTCCCCACCCGCCCCGGACAGGTGAATCCCGGCCTACCTGGATGGAAGTGAAGATCCGGGCCAGAGAGCCCGCAAAAAGCAGGAAGGCTGTGACGGCGGAGAGCTGTCCTGTGTGGCCGTTGCGGTAGTTTGTGGCTGCTTGCAGGAGCTGTTGGGGGCACAGGGAAGGTGTGTGACGTTTTATTTATTTATTCAACTTACATACCGCCCTATACTTGGAGGTCTTGGGGCGGTTCACAGCAAGAGCACAACATATAAAATCAAATCAAAAACAATAAACCAATTTAAAACCCCCCAAAAAGAACCACATTCTAAAAGGGTGTTGGATGGATGTCAAGAAGATCAACCAAAGGCCTGGTGAAAAAGGAACATTTTTGCCTGGCGCCTAAAGGTGTGTAATGAAGGCACCAGGCGGACTTCCCTGGGGAGAGCATTCCACAAACGGGGAGCCACTACCGAGAAGGCCCTCTGCCTGGTTCCCTGCAACCTCACTTCTCGCAATGAGGGAACCGCCAGAAGGCCCTCGGAGCTGGACCTCAGTGTCCGGGCAGAATGATGGGGGTGGAGACGCTCCTTCAGGTCTACTGGGTCTTTGAGGCCGTTTAGGGCTTTAGAGGTCAACACCAACACTTTGAATTGTGCTCGGAAACGTACTGGGAGCCAATGCAGATCTCTCAGGACCGGTGTTATGTGGTCCTGGCGGCCGCCCCCAGTCACCAGTTTGGCTGCTGCATTCTGGATTAATTGCAGTTTCCGGGCCACCTTCAAAGGTAGCCCCACATAGAGCGCATTGCAGTAGTCCAAGCGGGAGATAACCAGAGCATGCGCCACGCTGGAGAGACAGTCCACGGGTGGGAAGGGTCTCATCCTGTGTACCAGATGGAGCTGGTAGACAGCTGCCCTGGACACAGAACTGACCTGCGCCTCCATGGACAGCTGTGAGTCCAAAATGACTCCCAGGCTGCGCACCTGGTCCTTGAGGGGCACAGTTGCCCCATTCAGGATTAGGGTGTCCTCCACACCTGCCCAGGTTGTCAGGATTCAACCTCAATCTGTTAGCCGCCATCCATCCTCCAACCGCCTCCAGGCACTCACACAGGACCTTCACTGGTTCCGATTTGAAAGATGAACATTAGGTCCAGTCGTGGCCGACTCTGGGGTTGCAGCGCTCATCTCGCTTTATTGGCCGAGGGAGCCGGCGTACAGCTTCCGGGTCATGTGGCCAGCATGACTAAGCCGCTTCTGGTGAACCAGAGCAGCACACGGAAACACCGTTTACCTTCCCGCCGGAGTGGTACCTATTTATCTACTTGCACTTTGACGTGCTTTCGAACTGCTAGGTTGGCAGGAGCAGGGACCGAGCAACGGGACCTCACCCCGTCGCGGGGATTCAAACCGCCGACCTTCTGATCGGCATGCCCTAGGCTCTGTGTTTTAACCCACAGCGCCACCCGCGTCCCTTTTGCTCCCCAAAACAACAGCACAAAACATCAGGTGGGTTTGCAATTTTTGGAGGAACGAGAGGTCTAAGGGGCGCTGCAGAGTTTGAGACTCAGGAGACTGCCTATGGGGCAGTTTCCCCGATCCCCACACCCCCGGGTGCCCCTTACCCTGCCTGTTATGACGGCGGGCATGTTGAACGCCTGGAGCGCCGTCACGACCCCCACGGGTGTGAGTGAGGAGAGCAGGAGGGCCAGGACTCCAAAGTAGGCCAGCAGGAAGGTCACGCCTAGGGGTTGAAACAGAGATGGTATAGGGTCATATATGCACATGTGGTGGGAATGCACGGCCATTAAAGAATTTTGATATTCACAGAATCCACTGGTAGGGCCAGTTTATTATTTTTGTGCATTTCCTTGAAAGCCTGGTTCAAATCTTCAGATACTTTGATATCCTGGAACATTCTCACCAGCTTATTTACATAATCTGCCGGCATACCTACTTAGGAAGACACAAGATTTGCCCACCTTGGAAGATTGGCAGATGCAACTAATGGACTACATGGAGATGGCGGAAATGACTGGCAGAATCCGAGACCAGGGGGAGGAGACGGTGGAGGAAGACTGGAAGAAATTTAAAATGTATTTGCAGAAATATTGTAAAATTTATGAATGTTAAGGACATTGAAATATAACCTAGGGGCTTTAGCAACAAAGCAAAATGTAAGATTGGACTAACAAATAGATAAATTAATAGGTTATGAATTTGCTGAACTGCTTCTTAAAAAAAGGGATACAAGAACGGGGGGCGTGAGGAAGTCGAGAAAATAAGCTATTTGAAAATGAGAAATTAAGAAAGAGGGAATTTTTGGTTTTTGTTATGTTTTGTATTTTTTTGTACTGTATGGTATCGTATTGTATTGTTGTTTATGATTTAGTTGTTGTTGTTTCTTTGTGTATGTAAGTCTGTTTATTGTGAAAACTTAATAAAATTTTTTATTAATAAAGAAAGAAAGAAAGAAAGAATTTTGGAATAACATCTACAGTGAATTAAAAAAACTATTTAAGTTTTCATTTAAGAAAAAACCTGGAACTTTTCTCCTGGGAATAATGTCAACAGAAATCAAAAAAGAAAATAGACTACTTTTTATGTATGCAAACAGTAGCAGCCAGGATCTTAATCGCGAAAAACTGGAAAAGTGACAAAGCACCCACGATAAATGAGTGGAAGGTCCAAAGGATAGAATATCTACAAATGGTTATGATGAAAGGGAGAATTAGAGGGTATCCAAAACAGAAAGTACAGAAAGAATGGAAAATCTTTAAAGAATATTTGGAAAAATAATATTTGGAATATTTTGAAAAATAACAAATATCTCCTGGCAGAAACAGAATGAACCTTGTAAAACAACAAATATAATGTTTTTTGATCTCTGACGAAAACAAAGAAAGAAATATAATAACTTGGAACTGTGTGTGAGAAAATTGTAGAAATAATAATACAATGAGTCTAATCGGAAGTTAAACATGTTGGTCTTGTTTTGTATTGCTTTGCTCACAAGCAGGAATTAAGTACGAGAGCCACACTCTCCTGGATAGCAGCCATCAATAATAATAATAATAATTTTATTTATACCCCGCCCTCCCCAGGCAGAGCCGGGCTCAGGGTGGCTAACACCAGTAAAATGACAGTAAAAACATAATGGGGGGGGGGAAACAATTTAAAATACAGGTTAAAATGCACTTTAAAATGCAGCCTCATTTTAAAAGTAGCCCAGAAATCAAAACCATAAGGGGAGGGAAACATAAGGGTCAGACTGAGTCCAAACCAAAGGCCAGGCGGAACAGCTCTGTCTTGCAGGCCCTGCGGAAAGATGTCAAGTCCCGCAGGGCCCTGGTCTCTTGGGACAGAGCGTTCCACCAAGCCGGGGCCAGTACTGAAAAGGCCCTGGCCCTAGTTGAGACCAATCTAACCTCCTTGCGAACTGGGACCTCCAAGGTGTTGTCATTTGTGGACCTTAAGGTCCTCCGCGGCCTCTCTTCCTAACTGGATTTGTCCAATCCTCTTTTAAAGCCTTCCAAGTTGGTGGCCATCATGGCTGCCTCCTGCAGGAAGGAGTTCCACAGTTTAACTGTGTGCCACACGAATAAAAGAAGATTTATTTGTCCTTTCAACATTCCAGCTTCTTGGGCGTCTACGGGCTTTGAGTGTTACGAGAGGGGGAGGAAAAGCTTTCTTTATGCCGGGCGTAATTTTATAAACTTCTATTGCGTCATCTCTCCTATCCAGCTTACGAAATCAAAACAAGGCACAAGGGGCTAAACGTACATGCTACACATATAGCATGCATTTAGAATTCCCGAAATTCCTGTGGATAGCTCAGCAGGGCCGAAGCGAGGCTCGGGTTCTCGTTGCAGCTCATGAATGGGAAGAAAGAGGGCGGCTTCGGGGTGTGGGAAGAGCCTAGCTAAAAGCCCCCAAACATGTCTGGTTAGGATCCAGGGCTGCCTGGTTAAAGGATGCAAAGTTCTGCCTTAGCCAAGTTTCCTGCCTCCGACAAGGGACAGCCAGATAACCCCCAAAGCCCACAGACGTCGCTGCGGTTCGCTGTCTCTGAACATGGAGTTTCTGCTTGGCCGTTTTGGCTAATAGCTCTTGAAAGCAGGATAGCTCAGTTGCTGATAACGCCAAGGTTGCAGATTCGATCTCCGCGTGAGACAGCTGCATATTCCTGCCTTGCAGGGGGTTGGATTAGATGACCCCAGGAACCCCTTGCAACTATGATTCAATTAAATGAACTCTAGACTCTGGTTCCAAACTCACCTCGTCCCGTGTGACCCCCGAAATGCTGGATTAGGAATCCGATGGCCACGGTTTGCAACATGAGGAAGAAAGCTTCGCCCCAGGAACTATTGTTTGGGTGGGGGAGAAGGAAAGAGAGAGAAAGAGAGAGATGTGTTAGGGGGGAAAGGAAATCTCTTGATCCAAACTCTTTTGGATACCTGAAGGAGCGTCTCCACCCCCATCGTTCTGCCCAGACACTGAGGTCCAGCGCCGAGGGCCTTCTGGCGGTTCCCTCATTGCGAGAAGCAAAGCTGCAGGGAACCAGGCAGAGGGCCTTCTCGGTGGTGGCGCCCGCCCTGCAGATGTCAAAGCGATAAACAAATATCTGACATTCAGAAGACATCTGTCCCTGTTTAGGGAAGTTTTTAATGTGTGACATTTTAGTGTATTTTTGGTCTCTGTGGAAGCCGCCCAGAGTGGCTGGGGAAAC
>JAXCMG010000042.1:1997845-2013020 GCA_034642415.1 Podarcis siculus
CCCCAACTTTTACACGGGAAGACACCCGAGGACACCAAAACCTGCATATATATATATAGTATATATATAGTATATACACACACACACACACACACACACACACAGTGTATACAGTATATATAATTTTTCAGTTTTTATCTTGATTTGTTCTGTGAACCGCCCTGAAACTTCCGAGTATAGGGCAGTATACAAATTCTACCTACCTATCTATCTATCATCTATCTATCTATCTATCTATCTATCTATCTATCTATCTATCTATCTATCTATTTCACCTCTCAGTCTTCTTTTTTTATTATTCTCAGTCTTATTATAAGTACTATTTATTAAACTTATTGGTTTTTTTTCTTACCAATGTAAGTCAAAACGACACACACACACACACAAATATATATACAGTGGTACCTCAGGTTAAGAACTTAATTCGTTCCAGAGGTCCGTACTTAACCTGAAACTGTTCTTAACCTGAAGCACCACTTTAGCTCATGGGGTCTCCTGCTGCTGCCGCACTGCCGGAGCACGATTTCTGTTCTCATCCTGAAGCAAAGTTCTTAACCTGAAGCACTATTTCTGGCTTAGCGGAGTGTGTAACCTGAAGCGTATGTAACCTGAAGCGTATGTAACCCGAGGTACCACTGTATTGCGGTTTTTATGTTGATCTTGTTCTGTGAACCGCCCTAAGACCTCCGGGTATAGGGCAGTATACAAATTCTATCTATCTATCTATCTATCTATCTATCTATCTATCTATCTATCTATCTCACCTCTCAAGTCTTCTTCTATTATTATTCTCAGTATTATTATTATTATAAGTACTATTTATTAAACTTATTGGGTTTTTTCTTACCAATGAAAGTCAAAATGACACACACACACACACAAATATATATACAGTGTGTGTGTGTATATATATATATATATATATATATATACACATATACATATATATATATATATACACACACACATACACACACACTCCGCAGAGAATACACATGCACAAAACCAAACAGAAAACCCTTTTTAAAAAACCTTATAGTTTATATTAAAAGTCAGATTATCTGACTGGGAAGTCCCGGTGTCCGTACCCATGAGGGAACCAGCCACGATGGCAAATCCGAGGCCCTTGCTGATGAAGATTTTGAGGCATGGAACTGAAGGGAGAGGGGGAGAGAGACAAAAGGATACAAAACATAATTAATTGCAAGCAGTGATGCCTTTTTGCTTTTTTCTTTTGCAATACTCCTGTGATGCGGGACATAAATTCCACTTTCTGCACTGAGCAGAAAGCTCCATCAGAGAGCAGCAGCAGCCTTGCTTTCTGCATGGCAGGCAGACATCCCACCGGTGAGGTTTCCCCCATCACTTCACCTGCTAGAAGTCTACCTGACAGGCGCCCAGCCAATGACAGCCCAGCTTGGCAGAATCCGGGACCAGGAAGAAAAGTTGGCGGAAGAAGATTGGAAGAAATTCAAGGCTTATTTACAAAAATATAGTAAAATTGAGGAAGTTTAGAGGGAGTCTGGAAAGAAACTATGTGACTTTTGTATAAATACTATAAAGGACTTAAGATAAATAGACTGTCGAAGGAAATGAGGGAAAGTAAAATTATATTATGTTAAGATAAATTATTGGTTAACAATTTGGGAAAGATGGAAAGAACTTGCTGAAATAATTAATCGAAGCAGAGTACAAAAAAGGGAGGCGGGAGGAGGTCAAAGAAACAAGCCAATGAAATTAAGTTAATAAGGTTTAATCTACTTTTCTGTATTCTTTTTTTCCTTTTTGCTGTTTGATTGTTTTTGTTTTTCTTGATATGTTTGTTTGCTGTTCTTTCTTCTTTTCTTTTTCTGTTTTGTTGTATTTTTAAACTTCAATAAATATGATTTAAAAATAAATAAATGACAGCCCAGCTTGAGGGGAAAGGGGCGGGGCTTAAAAGCTCCTCGGCTGCCATATGGACTTCGTGCCCAAAACCAACATGGCGCGAAAGCCTTCACTGTGCTTCGTCCATGACCCTTTTTAAGAGACGATGGACAGCATCTTCATACTGAAAGCTTTTTTTTAAAAAAAAATAAGCTTTTCTCCCCCCAAAGGATAGTTTCATTTGTAATTCTAGGGCCAAAGGTTAATAAAATTAAAAATCTCGTGGTACTTCCGCCCGGCTGCAAGGTGAGGGAAGACACGAGGTCCGGAAACCGAGCCGACTGCCACTTCCGCCCTCTGTCAAAATGGCCACCGGGGTAAAATTTCGCCCGTCACCAAAATGGCGCCCGGTCGCCCCCCACAGGCCACTTCCGCCAGGCCAGGCGTTGCTAGGGCGACGACGTGACGGGTCCCCCGACAGGACAAAAAGGTCGTCGAAGAGCGCGGGACTCACTGTGCAAGAGGTTGAGGCTGAGGAAGAGCTCGTCGTAGCAGTTCTCCGGCAGGACGTGCGGGACCAGCAGGCCCTTCAGAGCCGTCGACGCCGCCATTTTGACGAAGGTGGGAGCCAATGAAGCTGGGCGAAACTTCCGCCTCCATAACCCCGACGCGCCGGAGAGCGAGCGAGAGAAACGCCTTTCCCTGGTGCGCATGCGCGCCGTCCCCCCCCGGCCCGGCGGCCATTTCAACCTCGCCGACCAGTGCGCAGGGGCGCCTCGGGCGGGCCGCCATTAAAAGAGCCGCGCGTGCGCACAGCGGCCGGCGGGCGCCTTAACACGCGCATGCGCATTCTCTGTGGGACGTCTATGTGTGTGGTTCCTCTGCGCATGCGCCGTTTCTAGCCTGGCATCCTTTGTCAGAGCTGAGGTGCCGCTTTCCCATTGGCTGGGCAAACTTTGGTCAAGGGACAAAATGGCCGCCACGCCTGGGCAGCCATCTTGCCCCCCAAGGGGCACCCCTGGCCCAGGGAGGGGCGGGGAGGCGCCCCAGCTGCTGCCCACCCTCAGCCGGGGCACCGTGGCCCTGTGCCTCCTCTACTACATGCGCCTCCAGCGGGGCCGGCGCCTGAGGGAGGCCGCCCGACGTCGCCGCGCCGCCCGCCACCGCCGCGCCCAGGCCCGCCAGCGCCAGCGCTTCGCCCTGCTGTGGCTCTGCCGGACGTTGGCCCGGGCACCCGGCCTGGCGGGCTTATGTCAGGACCCTGGCAGCGGCGGAGACGGCGGCCTTCCCCGGCTGCTGCGGGAGCGTCGCCTGTGGAGCAAAGCCCGCAGCTCGGCCTTCTGGGAAATCGTGCGCGCCAAGGCCTTCAGCCAGTGGGAGTGGGTGGAGAACTTCCGCGTCTCGCCGGGCACCTTCGACTACCTCTGCGCCCAGCTGCGCGGAGCCATCCAGCGGCGCGACACCAACATGCGCCGCGCCATCCCGGCCGACGTGCGCCTGGCCATGACGCTGTGGCGCTTGGGCGCCTGCACCGAGTACCGGGCGGTGGAGCAGCTCTTTGGCGTCTCCCGCTCCACCGTCTGCAAGATCCTGCGCGACGTCTGCGAGGCCGTGGTGGGCATCCTCACGCCGCTCTACGTGCGGCCCCCGGACCCTGCCGAAGTGGCTGCGGGCAACGGCTTCCCTTTGCCCCAGCTGGCCGGCGTGCTGGGGTCCCTGCACGTCCCCATCCGCGCGCCCAACGAGAACGCGGCCGGCTACTACAACCGCCACGGCTGGCACTCGGTGGTGGTCCAGGCCGCCGTCGATTCCCGCGGCTGCTTCTGGGACATCAACGTCGGCTGCCCGGGACGGGTGACGGACACCCAGGTTCTGTGCACGTCGGAGCTGTACCAGCGTGCGCAAGAGGGCGAGCTGTTTTCAGGGGCGTGCCAAGCCATCCGTGGGGTGCAGGTGCCCGTTTACCTGCTGGGCGGCTGCTCCTACCCGTTCCTCCCATGGCTCATGCGGCCCTACCGGGACGAGGTCCTAACTCCCGCCCAGCACCGCTTCAACGAGTACGCCGCCGCCGCACGGACCGTGGTGGGGGTGGCCTTCGGCCGCCTGCGGGGACGCTGGCGCTGCCTCACAAAACGCAACGACACCGACGTCTCCTTCCTGCCCACCCTCATCGCCGCCTGCTGCACCCTCCACAACGTCTGCGAGGCGCGGGGGGACGTCTTCCAGCCCTGCTGGATGGAGCACCACGTTGACGAACAACGGGAGGAACACCCGTTCGACGACGGCGGGGAGGAGGAGGAAGACGCGGAGGCCGTGGCGATCCGTGACGCGCTGGCGTCAGCGCTGAGAGGCTGATTGGGGAAGAAGTGGAGGAGCTGCAAAACGCTCCTCTGGGAACGGAGCAGCTCGTGTCGCTGCGGGAATCCGCAGGCCGTCGGGTTACAAAGAACGTATCAGCAGGCAAATCTGCCCTGGCTGGCAGGGGCTTGAGAAGAGTTGAAGAGTCCAAAACTGCCCAGTGGCAGCAGGTTGGCGCAGGCCAAGGCGCATGGACGCCATGCGTTTTGAAGTTGTTGTTTAGTCATGTCCGCCTCTTTGTGACCCCCTGGACCAGAGCACGCCAGGCCCTCCTGTCTTCCACTGCCTCCTGCAGTTTGGTCAAACTCATGCTGGTGGCTTCGAGAACACTGTCCCACCATCTCGTCCTCCGTCGTCCCCTTCTCCTTGTGCCCTCCATCTTTCCCAGCATCAGGGTCTTTTCCAGGGAGTCTTCTCTTCTCATGAGGTGGCCAAAGTCTTGGAGCCTCAGCTCCAATACTAGTCTTTAATAAAATACTAGTCTTTAATAAAATCTAGTCTTTAATGAAATACTAAATATTAAATACTAGTCTTTAATAAAATACTAGACTTTAATAAAATCTTTCTATGTCATGTGCTTCCGGTGTTGAGCTAAAAACTGTGACGTCTGTAGTTTTTCAGGTTAAGCTATTACTGCTCTTGGAACACGGGAAGCATCTGTGTGTATGGAAAAGAGTCTGATTTCCAGAGCCTTTGTGGCCTGGTGGTGAGAGCGTCAGACTAGGGTCTGGGAGACGCGGGTTCAGATCCCCACTCGGCTGCAAAACTCCCTGGGTGTGTGACCTTGGACCAGTCTGTCACTTTCAGCCTAACCTTACAGGGTTTGTTGTGGGGATCAAATGAGATGTGCTTAATCTTTGTACGGCTGGGCGCAGTACAGGCACATAAAAGCCAGAGATGTCTAAACTACCGTATTTTTTGCTCTATAACATGCTCCCAACCATAACACGCACATAGTTTTTAGAGGAGGAAAGCAAGAAAAAAAATATTCTAAACGAAACAGTGGAGTATGATTTTTGTGGTTCATGCTGTGGCCCCAGACATGTGATCTGACAGTGAGTTTGGAGTAGCCCAATGCAAAAATCCTGAGGATCCATGTGGATCCATGCTTTATAACCACGTTTTTGCACCACTGCGACCCCAGGCAACAGTGGGTGCGTGATTTTTTTGGTGCAAGCTGTAGCCATGGACATGCTATGTGATCTGATGGTGAATTTGGGGTGACCCAGTGCAAAAATCCTGAGGATCCGTGTGGATCTGTGCTTTGTAACCATGTTTTAAGTGGGGAGGGAAGGAAAAGCACTCAAGGGACAAGGAACATGCCTGGGGTGGGTGGAGAAGGATGCTGTTAATAATGCAGAAGAGGGGTATAAGAGGAGAAGGCTCTTCTAAGAGGAGTGGGGAGGAGAGAGAGACAGAGAGCCTGCTTGCTTTAAAGGAGCCAACGGGACAGGAGCCTCTTACACTTGTGTAAGCGGCTCCTTTCCTCTCCTCTCCTCTCCCACTTTGCTCCTTTAAAGCAAGCAGGCTCTTTGTCTCTCTCTCCTCCTCACTCAGCGGCTCTTCTCCCGCTTTGCTGTTTCAAAGCGAGCCACGGAGGAGGGAAGGAAGGGGAACCATGGATCCTCTGCTCACGACTGCAGCAGATCCCCCCGCCATCCGTAGGCATTCGCTCCATAACACGCACAGACATTTCCCCTTACTTTCTAGGAGGAAAAAAGTGAGTGTTATGGTGCGAAAAATACGGTAATCTCTCTGTCCAGGCAAGGCTGAGGTATCGTCACAGCCGTGTGGCTTTCCAGGCAAGTTTGGAAACCTGGTCAAATGTCAGGTGTGATGGGATTGGGGATGGAGGGTTGGTAGGATCCTGGTGAGGCCGTGAGACTTCAATAAGCTGTGCTGTGCACACCCTTCCCAGCCCAGAGATGTCATTGTTGACGTTTGGGAACTGCCCTTTCTACTCCTCGCACTCGGGTCAAGGAGGAAGAGAAATCACCAACACCTGAATAATTTTCAAAGGTATTTATTTGACCTGCTGTGAGCGGTGGGGTGTTCTGCCTGAAGAGCTTAGGATCAGAGCACTTTGCGTATGAATTTGAGGGTCTCGAGTCCCCCTAAAGGGTTCGCAGAGCAGAGCAGATGAAAGGGCTCGAGGAGTAAACTGGAGGAGCTAATAAGGCGTACTTTCAGAATGCAAATGCACCATTTCGGATTATCGGTGGTATGTGCACCAGTTCTTAATACAAGTTTTTGGGGAGAGGATAATACTTTTCGTGGTCAGTGCGAATACTTTGCCCAAACACTTGATCTTAACAAGATGGTTGCTCCAGAAATAAGCCCAGCCTCGTTTCAATTGAGGTTGGAGGTTTTTAAGCAGAGGTTGGACGGCCGCCTGTCAAGGGGTTCCATAGCTGCAGGGGGTTGGACTAGATGACCCTTGGGGATCCCAGCAGTACAATTCTGTGATTCTCCTCCCAGGGTTAAAGCGCAGTCTGACACAAGTAAGATGTGACTGCCCCCCGGCCCACAAATTGCACCTTTGTGCAGAAACGTAATGTCCTTTTCACTTCCCCCAGGTGTGTCTTGTGCGAACCAGCAGTCCAAGCGAGTGAATTAAACAGATGCGAGTCTAGCAACTCGGAGAACTCCCACCCCACCCCTGGGGGGGTGCCAACCCTTTGTCCCCCTGTTGCAGAAAGACACCCCCCTTAAAAAAAAAAACCATTCTTGGTTCTCTTTAGGCCCAGCTGTGGGAAACGGCTTCCCCTTTAAATGGTTTGATAGCCCCTGTGGCCACGGGCTCGCCCAATCAAAAAGGCCACGATCACGATGAGGATGAGGACCAGAAGGAGGACGCCGATAATGATGGGCACCAGGAGGGTACGTCTCTGCTCCGGGCAGACCTCGGCTGAAACAGGCAAAGAAGGAATTCAGTGAGGAGAGGAAGGAATATCGGGATGTGCAAAACACCGAACTGGAGAGAGACTCGAAAAGTCTGCGGGCAAAAGGGCTGTGCCAAAAGGATGGCATGGAAAGTTTAGACTAACAACACACTGGATTATTAAGACACCTGCACACTGAAGTATGGGGACGCGGGTGGCGCTGTGGGTTAAACCACAGAGCCTAGGACTTGCCGATCAGAAGGTCGGCGGTTCGAATCCCCGCCACGGGGTGAGCTCCCGTTGCTCGGTCCCTGCTCCCGCCCACCTAGCAGTTCGAAAGCACACCAGTGCAAGTAGATCAATAGGTACCGCTCCGGCGGGAAGGTAAACGGCGTTTCTGTGCGCTGCTCTGGTTCGCCAGAAGCGGCTTAGTCCTGCTGGCCACATGACCCAGAAAACTGCGGACAAACGCCGGCTCCCTCGGCCAGTAAAGCGAGATGAGCGCCGCAACCCCAGAGTCGGCCACGACTGGACCTAATGGTCAGAGGTCCCTTTACACTGAAGTATAGCTGTTTAAAGAAAAGGAAATAAAGAACTGCCTGCGGTACGATGCAGGGAGTCTCTCACCTTCCCCAAATTTTCCACCTTGAAGGTCAAAGGCCTGGACCCGCTCTTGCAGGGCGTTGAGATGAAAGCCTTCTGCCAGGACCAAGGTGCGGTTCCGGCATTGGTAAGAGTGTCCGAGTCTGGCCTCAAACTCGTGGAGAGAGGAATTGTCGGCTCTGAAGGATTTCGCTGGAGGGACAAAGAGAGTCGTCTGGGGCCTGTTGAACCACCCAGAAACCCTTCTTGAATCTAACACAGCATGTGGATTAATACATAATCGCCTCTGGGAAGCCACGGCAAATCTCAGCCTATAGCCTACCTGGCAGAATCGCCGTGTGGGTTCGCAGAACCGTACAGTTGGAAAGGGAACCTAGGGGTCATTTATTCCAACCCTCCGGAACGTGACCGACCCCCATGGCTCTTTTTGCTCCACCCCACAAAGGAGGAACAACACCGTCCACTTCCTCTCTGATCCCTTTAGCTGCTGAAGGGATCTTGGCTGGAATCGCTTTCTGTTCCCTCCAGCCTCCGAATCACCCTCTAAAATTTGCTGATGGGCCAAAGCCATCGTAAACAGGCTTGCGGCTGGGGTGGCACCCCCTTAAAAAAGACATTTGCAGGGCTTACTATGGATATGGCATTTTTTAAAGAGCTGCACGGCAGGCAAAAACTCAACCGGTGTAGCACCCCCGATTTGAGCATTTCCATGGCGGAATAGGCCTCACCTCAAGAGGTCCATGAGCAATGATGGCAACCCCCGAATTCAGAGCTAGCCCCCCACAAATGACCTTACCTGCAGCCTGATGGAACTGGTACGTTAGGTAGGCCTGGACCCGACTCAGGTAGAATATATTTCTGGTGTAATTCTAAGGAAAGAAAGAAATCTGGGTTTGTTTTTCCTGATTGACGCCTGTTTTAGGATCTGCTTAGGATCTGCGAGGTTTAAAAGACAAAGCCAATTCGCTGCCCCGCTGGAAGCACCCGTTCCAGATTAATTCCCACCCCCTGCCCTCCCTGAGGACTAATAGCAATAGCCTCCCAATGAACCATTTTGAAGTTTCAAACTTTTTTAAAAAATCATGTTTTGTTCCTCCTCTCCAATGTGGTGGTTGAACTTCAACTGGGCACGTATTTCTCTGAGGGGGAAGTGGCGGTGGTTGAAATCCACACTTTAATTTTGGGAAGAGGCGTGCAGAGTGGTGATGTGACCTGAGTTTATAAAATATAAATAAATAAATGGAAACAAAAAACTGTGTGGCGTGGAGAAAGCAGAGGGAGAAAAGTTTTCCTTCCTCATAACAACTAGAATTCGTGAAGCTGGAAGCTGGGAGACTCAGGTCAGGCGAAAGGAAGTCCTTTTTCACGCAGCGCAAACTGCGGAACTCCATTCCACTTGAATAGGATTGGACAAATACATGGAAGAGGATGGCTACCGACCAAGATGGCTACGCTCTGCCCTCCATGGTCGGAGGCAGGAAACGCTTCTGAAAGCAGAGGGGGATTTGTGTTCGAATCCTGCATGTGAGCTTCCCATTACGGCTTCTAACCAGCCGCTGTGAGAACAGGATGCTGGACTGGAGGGGCCCAATCCAGCAAAGTCTCCTTAGGTTCTTGGACTACTGCAATGCGCTCTACGTGGGGCTACCTTTGAAGGTGACCCGGAAACTGCAATTAATCCAGAATGTGGCAGCTAGACTGGTGACTGGGAGCGGCCGCCGAGACCACATAACACCGGTTCTGAAAGACCTACATTGGCTCCCAGTACGTTTCTGGGCACAATTCAAAGTGTTGGTGGTGACCTTGAAAGCCCTAAACAGCCTCAAAGGCCCAGTATACGTGAAGGAGCGTCTCCACCCCAATCGTTCTGCCCGGACACTGAGGTCCAGCTCCGAGGGCCTTTTGGCGGTTCCCTCGCTGCAAAAAGTGAGGTCACAGGGAACCAGGCACAGGGCCTTCTCGGTGGTGACGCCCGCCATGTGGAACGCCCTCCCTTCAGATGTGAAGGAAATAAGCAGCTATTCTATCTTTAAAAGACATCTGAAGGCAGCCCTGTTTAGGGAAGTTTATAATATTTAACGCTGTATTGTTTTTAACACTTGATTGGGAGCCGCCCAGAGTGGCTAGGGAAGCCCAGCCAGATGGGCGGGGTACAAATAATAAATTATTATTATATTCTTGGATGGGGTCAGCGCGCGCTAGCCACTCCAGCAGGCCTCTGCCAAGCCAGTCTTTCCGGCCTCCGATGCAGCCGGCTCGAAGGACCTTTTGCCAGAGAGTGACTCATGGCCTGGATCAGCCAGGAGTTTCCAAGCCAGATCAGCTTCCCAAATTGCAGTGGAGTCGTCTTGCCGCCCACGGCTGCCCTCGTGACGCACCTGAACCCGCAGGCTGATGGGCGTGGGTCCGTACCACGCGGGAACATTCTGGGGACCCGCCTTTTGAGGAAGATATTTGCATTGGTGTTCCTGCCAGGTTAGGTTTGCTACGAGCGCATCAGTCATGCGCTGAACTCGGCCAGCTTTTAAAACAAACTCATCAGCTTTTAAAAGAAATTACCGTATTTTTTGCTCTATAAGACGCACTTTTTCCCTCCTAAAAAGTAAGGGGAAATGTGTGTGCGTCTTATGGAGCGAATGCAGGCTGCGCAGCTATCCCAGAAGCCAGAACAGCAAGAGGGATCGCTGCTTTCACTGCGAAGCACTGTTCCGGCTTCTGGGATTCAGAATATTTTTTTCCTTGTTTTCCTCCTACAAAAACTAGGTGCGTCTTGTGGTCTGGTGCGTCTTATAGAGCGAAAAATAGGGTATGCTGTTCTAATTTTAAGATAAACACAGAGGGGGGGGGGGAAGGCGCTTAAAAGCTTCAAAGGTTAAGTGTTCCCGCTCCCCCAATTCCCATTTCATTCCCGAACTTCCCCACCCAGGAAGGAAGACACACTTAATCAACTTGAATTGGACCTGATAATAACTTAATCAACTTGAATTGGACCTGATAATAACTTAATCAACTTGAATTGGACCTGATAATAATTTTAGATTAGATATTAGATTAGAAGTATCAAAGGTAAACACAGAGAGAGACACAAGGCTAGATGCTCCAAATCTCTGGCGCTGTCCATTTAAACCGGCGCCGTACCACTTTAAATGGTAATGACTCCCCTGGCCGAGGGAATGCTGGGAATTGTAGTTTGTTCAGAATTGTTAGGGTACCTTTATTGCTCTCTCAGAGCTGCTATTCCCAGACTGGTTCCCTTCTCGGGGAATTGCATCTGGGAGTGGGATAGGGGTCTCCTTAACAACCCTCCTTTGGGACCAGAAGAAATTCTCAGAGAAGGAAAGGATCAGAGAAATTCACAGAGAGGAGAGGTCTGCTTGGTGTTGGCCCCAGTCGTTCAATAGAACCTCCAAGGTCAGAGGCAGCATACCTGTAAAGACCAGGTATTGGGGATATATACCTTCTCATGACCCCCGCCAGCCCCCCTCTCCAATCCTCCCTTCTCACCTTTCTGAAAGTAAAGA
Source organism: Podarcis siculus (assembly GCA_034642415.1). Classification (NCBI taxonomy): domain Eukaryota; kingdom Metazoa; phylum Chordata; class Lepidosauria; order Squamata; family Lacertidae; genus Podarcis; species Podarcis siculus. The sequence continues at coordinate 2,009,076 of JAXCMG010000042.1, forward strand.
GAAGGTCGCCTTCTAGGAAGTGCAGGTGGAGGACGGCTGTCTGGTTGGTGCAGTTCCCGGAAAACTCTGTGCGGTTGGGGTTCACTGCAAAGTCCCCCCACAGCTGGAAGAGAGGAAGAGTGAAGGTGTGTGAGAGAGAGTAGGACCCTACAAATCCCCAGGAAACTTCAGCTTGGACCTAGAGCAGGAGGGAGAAACTGGCACAAGCCCAACATTCAGCCACTTCGCGCCCGTTTAGAGAGCGACCCAAGAGTCCCGAGCGCTAGGCTCCTTTCCTTCTATAGCCATAGAAAGCTAAGGCTGTCGTCACGCATCTCCCGCTGGAGGATTTGAAGCTGAAAAGCAAGCTTAGCTGTTGCAGGGGAAGGGGAAAGCTCTAATAACTTCCTCCATGAATTTGCCTCTTTTTAAAGCCATCCAGGTTGGTGGCCATCCCTGTCTCCAGTGGGAAGGAGTTCCGCAGTTCAACTCTGTGCTGCGAGAAGAACTTCTAGTTTTTCTTCCCACGTGTACATAAGCAGCAGCTTAGGAGAGGGTTGGGGGTCCCAGTCCACCTGCAGTGCACCACTCAGGCCCAGATAATCCTGCCGGTACCCAGAGTGAGTCCTGACAGAATTGTAGAATTGGATGGGACCCCATAGGGTCATCTAGCCCAACCCGCTGCAATGCAGGAATCTCAACACATCGTGCCCCATCCAATTTAAAACCATACCAGATCCTGCTTAGCTTTGCAAACGTGCCAGCAGTTTCATTGCTGCACCACCAGAATTTGGAGAGTTCATCTATCTATCTATCTATCTATCTATCTATCTATCTATCTACCTACCTACCTACCTACCTACCTACTCACTCTATCTATCTATCTATCTATCTATCTATCTATCTATCTATCATCTATCTATCTATCTATCTATCTATCTATCTATCTATCTATCTAATGCTGTCCAGGGTTGTAAAGACTGCGGAGAGAATAATTGGGTGCACTCTTCCCACCTTGGATCAAATCTACGCTTCCAGGCAGTGCCATAAGAAAGCTGTAGAGATAGCGCAGGATAGTGCGCACCCCGGAAATGATCTCTTTCAGCCTCTGCCTTCTGGAAGAAGGTCCAGGGTTATAAAGACTAGGACTAGCCGCCTGAGAAACAGTTTCTACCCAAATGCGATTTTGGTTTTAAACGCAGTGTAAGGTAGGCTCTATGGGAGTATATTAGGGACGCGGGTGGCGCTGTGGGTAAAACCTCAGTGCCTAGGGCTTGCCGATCGCATGGTCGGCAGTTCGAATCCCCGCGAAGGGGTGAGCTCCCGTCTTTCGGTCCCAGATCCTGCCCACCTAGCAGTTCGAAAGCACCCTTAAGTGCAAGTAGATAAATAGGTGCCGCTTTATAGCGGGAAGGTAAACGGCGTTTCCGTGTGCTGCGCTGGTGCTGGCTTGCCAGAGCAGCTTCGTCACGCTGGCCACGTGACCCGGAAGTGTCTCCCGGCGCACAACCCGGAAGTGAGATGGGCGCACAACCCTAGAGTCGGTCACGACTGGCCCATACGGGCAGGGGTACCTTTACCTTTACCTTTATGGGAGTATATTGTATTTAATTATGGGGTATCAGAGTTTTTAGGGGGCTAACCAGGTTGGGATAGCTGGGATAGCAGGTTTGTTGGTTTTTGAATGTCTGATGTAGATTTTTTCAATTTTGTTGTTCTGTATGGGACAATGACAATAAAGATTATCGTATTGTATCTATCTAATCTGCATTTGTGTTGTGGCCATTGCTCAGGTTTTTTTCTACCTAGCCAGTTTCGTCTTTTGTCTGTGGGTTGGACACTGCTACCTCCCCACCCCACAGGTCTCACTTCCCTCTGAAGATCCTGCGGCTTCCAAGCCTAAACTGCAAAGCCACAGACTTCCTAAAGCATGCACAATTTTTATGAATTTATTAAAGTCTGTCGAAAGCACAAGCGAGCACAAGATGTTGCCGCATGCCATAAATGGGGAAAGGTGCAAATGACCCTCGGGATTGGGTCCCCTGCATTTGGGAGGGCATTGTGGAATTGGAAGCACAGAAACATGGAATTGTAGAATTGGGGGGAACCCCAAAGGTCATCCAGTCCAACCCGCCTTCAATGTAGGACTCTCAGCTAAAGCATCCACGACAGATAGCTATACAAGGGTAACTGAAGCAACTGAAACCCCAATATTAAGTAACCTCCTCTAAGTGCCCAGCCAATGTGTATTTTCCTTTTCCCTAAAAAAACCACAAAAACTATTAATATAAACACAGAATTTAAATACTGGGCTATACATATATTTATCAGGCAAGCCTAAGAGGTCTGTTAAGGGCAGATGTGTTCGGAAACTTTGCCGCTCATTGCCGTCAAATCCTAGATAAAACCACATATAATTTGAGATTTTCATGAGGCCTAGAACCTCCAGGCATGTTTTATATGATTCTGCCTTCCCTATTACAGCAGAACCATCCTGTTCAAGCAAGTCTGTTGGCAGACGTGGAACTTAGCCGCCAGATAATGTCGATAATTCTTCGCTTGGACTTTCCCCCTTTAACCCTTTGTTTTAAAGTTCCGTTTCCCGTCTTTTCCCTTCACCTGCCGCCATAGCTGTTCTCTCGGCTTCCTATTACATGGCGGGAAATTGAATCGGGAACCTTTGCAGAGGGAAATGGCGTCCTCCCCTGCCGCACGGAGGGGCAGGAAGGAGGCCGAGGGCAGGCGGTGCAACACACACACACACAAACTTCCTGTCCTCTAACCACTGAGCTTCGCTCCCTGACGGTCCCCTCCCAGCTTAAACCGCTGGGCCTGTGTCAATATGGAAAGGGAAAAAAGGGAAGCAGAAATGACCACTCAGAGCTGGTCGGCCGCTTCCCGTCCCCAGGAGCCCAGGCCGCCAGAACCTCCTTGCTCAACATTCCTCGTTCACACAGAACCACAGAATTGTAGACTTGGGAGGAACCCTGGTTTATCAGCTCCATCTGGTACGCAGGATGAGACCCTCCCTGCCCGCAGACTGTCTGGCCAGAGTGGTGCATGCTCTGGTTATCTCCCACTTGGACTACTGCAATGCGCTCTACGTGGGGCTACCTTTGAAGGTGACTCGGAAACTGCAACTAATCCAGAATGCGGCAGCCAGACTGGGGACTGGGAGACCACATAACACTGGTCCTGAAAGACCCACATTGGCTCCCAGTACGTTTCTGAGCACAATTCAAAGTGTTGGTGCTGACCTTGAAAGCCCTAAACAGGCTCAGTCCACTAGACCTGAAGGAGCATCTCCACCCCCATCGTTCAGCCCGGGCGCTGAGGTCCAGCTGCGAGGGCCTTCTGGCGGTTCCCTCCCTGCAAGAAGCCAAGTTACAGAGAACCAGGCAGAGGGCCTTCTCGGTGGTGGCACCCACCCTGTGGAACACCCTCCCACCAGATGTCAAAGAGAAAAACAACTACCAGACTTTTAGAAGACATCTGAAGGCAGCCCTCTTTAGGGAAGCTTTTAATGTTTAATAGGTTATTGCATTTTAATATTCGTTGGAAGCCGCCCAGAGTAGCTGGAGAAACCCAGCCAGATGGGCGGGGTATAAATAATAATAATTATTATTATCCAGCCCAAGCCAGAACCCCTGGCAGGCAGCCGTCCCGACCTGGGCTTGAAAGCCCCCGACGGAGGACAGGCCAGAGCCTCCTGAGGTCACGGAATCGCCATCTCCCCAACAGCCGCCCGGATCTCTTACCTCCTGCTTGGCCTTGTCGGTATAGCGGACTCGGAGCTGCAGCGCTGCTTGAACCCGCAAACACGGGTTCGAGCCCTTTGGGACCGCATAATCTCCAACGCGGACGACGGGTGGTTGTGTGGGTTGATGGGTGGGGGCGGGGTGTGGGGTGGTGCGGTTCCTGGGGTGCGGCGTGGTGTGTTTTGTGGGGTGCGGTGGGGTGTGTTTT
>JAXCMG010000042.1:2013030-2038751 GCA_034642415.1 Podarcis siculus
CGTGGTGTGTTTTGTGGGGTGCGCCGTGGTCTTGGTGAACGAGGGCAGCAGCGTAACCGACTTCTTGCGGTGCGGGCAGCCTGGGTCGGAGCCATCGGCGCCAGAGCACAGCGGAGACTCCAGAAATCCCGTCTCTTTCATGGCTGCTTGGGACGTATCCGTATATTGAGCAGAGCTGTAAGCTGGGCAGAAAGAGAGAAAGATAGAAACATCAGTTCTGGCCACCCATGGGTGACGGCCAAGCTTCCAGCCTCCCTAGCCCCTAACCCCAGCTCAACAACACCTCTCCGATCGACTTACAGTGGTACCTTGGGTTACAGACGCTTCAGGTTACAGACTCCGCTAACCCAGAAATAGTACCTCGGGTTAAGAACTTTGCTTCAGGATGAGAACAGAAATTGTGCAGCGGCAGCAGGAGGCCCCATTAGCTAAAGTGGTGCTTCAGGTTAAGAACAGTTTCAGGTTTAAGAACGGACCTCCGGAACGAGTTAAGTCCTTATTCTTAACCAGAGGTACCACTGTATTTATTAATTGAATCAAAACCTATCACCTTTCCGTCCCACCATTTTCTCAAGGTTGTTCACATGGTTCTTCTTCCTCAATGAATGCACACAAGGCAGGCCCCCCAAGGTCGGTTTCGTGGCTGAACTGGGGTGGGATTTGAACCCGGGTCCCCCCCTAGTCCAACATCCAAACCACGCTGCCTCTTTTGGAGAGGAGTCAACAGCTTTTTCGGACCTCGGGCGAACGTGGGCTCTCCTTGGAGGTTTTTAAGCGGAGGTTCGATGGCCGACTCTCATGGACGCTTAGCTGAGATTCCTGCATTGCTTGGGGTTGGGCTGGATGAGCTTTGGGGTCCCTCTGAACACAGCAACTCTCTGGTTGCCTAACTCCTTTCTAAGCCACACGACAAAGGGAACCTGGAAGCCAGGCATGGACAACTATATATGTACCAACCTGCCAGGAGGAAGCATCCGATGAGCCAAATTGAAGACATCGCAGCCGGTCCCATCGCTCCGAACGGGGCTAGATCCGCTGCACCTTTTCCGCCTCTCGCCCTGGGAGCCTCTGCTCGCTTCTGTCTCGTGCTCCCGCAGCTCTCAAATAAAGGGAAGGAAATGAAATTTGCTGCCTTCACAACCAGTGACTCAGTTGGGATGCTGAATTGCCAAATACCCAGTAGCCACGGGATCCGGGGGAGTTTTGCTTCCCCCTGACACACGACGCAGACGGCAGCTGAACCTTCTCTGTCGCCGCTGTTGAGCTCTGCGTCTTTTTCTACTTTTTAAATAAAAACTGAAAGCCACAATTAACCTGGGGTTGGGGGGAGACAGGCGGGTTCATCGCCCTGCCCAGCACAGGACAGGCGCAGTGGCTTCTGGGAGACAGGTGAGCGAACCATTTGAATCACACATATGCAAGCTCCGGCTTTCCAGATGTTTGGGACTACAACTCCCATCATCCCTGACCACTGGCTCTGTTAGCTAGGGATGGTGGGAATTGTAGTCCCAAACATCTGGAGGGCCGGAGTTTGCCTACGCCTGATTTAAAGCAACTCAGCCAACACGATGCCATCCAGGCATCTTTGGACTACAGCTCCCATCATCCAGCATCAGCTTAGCCAGTTGTCGTGGACGATGGGAGTTGTAGTCCAACATGTGGAGACACTTTCCCGGGATCAAACTTAGGAATTCTAGCATGCAGGGCGCGATCCTCCTCCCCACATTCTTTGGAGGCAAGGTGCTAGGCCCCTGATTGCGGCGCCCATCCTCCAGGGAGGTATTTTTGGCACCAGGCAAATTCCTTTTTGAAATTTATTTCCAGGGGCCTTTCTTGAGCTGGTTCCAGTTCAGCTGCTGCTCTGCTGTATAGAGTTTGCGTGCTTTAAAAACCTGCGATTTTCCCGCCTCGCTCTGCCCCACAAGTGGTAGCACTGGGGGACAGGGTATCAACCTTCTAAATAAAATAAAAAGGGGGGGATTTTAGAAAAACGAAACAAAAAGAAACCGTGAGAACGTAAGAAGAGGACTGCAGGCAGATTAGGCCAAAGTGGGGCATTCTTGCTTTGGTTGTTGTTGAGTCATTTAGTTGTGTCCGACTCTTCGTGACCCCCTGGACCAGAGCACGCCAGGCCCTCCTGTCTTCCACTGCCCTGAGTGCTCACTGGAAGGACAGATCCTGAAGCTGAGGCTCCAAGACTTTGGCCCCCTCGTGAGAAGAGAAGACTCCCTGGAAAAGACCCTGACGTTGGGAAAGATGGAGGGCGCAAGGAGAAGGGGACGACGGAGGACGAGATGGTGGGACAGTGTTCTTGAAGCTACCAGCATGAGTTTGACCAAACTGCAGGAGGCAGTGGAAGACAGGAGTGCCTGGCGTGCTCTGGTCCAGGGGGTCACGAAGAGTCGGACACGACTAAACAACAACAAAGGAAACAGCCCTCCTGGTCTCGATGCTCCTGGTGGTACCGGGTGCCTTGAGGCAGGTGGCGGTGGTCTCTGGTGCAGGAGATGAGCTGTGAGCCAACTTGGGCCGGGAAGACAGATCACCCGGCTGTGTCTCATGGTGGCCCCGCTGGCCTGTGAGTCAGCAGATCCTCCTTCCTCATCTCAGCCCGCAGGAGGAGAGTCTGACACTCATGTGATGGGGAAGACACCCAAAATGAGCGCCAAGTGAGTTTCTTCCTCGCAGCCCAGCCGCCAACCTGACGGTTGGGACCACAGCTCAAGGTGGCTCAAAAGGAGAATTGGGCAACATTTTACAGAGGAGGATAGCAGGGGCTTCTGGAACCGGAAGGGAACACCAGCGTCTTCTACCGTGATAATAATTTTACTATTTATCATGCCACCCATCTGTCTTGAATTTCCCTGGCCTCTTTCGGCAGCTCTCCACAAATATTAAATACACAATAAATTGCAATGCAGGAATATGCAGCGTCCTATGATGGGAATCACTACTGGGAAAGCCATACCTTTAACTATACGGACCTTTGTTGGCAAGGTGATGTCTCTGCTTTTTAAGATGCTGTCTAGGTTTGTCATTGCTTTTCTCCCAAGAAGCAGGCGTCTTTTAATTTTGTGACTGCTCTCACCATCTGCAGTGATCATGGAGCTCAAGAAAGTAAAATCTCTCACTGCCTCCATTTCTTCCCCTTCTATTTGCCAGGAGGTCATGGGACCAGTGGCCATGAGAGCTGGACCATCAAGAAGGCTGATCGCCGAAGAATGGATGCTTTTGAATTCTGGTGCTGGAGGAGACTCTCAAGAGTCCCATGGACTGCAAGAAGATCCAACCTCTCCATTCTGAAGGAAATCAGCCCTGAGTGCTCACTGGAAGGACAGATCCTGAAGCTGAGGCTCCAAGACTTTGGCCACCTCATGAGAAGAGAAGACTACCTGGAAAAGACCTTGATGTTGGGAAAGATGGAGGGTGCAAGGAGAAGGGGACGACAGAGGATGAGATGGTGGGACAGTGTTCTCGAAGCCACCAGCATGAGTTTGACCAAACTGCGGGAGGCAGTGGAAGACAGGAGGGCCTGGCGTGCTCTGGTCCAGGGGGACACGAAGAGGCGGACACGACTAAAAGACTAAACATCAACAAATCATGGGAATCGATCCTGCCACCTGTTGGCTTACGGAAGGTTTACGTTATTAGATAGAACCGAAGTACCGTAGTCATAAGCCCACACTTTCCGAGCAACACAGCCCCAACGTGGTTTGCCTCATTAGCGTTTTTATTAATTTTTTTTGGTAAATGATTTTTATTAAATTTTACATCTTAACAAAATCACAAACAATATAAACACAAAATGAATTCTCAAGTACCCCCTCCCCACGACTTCCCTTCCTGGTTTTTTACACATTCATTTCTCCTGCTTATTACCTTAATGTGGTCCTAACATTTTACCCTCATTTTTCTATTTTCACTATTTTGCAAATTGTACATTTTTGGTCAAACCCTGCAGTGCGTTTATTTCTTTACATTGTTTCTGTAGGAATGACCTAAAAGGTTCCCAGTATTTTTTTAAAAAGTCTCTTTTGTCCTTATCTTTGAGCCTTCCAGTCAACTTCCACCATTTCAGCGTACTCCATCAAGCGTTTTCATTAATCAATCAAATGCCACCCTATACCTGTAGATCTCACAACATGAAATTGCAATGTTGGATTTTGCAGGAAGGATAACTCTGGGGCTTCAAGAACAGCTGGCACACCGCTATTACGGTATATGCTAACCCTCCAGATAGTCTGGACTACAATTCCCATCATGCCTCAGAAGGGGCAACTCTGGGGGTGGAAGCAGGGCCCACCTATGGGGGGGGGGGAGGTCAAGCCTGTTTTTGTCCCCCAAGTCCTCTCCCCACACCTTTGCTTCAAGACAGAGATGATTTACTGCCGTTTCAGACAATGGCTTAAGGCCAGGCAGCCAAGCCAAGACTACTGCAGCACGCTTTTTGTGGGGCAGCCCTTGGACCCCATTTTGAGGCTGCCAAGGGACGCGGGTGGCGCTGTGGGTTAAACCACTGAGCCTAGAGCTTGCCGATCAGGAGGAGAATCGGGATGTGCCAAACACCAAACTGGAGAGACACTCGAAAAGTCTGCAGTCAAAAGGGCTTTGCCAAAAGGATGGAATGGAAAATTTAGACTAAAAATGCATTGGATTATTAAGACACCTGCACATTGAAGTATGGGGATGCGGGTGGCACTGTGGGTTAAACCACAGAGCCTAGGACTTGCCGATCAGAAGGTCGGCGGTTTGAATCCCCACGATGGGGTGAGCTCCCGTTGCTCGGTCCCTGCTCCTGCCCACCTAGCAGTTCGAAAGCACGTCAAAGTGCAAGTAGATCAATAGGTACCGCTCCGGCGGGAAGGTAAATGGCGTTTCTGTGCGCTGCTCTGGTTCGCCAGAAGCAGCTTAGTCCTGCTGGCCACATGACCCGGAAGCTGGACGCCGGCTCCTTCGGCCAGTAAAGCGAGATGAGCGCCACAACCCGAGCCTTTACCCGCTCCCAGGTACATTAGGCAAAACCCACCCAGCTGACCACCCCGCTCTGCTTCCCCAAGGAGAACAGGCTGAAGAAATGTCTGTTAAGGGGGACCACCCTTGTCATTTTCCGACTTCAAAACCCAAGCTGTGTCTAAAACCTGCCATTTAGTTTTTCAAACCTTTTTTTGTAAATTCAGTATTAGAAACTGTCTCTTTTGAGTCCTCAATCCTTTATTACTGCCCTTTGTTTCACCTAGGTCGAGCTAGGATTATAATACCCCCTTTTTTGAATTTTGGTCATTTAAGGATTATGTTTCTATATCCTTCTGAGGAAACTGAATAGTTCAGTGAAACAAGGTTTGTAGCCGGCATCCTGTTAAGGCTTTGTTCAGTTCTAGGTTTTTCAAATTCTTTCCTGAAACTTTTTGATTCTTATTTAGTTTATTTCCATAAGATAGTATTTCTAGTCGATTACTTCTCGTTTCATGGAATTTCATTTGTTTTGTGCAACTTCTCGGTTCTGTGACTGTTTTTTTCTACTGATCTCTTTCTTAGCATTTCCTGTTCTTCGCACCGGCGATAAAATGCCTTCATTTTGCATCACACCTTTCTTTAAAGCAGGATCTCAAAGCCCTCTGCTGTCCATTAAAAGAAAAGCTATCACAGCCTGGAAGCTTGCCGCCACTTCCTCCTAAAAAAGCAAGCTTCTAGACCCAGTGTCCAGCCACTGTGGCCAAATCCTTAGGGTGCTGGAAGAGAAGGGTTCGAATCCCTACCTTGCCACATTTGGGCCAGTCTAGCCTAAGCTACCTCAAAGGATTGAAGACCTTGAAAGAAAAACTTGTTATATAAAAGCAACCCCCCCCCACTTTGATAGCACTAATATTCTTGGAGGAAAATGGTCAAGTAAGGCACCCCCCTCCCTCTCTTAAAAATTCACAAAAATCACCCAAGGCGCATAGAGTTTTCTCAAGATCACGTTTATTTTGGTCACTGTAACTTTCCTTTTGAATAAATAATAGCTATACAAAAAAAAAGGTCTTAAGGTTGCACGTACAGATTTTTTTGCCGTATGAAAAGTTTTCAATTTTTTTTAGATTTTATCTTAACAAAGTGTGTTGGGAGGGGGGAGGTCTCATTTCTGAGATACACAGAGGAGGGGGGAAACAAAACGTCTTGGCAATTTGCTTTGAATCAGTGATTTTTTTTTCTTTTTCTGAACCAATGATTTTTAAGTCAGGGAGAATACAGAAACACCCACACCCTTTTCGATTCTCCAAGGGGTGGGGGGGCCGTCTTTCCTGCTATAGCACCACGATTTTGTTGAAAGGTTGAATTTTGAAGAGACTATGAAATACGTCTTTTTTCCCCCGGTGGGGAGTGGGGTGGGGCACAGCAGGGAGGAGATTATAGATGCCAGGAATCGTGGCTTCTACGATTTGCTCCCCGAATTCCTAATGAAGTCGACAAGTAAGAGGGGGGGAGAGACCGAGACAGAGAAAAGGCGCCAGTAAACACTAAAAGAGGTCATTCTGCCCCCAGAGAGAGTGACATTTATTCAAAAGGCAAGAAAACTCAAAAAAATAGAAAAGGGCAGGTCTTTTTGCAAGGGTGGGGGGTAAGAGAGGATTGTGCCTAATTGGGGGGCGGGAAGGGGGGGTTCTCGCAGGCACAGTGAGCCCCTAACGAAGGCAGTTCAGATGAGGTCAGCCACGTTGAGAGGCATTTCCTCGATGGAGGTGTTGTAGAATGTCTCAATGTCGCGAAGCGTGCGCTTGTCCTCTTCCGTCACCATGTTGATCGCCACTCCTTTCCTTCCGAAACGGCCCCCTCGGCCGATCCTGGAGGGGTTCGAGAGAAAGAGAAAGAGGAAAGTGTTTACTGGGGAGAGCAGGTAAAAGACATAAGGCCTGGTGGATCAGGCCCAATGGCCCATCTTCCTGTTCTCAGAGTGCCAGCCAGGTGCCCGTTAGGCAAGGTAAAGGTAATAAATATTATCAATATTAGTATTTTTATTTGTACTCCACCCATCTGGCTGGGCTTCTCCAGCCTCTCTGGGCAGCTTCTAACGAAGACCAAAAATACATTAAAAGGATCCCTGGATAGTTAGGTCCAGTCAAAGGTGACTCTGGGGTTGCGGCGCTCATCTCGCTTTCAGGCAGAGGAAGCCGGCGTTTGTCCACAGACAGCTTTCCAGGTCATGTGGTCAGCATGAACAAACCGCTTCTGGCGCAACAGGGCACGGAAACCAGAGCGCACAAAAATGCCGTTTACCTTCCTGCCACAGCAGTACCTATTTATCTACTTGTACTGGTGTGCTTTCGAACTGCTAAGTTGACAGGAGCTGGGACCGAGCAACGGGAGCTCACCCCATCATGGGGATTTGAACCGGCCACCTTCCGATCGGTAAGCCCCAGGCTCTGTGGTTTAACCCACAGCGCCATCATGGCGTGGTTGTTGTTTTGCATTATGATATTAAAGAGTGGTTCCAGATATCTGGGGGCCAGTTTGGTAGGATTAATGTTTCTCGGGCTTGCAAATTGTTGCTGCCACCACCACACCAGAGCTTTCCAAACTTTTCCCACTGGCGACACATTTTTTAGATGTGCATCATTTCGCAACAGAGAAGCGTTTACTGGGGGGAGCAGGAGGTAAGCAGGTGGCCGACTGGGCTGGAATCGCAGAACTGCAGGTGGGCATCACCCAGCCTCTGCTTAAAAACCACCAAGGAAGGAGAGCCTGCCATCTTAGCACAGAAGGGTTGGAAAGGAAACCCAAGAGGTCCTGAAGTCTGACCCCCTGCAATCTAAGAAGCCTGAGAAGGACCAGAAAGGGGAGAAGAACAAGGATCTCACCTGTGTATGTAGTTCTCACGGTTGGTTGGCAGGTCATAGTTGATGACCAGGGACACCTGCTGGACATCAATGCCACGGGCCTGGGAATGAGAAGTGGGGGCAGTTTAGCAGCTTCGCCAACAGTTATCACCCTGTTACGCTTGCAAGTTTTCAACTGTGGGCGGCTGCTACGTGGCAAGGCACCTTGGTGGCGGGTGCCAGCCGTGGGGAAGAGCAGCCCCCGCGATTTGTGTGCCAAGGAGCTACAATCCGCCAGCAGCACTGCGCCAGCCAGGCAGAGAGGGAATCTCCTTGGGTGGGGAGCCAAACATGGCAGACCCACAAGTACGACGTGGTATCTTTACATTTGAAGGTTCATTATTGTTCCACAAGATGTGTGTATGTCTTTAAGGGCCAGAGCAAATAATGTGACTCAGTTTTACAGCTGTGAAGCAGTATAGCAGGTGCTATTAAGTTGTGTTAATTAAGTTGTGTTAGCAACTGGGTATAGTATATAAAGAGCAGCACCTAGCTCTCTCAGTACCCTGGTGGATGGGTCATGCTTGTTGATATATTTAATGCAAAATGAGTTTTTGTTATTACAACCGTGCCAAAGTTATTTTGTGTTCCTTGTAATGTGTGGTCTCCCCAGCAAGCTCTCTGCAGTGCAACTAATCTGCACTGCACAAGGGCATTTTCCATGAATTTGTCGTTGGCCGTTATTGCCCACTGCGGAAGTGAGTTCCACAGTTCAACCTCTCCTGAATCACCCAACGTTCAGCGGATGTCCCTCTTCCACGCCCCACACTCACCAGTAAGTCTGTGGTGATCAGGACACGGCTGGAGCCAGAGCGGAACTCCCTCATGATGACATCGCGCTCCTTCTGGTCCATGTCTCCATGCTGCAAAGAAGGTGGAGAGAGAGAGTTGGTTTTCACCCCCAGCACCTTAATTTAATTTTGTAAGTTTATGGAAAAGTATAGAACCCAACAACCCTTTCTCATTTTGCTGGGGTGTGGAAACGTGACTATTCTCATTTTTCCTTATTTCTTCTGGCGTCACATTACAAAAGCACCTGATTTGTGCCCTGATCTCACTTTTGGATAATCTTGTTTCTTACATGGTGTTGACACTATTGTTTATCTGAATTGCATGCTTTTTTTCAGACCGCTTAAATTTACCGTTTTTTCTTTATTCGAAGGTTGAAACTTTTACCATTTCCTCCTGTTGTTGAGAAAACTAAATTTATTGACAATTTTAAAAGCCACACTTTCGTTAAATTTCACAGCATGCCTTTCTTCTGCCTAATCCTTGGTGGCCAAATTTTTTAAGGGGAGGGGGAAGGGAAGAAATACAGGTGATGCCGTAATTATCTAGTTCAATGGGCAGGGGGATTATTGAGGACAGCGCAAAGAGGCAAGGAATATTTTATTGCCACTTATCCACCACTGTTTCTTGCCTACAACCCTATTAACACGGCTTCCACAGGAGCAAATTTAGAGACTTGAGGCATCCCCATTGGACAACCCTGAACAGGACTCCCCTCCCCGCAAGAAAAGGCTCGTTCACTAACCATAGCGGAAACTGTGAAGTCCCGGGCATGCATCTTTTCGGTGAGCCAGTCCACCTTCCTTCGGGTGTTGATGAAGATGACGGCTTGGGTGATGGTGAGGGTCTCGTAGAGATCGCACAGGGTATCCAGCTTCCACTCCTTTGGCACGAGAGGGAGGAGGAGGAGTTATAAGCGAAGTAGAAGACCCCCCCCAAATTTAAATCAACACCTCCTCCCGGCCACCCCATGAGCCCCGCGTAACAGTCGCCACGTACCTCCCTCTCCACGTTTATGTAGAACTGCCTAATACCCTCCAGGGTGAGCTCCTCCTTCTTGACCAGGATACGGATCGGGTCCCGCATGAATTTCTTGGTCACCTCCAGGACATCCATGGGCATGGTGGCAGACAGAAGCACCACCTGGAAAGGGGGCAGAGGGTCAATACATTGGTACCCTCAAGGCTATGTGCTCGATGTGGGGCTGCCCTGGGTCTGGCAGTCAGGTTACTGGGGGAGGGAAATCACCTGGCAGAGAGTATGTGAGCCGGGTTCAAGGTTCTTAAACAAAGCTGTGAGCAATTTAGGTCCAGGGCACCTCAAGGTTTGCTTAACAGTGGTGGCCCTCTAGCTGTTTTGGACTACATCTCTCATCATCATCATCATCAGATAAATGATGAGGGATTTTATTTTTGTGTAGGAAAAGCAGGATACAATAAATAAAACTAAATAACTCAGCAGAGGGGGAGTTGAGGGAAGTCCAGAGGAGGGGAGGGAGAATAATTGTAAATAACGTGATGAATGAGATTTGTATCATTGTTTGTTATAGAATTCAATAAATACCCATGTCTAAATGAATAAATCCTAGCTAACAGGACCAGTGGTCAGGGATGATAGTCCCAAAACAACTGGAGGGCTGAATTTGGCCACCACTGGCCTAAACCTTCCATCGCAGAGATCTAAAGAGCCTATGAGGCTCATTTGATGACGATGAGCTTTTGGTACCATTGGCCAAGCCCTGTGGAACTCTCTGCCCCTGCGAGGTGAGAAATTACCGTACCTGTGTGTTCCCACTCAGTTTCTGGAAGATGTCATAGATCTGGTCCTTGAAACCTCGGCTCAACATCTCGTCGGCCTCATCCAGCACAAACATCTTGATGAACTTGGGCGCTGCAGAGACAAAGGAGCCTTGGTGAGGACTTTGAGGGGGGGTGTTAAGAGACAGATTGTCCCCCTAATGGGATGGCGGCCGGGTGAAGCTGCTGTTCTCAGGAATCTTTTAAGAGCTATGATCACTTCCGAAACCCGCACCTTTCTCTCCCAGCACAGCAGAACGCCAACCGGGAGGGAAATATGGGGGGTTGATGGGAGTCAGATGACACGCATGGGAGATCATCACAGAACAGCAAGACGGGGCGATACGGATCTGCTTATGAAAATGGCAACTCTGCTGCCAAGAGCAAAGTCACACAAGCCAGAGATAAGGCTGGAAGCAAAGTCCTGATGAGGAACGCTTGGAGGAAGTTGGGTGTGTCTAGTATGGAGAAGACTGAGGGCACCCATAATAATAATAAAAATTTCTACCCAATAGCCTATTATTTCTATCCCACCCAATACCCAGCTTCAAATATCTGAAGGGATCTCCCATGGAAGATGCAGCCAGCTTGTTCTCTGCTGCTACAGAAGGAAGGACCCAAATCTATGGATTTAAATTCTGGTCAAAGAATAGTTTCTAACCTTAAAACTGCTGCTAAGGTCATGGCAGCCTACTAGAGCCAAATGGATTGAGAAAGCTTAATCTGTAATAACTACAATTAAGCGAACTTGTTACATAAAAATATAGGCAGACCAGAAGTTGTGGGAAATGTCCTGCAACAAGCCAACATTGAACCGTAGGCTGCTTTCAACCTGCTGTAACGTCACAAGCATTTGTGTTTTTCTCCCTTTTGAATTTATTTACCAGTCCTGCTTAGGGAAGTTTTTAATGTGTGACATTTTAATGTATTTTTAATCTTTGTTGGAAGCTGCCCAGAGTGGCTGGGGAAACCCAGCCAGATGGGCAGGGTACAAATAACAAATTATATTATAAAGATTGTAAGATCATGAGTTGCCGATTGCGCTGCTACCTGGAGGGAAACTGAAGAATGCAGATACTTACACAGGTATCGCCTGTTCAACATGTCAAAGACGCGTCCGGGGGTCCCGACAATGATATGGGGGGCCTCCATCTGCAGCTTCTGCACCTCGGCGCGGACGTTAGTCCCGCCTATACAGGCATGGCAGGAAGCGCCCATGTAGTCTCCTAGGGCCATCACGACCTTCTGGATCTGTGGGAAGACGAGAGGGGCAGAGCTGTTAGCGGGGTCTGGATTCTCTTACCTGGCAATGGCCTCCCGGTGCCAACATGTTTGTTTCCCCAGCATGAACCAGCAAACAGCCACGGGAGAAGACGCTGTGCTGGGATGAACAGGGATGGTCGCTGTCCCCCGGCCGGAGAAAAAGAGGCCCCCACTTTTTTCAAGGGGCCTCTTTCGTCAACTGGCAGGGGGAAGGAAGATGGACGGAAGAGAGCAGGGTCGGAGCGGAGGCAGGGATTCCTTTCTTCAGCGGAAAGCCTCTTTGTGAAGCAGGACCAGGCCAGGAGGAACAGAATAAAGCCCCTCAAAATGCTCTTGCACGCCAGGGAAGGAGACGCAGGACACAAGAGGCTGGGAGCCAATGTCAAAGGGAGGACAGGAGCCTGGGAGGCAAGCAGGGTCACTTAAGGGGACAGACGAAGTCCTCCTTCACGCAGTTAGTCTGTGGAACTCCCTCCCTCAGGAGGCAGCAAAGGTCACCAAATCAGATGGCTTTAAGAGAGGTTGGAGAAACTCAAGGCAAGAACAGGATTATGGGACTAGATGGGCCATAGGTTTATGGCCTTGGCCGGATCCAGCAAGGGCCATAGGTTTACAGCAGGATATAAACTGAATAGAAACCTTTTTAAAAGTCTCTAGCCCTGCAGGAAAGCAAATTCATCCACTGCATTGTTGATTTGTTATACACGTCTGCTCAGATTATGGTGGAAGGGGGGAGAGCAGGGTCCTTGCGCCTTTCACAGCTGTGCGGCAGGCAGAAACTCCAACAGGTTAAGCCTTTCCTAGTACAGAAATGCAATTATGGATAAAGCTTCACCTGTGCACGTTCTGTCTGTCAGACAGTTTATAAAGGCGCCTCTTTGCCCATTAAACCAGAGGAATGAATGGAGACCTCTGGCGTTTGTTTTTGGGGCCCTCAGTTCCACCTGCAAAAAGAGGACACGCGTTTTTATACAAGACAAAGCTGTGCACATCTGACGGCAGCCCTGTTTAGGGAAGTTCTTAATGTCTGGTGGTGTTCTTAATATTCTGTTGGGAGCCGCCCAGAGTGGCTGGGGAAACCCAGCCAGATGGGCAGGGTATAAATAATAAATTATTATTATTATTATTACTATGGGCTGGAAAGGGGGGGGGAAGGCTTACCTGCTGAGCCAACTCTCTTGTTGGGGCCAGGACCAGTGCTTGGGTAGCTTTCAGGTCTAGCTCAATTTGCTGTAAGATGGAGATCGCAAAAGTGGCGGTCTTCCCAGTGCCAGACTGGGCCTGAGCAATCACATCGTAACCTGGGCAGAAGGAAAGGAGGATGGTGTCACACACACACACAAAAGGACAACTAGCACATCTCGCCAACCTCAGAGGCAGATGTGACAGGATAAGTGTTTCCCCAGCATGAACCAGCAGACAGCCACGGGGAGGAACGCTGTGCTGGGATGAATAGGGTAACGTTTATATCCCCCTGCTAGATATAAGACAGTCACCACATTCAGAGGTGCCTCTTTGCCCAGTAGCAAGGGGGATGATGGAGACAAGGACCTGAGGCAAGCAGGACAGCTGCATTTGAAGTGTTGGGTGGGAATAACTTAGAAAGATCTCCCAAAATTCCTTCCTTTCTGCCTAGTATTGTTGATCAGAAAAAAATCAGCCCCCACCTCACCCCGGTGCATGTCAGATTTTTAAGACTGCAAATCCCCATCATTCCTAGCCGGAAGAGCCACGTTGATAGAGGACTAACGGAAATGAAAGCCCCAAATATCTGGAGGGCAGACAGAAGGACGGACTTCTCCACACAACTATGGAAGTCACTCCCCGAAGCATAAAGGGAACCTGTGAATGCTAGTTGTGTTAGGATTTTACTGTTTGGGAAATCTGGTTGGCCTGAGAACAGGATGCTGATCTGATGCAGCAAAGTCCCTTTTCTGGCAATACTAAACTTAACTGAAGCAGCAATCTAAGCGGAAGTTGTTTGATATCATTTGCTGCATATATTCTGCTACATGGGGCTTAAATGCTTGCCCACTAGGGCAGCACTCTAAGTAGTAAACTTAGAAATCAATGTCTTCTCTTTTTCGCTGCCTGCCTTTCCCTATACTCCCCCTTCTTCTACACAGGGCCCCCACCCCCTTTTGAAGATGTGTGCTTGAGCAGTTAGCCTCACCCTTGATACAAGGGAGAATGGCTCGCTGCTGGATGGCGGAGGGCTTCTCAAAACCATAGGCGTAGATTCCTCGCAGGAGGGACTCCGACAAGTTCATGTCATCGAAACTGTCAACGATCTCGTTCCAATTGCTCTGTAGGGAGAAGCAGGGAAAGGTGAGCTCCCTCAGCCAAGCCCCAATCCTCTCAAAAGAAACACCCAAGCCCCAAAAAGGGTATTCTGGGCAATCTGGATGCCATTGTGTTGGTTGGGATACAGAGATGTTTTCCCCATTATTTAGTTATGCAACTGACTCCGGACATGGGTAGTTTCTCACCTCAATGACACCATCGGGGTCCATCCCTTCGGGGCCATTGTCTCTAGGTCTAGAGGAAGAAAAACATTTTAGAAGCGCTCAAATGAGCAACCAGGAAAATATCAATGCACTCCCCACCCATAGCATATTATTATGGCTCCAAAAGGCACTTTGTTTTGCAATAGCTTATGTAAGGAATGGCCTTATGTGACAACTAGAGACCAGCACCACCACCCGCTGTGAAAAAAACCCTTGGAAGGTCAGAAGTTGATCACCACCACCAGGGCTTTCCCATTTGTTTGGCCAGAGGTACACTGCCACTGGCCTGATCCAGCAAAGCTCTTGTTCTCTCCTCCCCTGACCTTGTGGCTGTGAGTTCCACAGGCCCCCTTTGCCAAATCCAGCTAAGCCCTTGTTCTCTCCTCCCCTGACCTTGTGGCTGTGAGTTCCACAGACCCCTTTTGTCAACTCCGGCTATTCCTCCCAGCCACCCCCGTCATAGCTGGAGAGGAGGGAGGAAATGCCTGATCCAGCCGAGCTCTTGTCCTCTCCTCCCCTGATCTGGTGGTTGTGAGTTCCACAGGCCCCCTTTGCCAAATCCAGCTAAGCCCTTGTCCTCTCCTCCCCTGACCTTGTGGCTGTGAGTTCCGCAGGCCCCTTTGCCAACTCCAGCTATTTCCAGCCACCCCCGTCCTGGCTGGAGAGGAGGGAGGCGATGCCTGATCCAGCAGAGCTCTTGTTCTCTCCTCTCCTGTTCTTGTGGCTGTGAGTTCCACAGGCCCCCTTTGTCAACTCCAGCTATTCCTGATCCAGCCGAGCTCTTGTTCTCTTTTCCCCTGCTCTTGTGGCTGTGAGTTCCACAGGCCCCCTTTGCCAACCCCAGCCATTCCTCCCAGCCACCCCCGTCCTGGCTGGCGAGGAGGCAGGCGATGCCGCAAGCTGAACGTGTCCCCCGGCGGCCCATTCGCCGCTCCCCACGTGCCTCCCGCTCCCTCTTTCTTCCTGCTTTCCTTTTAAGGGCAAGAGGCTCCTCCCTCCCCGCGCCTCTGGCCACAGGCCCGTGACGTCACGGGCGCAGAGTTCCCGGATGCGAAGCGACAGGACAATAGGCAGGGCGGGAGAAGGGGGGGGGGGAGAGAACGAAGGGAGAAATGGACGCGCCCGCGGCGGGGGGAGAAAGAAAGGCAGCGCTGCTCCTGTTCCCCCCCCCCCATTTCTCTAAAATGGGCTCGCCCCTGCCAAGTCTGAGCGGTGCGGAAATGGAATGGCCCAACTGCCCCCCCCGGGGGGGGAGCGGGGAAAGGATGGGCGAGTCCAAATGAGGAGGGGGGAAGGAGCAGACCACTGAGGAAAAATGGGAGGGGGGAGAGAAAAACTTGTGTAAGAGGGAAAGGCTCAAAATGGCTGAAAAAAGGGGAGGGGGAAGAGGGGAAAAAAGGACAGGCCGCCTTTTTTTTTTCCTTCGCCCTCCACACGGGGGACACTCGGCACGGAAAGAATATCGCCTCCTCTTCACCAAAAAAAGCCTTAAAGAAGAGATTCCCCCCCGTTTTCTCGGCGAAAAATGGAACCGCCCGCGAGCATTCGAGAAAAAAAAACTTGGGGGAGATAAAAGGGGGGAAAATAAGAGACAACGCCATTACAGGAACCGACGCCCCGCGTTTCCTCCCGGCCGAAATGGCGGCGAAGGAAGTTCTTCACACGCCGGTATTGGGGAGGGAGGCCCGTTCCGGCTTTTTTTTCTCCCCCCCCCCCGCGATGAAAATGGTCTCGGCCGCAAAGCCGCAGAGACCTTACGGGGAGGACGGGTCCACTCCCGAAAATGGGGGGGCGACGGCTCCGACCTAGCCGGCCACGTGGAATGCGCCGAGGTGGGGGCCTTAAAAGCGAGGGAACAAAATGGAGGAAGGCGAGGAGGAAACAATTCGCGGTTCTTTCGCTGTGAGGAAAGCGCCTCTCTTTCGCCCCCCCCCCCTTGGCCGCGTAATGGTTCGGTCCTCCTATAGAACCTTGAGGGAGAGGAGGAGGCCTGGACGGGCCTATGTGGGGAAAATGGGGGGGGAGGCCCTGACTCTCTCTCTCCCTCGCCCGCTCACTCACCGGCTCTCTTGACTCGCAGACATCCTGGGGAAAAGGTCCTAGCCCCGCCCGCCTCGCTCCCCCTTATAACATCCCGCCGAAGCCCCGCCCCGCGACCCCTCCTCCATTGGCCCTCTTCCCCCTGAGCCCGCCCAGCCGCCCGCCTCACGCCATTGGCCCCGCGCTCTTCTCCCCGACCGGCTTCGCCCCCATTGGCCCGCCGCCTTCCCCCTCCTCCTCTTCCGGAGACGCCATTGGCCGGCGGCTCGCCGCCGCCGCCTTCCCATTGGACGAGGGGGATCCGTGACGGGCGGGTTTTTTTTTTAACGGTGACGTCAAACCGAGAGAGGGGAGCGTGGGGGGGTTGGGGGAAAAGGGAGAGGTGGAAAGAACTGGGGCGTCGTGACGTCAACGGGGAGCGCCGGGCTCTGGTTGGTCGCCGGCCGCGTCCGTCGAGACGATAGACCAATGGGAGCCTGAAAGAGGAGGAGGCGGGTTCTAAGGAGGGGGGAGACAGGGAGAGGAAAAAGGCCCACGTGGTTAGGCGTTGGGGCCTGAATTTTGGGCCTGCTGCCTTTGTCCAGCGGGGAGGGCAGAGACCACGTGATATAAGCCTTTTGGGGGGGGGGGGGTGGCAGGAGGAGGCTGACAAAACCACCCCCCCAAAAAAAGTTAAAATAGCTGGGCTGAAATTTAAGCCCTGGGTGCATTTTTGAGAGACCCCCCCCAAAACCCTTTCCAATTTTTTTTTGCAAAAAAATAAAATAATTTGCATATATTTTTTTTGCAAAAGACCCCCCCATTACAAGGGAGTCCCCTTCTAGGTGCTGTGGAAATTCCTGGGCAGGAAGATTTGCCCCCCCCCAAAAAAGTTAAAAGAGCTGGGCTGAAATTTAAGCACTGGGTGCATTTTTGAGAGACACCCCCCAAAAAAGCTTCCCAATTTTTTTTGCAAAACGACACCCCCAGTCCATTACAAGGGAGCCCCCTTTAAGGTGCTGTGGAAATTCCTGGGCAGGAATATTTCCCCCCCCCCAAAAAAAAAAGTTAAAAGAGCTGGGCTGAATTTAAAGCCCGGGGGGCTTTTTTGAAACCCCCCCCCCCAAAAAACCTTCCCAATTTCCCCCCCCAAAAACAAAATAATTTGCATTATTATTATTTTTTGCAAAAGGCCACCCCCCATTACAAGGGAGCCCCCTTTTAGGTGCTGTGGAAGTTCCTGGGCAGGAGGATTTGGGCCCTCCCTCCAAAAAAAGGCCAAATTTCCTGACCCCTCTACCTTTGAAACTGGAAAACTCCCCCCACCCCACAAACCAACTTGTATCTGGGAGGGTGGACCTGCCCCTGTTGATCCACTGGTCAGGATCCCCCTCTGCTGACCCACTGGGCTCCCCCCTCTGCTTTTCCATTTTTATTTCAAAATATTTTATTTCTTATAGGTAAGCAGTCCAATCTAAGGTGGGCTGCAACAGCTGATTTCTCTCTCAAAAACAAACCACCACCTGTTATATTTTACTGTTTTTAAATTAAAACGATTTAGGGGCCCGCTACAGGAAGCGATTAACAGGCACCTTGTAAATACCAAAAATCTGCTGTCGAGGCAGCCAAACAAAGCCCTCACCTGAACTTCCTTGGCCACCTTGAAACTGATCCAGTGGGCTGAGGCACTTTCAGTTTTTGGAAAGCAAAATGCAGAGAGATGAGGAACCTTTTGGACTTGACAGCATCCATCAGCCCCAGTCAGCACCTCCAATAATCAAGAAGGATTATTTTGTGTTCTCATTTTGTATGTTTCTGTTGTGAACCGCCCTGGGATCTTCGGACGAAGGGCAACATCATCATCATCATTTTATTATTTATACCCCGCCCATCTGGCTGGGTTTCCCCAGCCACTCTGGGCGGTTTACATAACAGTAAAAAAATGTAATATGTCAGACGTTAAAAATTTCCCAATACAGGGCTGCCTTCAGATGTCTTCTAAAAGTCAGGTAGTTGTTTATTTCCTTGACATCTGGTGGGAGGGCGTTCCATAGGGAGGGCGCCACCACCGAGAAGGCCCTCTGCCTGGTTCCCTGTAACTTGGCTTCTTGCAGGGAGGGAACCGCTAGAAGGCCTTTGGAGCTGGACCTCAGTGTCCGGGCTGGACAATGGGGGTGGAGATGTTCCTTCAGGTATCCTGGGCCTTTGAGGCCGTTTAGGGCTTTCAAGGTCAGCACCAACACTTTGAATTGTGCCTGGAAACGTCCTGGGAGCCAATGTAGGTCTTTTAGGACCGGTGTTATGTGGTCTCATCGGCCACTTCGCCACCAGTCTAGGATACAAATCTATAAAATCAACAACAACAATGGAAACACCAGAGGCAGACCTAAGCTTTCCTAGCATCTGAGAAGCTCCAGGTGCTGCCCAATCTTAGGTAAAGGGACCCCTGACCATTAGGTCCAGTTGTGGCCGACTCTGGGGTTGCGGCGCTCATCTCGCTTTACTGGCTGAGGGAGCTGGCATACAGCTTCCGGGTCATGTGGCCAGCAGGACTAAGCCGCTTCTGGCGAACCAGAGCAGCGCACGGAAACGCCATTTACCTTCCCGCCGGAGTGGTACGTATTGATCTACTTGCACTTTGACGGGCCTTCAAACTGCTAGGTTGGCAGGAGCAGGGACTGAGCAACGGGAGCTCACCCCGTCATGGGGATTCGAACCGCCAACCCTCTGATCGGCAAGTCCTAGGCTCTGTGGTTTAACCCACAGCGCCACCCGCGTCCCTTAATCTTACACTACCCTAAAAACCAATCCAGGTTCAATGGCGTACGTTTAGGGACTTTCTGGACCCTTATACTTCAGCTTTATCATTGAGATTATCTGAAGGAACTTCGTAGGTTGTCCCCTGGATTTGGGAGGCATGTTTTAACGGCAAGAAACCGAGCCTTTTGTGTCTTTGGCCCGTTCCTGTGGGACTCCCTGCCACTGACACCTTCTGTACCAGCTTTTAAACACATTTCTGCGCTTCCAGGGATGTGCAGGCAATGGAGACCATTATCTTTCTGCAACTGTTAATTGATTTTACAGTACATAGGTATTCTTGCAGACCACTTCAATCCTTTTTTTGCAATACAGTGGTCCATAAATATCTTTATAATTAAAGCCCCTGGCCCGTCTCCCTTGTCCATGAAGGCCTATGCCCTTCTAGGAGGAAGAAACCAGTGGCCAGAATATTTTGAGCTGGACTAGAAAAGATTCCTGGCTCTGAGTAACCCGAGTGATTCACTCCCAGAGCCGTTGCGGAGGAGAAACAGCACACAGGCTTTCAATCCAGCCGATGCGTCACGACAGGGAGGACTGGGTTCAAGGAAAACTAATAATGCAGCAAAAACCAGCTAGTCAGCAGGACTTCTTGCACCCAGGAGGGTTGATGCCCATGAAAGATGCTCCATAAACACACACTGTGTATGTGTAGCCGAGATTGACGTTGGAACGCACCACACACATATTGTGGGGAATTTGCTCCAGCCCCCCCAAATGAGCACGCCCCCCTGCTTTCATAACGCTTGGCTCCGATTTTAGAATGGCTCTCCCACTATCTAATGACTGTGTTTCCTTCAACAGAGAGCCAGGGATGGTTCGTGTGTTGGACTAGGGCCTGCGAGAGACCAGGGTTCGAATCCCAGCGACCCCCTCAACCACTGGGTGAGCTTGGACCAGCCGCTGCTTTTCTCAGCCTAGTCTAGGCTGATCGCCGAAGAGTGGATGCTTTTGAATTCTGGTGCTGGAAGAGACTCTTGAGAGTCCCATGGACTGAAAGAAGATCCAACCTCTCCATTCTGAAGGAAATCAGCCCTGAGTGCTCACTGGAAGGACAGATCCTGAAGCTGAGGCTCCAAGACTTTGGCCACCTCATGAGAAGAGAAGACTCCCTGGAAAAGACCCTGATGTTGGGAAAGATGGAGGGCGCAAGGAGAAGGGGACGACGGAGGACGAGATGGTGGGACAGTGTTCTCGAAGAGACCAGCATGAGTTTGTCTGAACTGCGGGAGGCAGTGGAAGACAGGAGGGCCTGGCGTGCTCTGGTCCAGGGGGTCACGAAGAGCCAGACACGACTAAACGACTAAACAACAGCAGTCTACCTCACAAGGATGTTGGGATAAGATGAAGAATTGGGTGGATGTGGAGAATCGCGTATGCCACTTTGAGCTCAGTGGAAAAGGTGGAATAACAAGGTCGATAGAGAAAAGTGAGAACTACCTTGCTCTGTGATTGATCACAACAAATAGTGCTGCCTTCTGACCTCCAGTGTTAATCCCCCCCCCTAGCTCAATCACACCCCCTTACCTGCAATCCCCCCCGACCCCCAACTTCCCCCGCAGAATCAACCTGGAGAAATGGCGCTCCTGAGGTTCCATTTTAAAAACCGGATTCCTACACCGATTTATCGTGCATGCCATGGAGGGAGAAGGACGCAGATCTATGGAGGGACAGAACCCCCACCCTCCAGCCCAAGAAGGCCGGATGAATGCTCCCCCCCAAAAAAAAAACCCCTTCCCAAGGTTTTATCACACTTGTTGAAGCTCCTCTATTGCAGGATGAGAGGGGAGTCTGTTGGGCCAGGCCAAAGGAGGCCTCATCCAGTTCTCCCAGTGGCTGACCAGATGTCCCAGTGGGAAACCTGCAAGTTTCCAGAAACTGGGATTCAAAGGCACTGCTGCCCCTGTGTGTGGGGTTGGAGCATAGCCACCGACAGTGTTCTCCACCACAAAGGTTTAGGACCTTGTTTTGTTTCTCTCTATATATAAAAATGGTAAAGGTAAAGGGACCCCTGACCGTTAGGTCCAGTCGTGGCCGACTCTGGGGTTGCGGCGCTCATCTCGCTTTACTGGCTGAGGGAGCCGGCGTACAGCTTCCGGGTCATGTGGCCAGCAGGACTAAGCCGCTTCTGGTGAAACCAGAGCAGCGCACGGAAACGCCGTTTACCTTCCCGCCAGAGCGGTACCTATTGATCTACTTGCACTGGTGTGCTTTCGAACTGCTAGGTTGGCAGGAGCAGGGACCGAGCAACGGGAGCTCACCCCATTGTGGGGATTCAAACCGCTGACCTTCCGATCGGCAAGCCCAAGAGGCTCAGAGGTTTAGACCACAGCACCACCCGCGTCCTTCTCTCTCTCTATATATATATTGTTTTTAAAAAGCGGATCTAGGGCAGGAGGTGCAAAACTCTTTGCTCGCCTCGTAAAACTGCACAGAACACCCTTGTGCAACCGCCACGCACCGCAAGGAGGTTAGAAAATGCCTTTTTCTCCAAAGAATGCTTTTTCTTTTATTACCCACAATGGTATCCATCGTATAAAAAAAATGCTTGTTTCCGTTATCTCGGCCCCAGTGTAGAAACCTGCCCCCCCCTGCCCGCCCACCAGAGCCCCTTCTTCCCCTGTTCCAACTCCCTCTCCCTTGAGGGGGGGGGGGTAAAAACCAGAACATACATTATCCACTAACACAAGTAACCAACAGGGCGAGATAAAGAAGAGGGAGAAGCTGGGGGGGGCAGGAGGGTAATTTATGCCGCCGCCCCCCCTGTGCCCGCCTTCCTGGTCCCTCGTTTTTGGACTCTATCCCCCCCCCAGTCCTCCCTCCGATCTGGAGCGGAACATGTGCAGAGGGCATGTTCTGTGATAAGAAACTTCCCCAATCCCACCCGCTCGCCCTCAATCCCACCCATCCGTCGTGTGTCTCCCCACCCCACCCAAAAAATCCCCGCAACTTCCCCAACAGAACCAACCCGGAGAAAGGGCCCTCCGGAGGTCGGTTTTAAATACGAACGAAACAAAAACGAGACCAGGAAGATGAAGAAGAAGAAAAAAAAGAAGAAAGGGGAGGGGGATTTAACACGGGTTAAAAACGACACCCCCCGCCCCCCAAACGAGTCCGCTTGTTCAACCTCAACGAGTTCCAGTGACCTAAGGACCCCCCCTGCCCGCCTTCCGTACACCCCACATCGGATGTCTGCTGTGAAGCTGGAGGAGGAGGAGTCGTGAGTCCGGCCGTCCAAGTCGGTCTTTGGGAGGGTGTGTGTGTGTGTTGTGTGTGTATGAGTGTGTGTTTGTGTGTTCTGCGTGTGTGAGCTCGTCACGCGGTGAGCTTGCAGTGGCACAACTCCTTGTACATCTGACGGCGCAGTTTCGGCATGTCCTGCTGGGTGAAGGAGAAGGGGAGGCCCAGCGCCAGGAATTTGGAATACTGGAAGAGAAAGGAAAGGAGGATCAGCGGTATATACCTAAGAGCATCATAAGAGCCTGGTGGATCGGGCCCAATGGCCCATCATCCTGGTCTCACAGTGGCCAGCCAGGTGCCCGTTAGGTAAGGTAAAGGTAAAGAACCCCTGGACGGTGAAAGGTAAAGGGACCCCTGAACATTAGGTCCAGTCGTGACCGACTCTGGGCTTGCGGCGCTCATCTCGCTTTATTGGCCAAGGGAGCCGGCGTACAGCTTCCGGGTCATGTGGCCAGCAGGACTAAGCCGCTTCTGGCAAACCAGAGCAGCGCACGGAAACGCCATTTACCTTCCCACCGCAGTGATACCTATTTATCTACTTGCACTTTGACGTGCTTTTGAACTGCTAGGTTGGCAGGAGCAGGGATCGAGCAACGGGAGCTCACTCCGTCACGGGGATTCGAACCGCCGACCTTCTGATCGGCAAGCCCAAGAGGCTCAGTGGTTTAGACCACAGCACCAACCGCGTCCCCCCCATCGTGCCTACTAGCCCTCAATAGCCCTCTCCTCCTCCACGAATTTGTCTAATCCTCTTCTAAAGCCCTCCAAACTGGTGGCCACCCTGTCTCCTGTGGGCGGGAGTTCCACGGTTTAACTCTGTGTTGCGTGAAGGGGGACTTTATTGTATCTCCCCTGAACCCTCCAACGCCCGGCTTCATCAAATGTGCCGCGAGAGAGGGAGGAAAACCTTGCTTTCTCCGTGCAGCACATCATTTTACAAACTTCCACCTTGTTGCCTCTTACTCGCCTTTCCTCTGCCCCCCCCCCCCAATCCCCAACCTTTATCGCCACATCCCCTTGATAACCTGGGTTGCCCTTCTCCTGAACTTTTCCCAAATGCGGCCGCACCGTTCTCTCTTAAGGACTTTAAATCGCAATTGAATGCACTAAAAAAGAAAAAGCTCTGTGAGCGTCTAGCTCAAATATTGCCACGTAGAGAAACAGGAAGGTTCTACCCACCTGCCCTGATTATGCACATTGCAGGACAGCCTCCCTAGAGGGGAGGCGCAAACTCCCTCCAGGACTGGGACTGACTGTTCCTGCCGCCCGGACACCCACCCCACCCCCAGAAAACGGCTTCTGAGATTTCGCCAGGCCTGGACTGACCACGCAAGTGTTTCGAAGCCTGTTGTTTCGAAGTAAAATCTTGCCATACGGGAGGAAGGCAGAACAGCCTTGTGTGCTGCCCACAATACGAGCTGCCGTTGCTGCAAACAGAGGTTACCTCCTGACCACCCTCTCCTTTATTTGCGGGAAGGGGGAAATCCTGCTTCCTGGCTGCAAATTTGATGATGCTTATTTGTCTGAATGATTTGCATTTACTACTAATAATTTATTTATTATTATTTTTATTATTAATAATAATACCCCGCCCATCTGGCTGGGTTTCCCCAGCCACTCAGGGTGGCTCCCAACACAATACAGTGGTACCTCGGGTTAAGAACTTAATTCATTCCGGAGGTCCGTTCTTAACCTGAAACTGTTCTTAACCTAAAGCACCACTTTAGCTAATGGGGCCTCCCGCTGCTGCCGTGCCGCCAGAGCACAATTTCTGTTCTCATCGTGAAGAAAAGTTCTTAACCCGAGGTACTATTTCTGGGTTAGCGGAGTCTGTAACCTGAAGCGTATGTAACCTGAGATACCACTGTATTACAAACATGATAAAACATCAAATATTAAAAACTTCCCTGAACAGGGCTGCCTTCAGATGTCATCTAAAAGTCAGATAGTTGTTTATTTCCTTGACATCTGAAGGGAGGGCGGTTCCACAGGGCGGGCGCCACCACCGAGAAGGCCCTCTGCCTGGTTCCCTGCAACCTCACTTCTTGCAGGGAGGAAACCGCCAAAAGGCCCTTGGAGCTGGACCTCAGTGTCTGGGCAGAATGATGGAGGTGGAGATGCTCCTTCAGGTCTATTGGGCCATTGAGGCCGTTCAGGGCTGTCAGGGCTGTAAAGCCACCTTTATGACGTTCACCTGAAAAGCAGTGTGTGTACGCAGACATGCGCATCTGCTGACCCACCCCATGCCAGCCTGGGCTCCTTTGGAAGAAGAAGAGTTTGGATTTGATATCCCACTTTATCACTACCCGAAGGAGTCTCAAAGCAGCTAACAATCTCCTTTCCCTTCCTCCCCCACAACAAACACTCTGTGAGGTGAGTGGGGCTGAGAGACTTCAGAGAAAACTGACTGGCCCAAGGTCACCCGGCAGCTGCATGTGGAGGAGCGGGGAAGCGAACCCGGTTCACCAGATTACGAGTCCACCGCTCTTAACCACTACACCACACTGGCTCTCTTTGGGGGAAAATGGTGGGATGTAGTTTTAATTAAATGCATGGGGTGTTTTTGCAGCAGAAACGCTTAGAACAGCGGTTCCCAACCTTCATGGGCAAGAGGACTCCCCTTTAACCTCGGAGGCCTTCACATAATGATTTGTCATAGCTTTATAGACTCTTGCTAACAGAGAAAACACAGCCGTGGTGTGGAAGGTTTTAAGGTGGCTGCTTTTGAAAGGAGCGCTTGGTTTTTGAAAAGGACGAGTTACAGTGGTACCTCAGGTTACATACGCTTCAGGTTAAAGACTCTGCTAACCCAGAAATAGTACCTCGGGTTAAGAACTTTGCTTCAGGATGAGAACAGAAATCGTGCTCCGGTGGTGCGGCAGCAGCAGGAGGCCCCATTAGCTAAAGTGGTGCTTCAGGTTAAGAACAGTTTCAGGTTAAGAACGGACCTCCGGAACGAATTAAGTACTTAACCCGAGGTACCACTTTACTTGACATGTCAGAATGTCCCAGCAAGGAAGGTACTTCCGTGTAGGAATTAAGAGGAAAACTGCATGAGTCTGATCATCTCACACAGACAAGAGATGCAACAGAGAAAGCATTATCAACCCGGGTGGGGTGAAAGCAGATCTTATATGTAAGATCAGACGAGATTACTGCATGGTTTGGTAGTGCCCTTCTACACAGGGTCTTTATAAAAGGTACAATGCCCTTCAGAGAGAAAATACAAGAGCAACATATACCTCGTACACCTGAATATTTATTTATAAATCACCTCCTATCTTGAAAAGATATCTCACAAACTCAAAGTAACTGAAGGGCAGAGCTTGAATGACTGCTTTTTAAATATATCACATGGTTTTATCTCTTGCAGAAAGATTGAGGCACATGGTTGCTTAGTGCCATCAGTTTATGCAGATGTCTGCATCATTTAAGGC
>JAXCMG010000042.1:2039151-2067888 GCA_034642415.1 Podarcis siculus
CTGTGTGATGAAGGACTTTCTTTTCTCTGTCCCGAATCTTCCCAGCATTCAGCTTACCATATTTTTCGCTCTATAGGACGCACCGGACCATAGGAGGGGGAGAACAGGAAAATATATATATATATTTTTCTTGTTCTCCCCCTGTAAAACAAGGTGCGTTCTGTGCGGTCAAGGTGTGTTCACCCGAAGCCTCCGGAGCCCAGCGGGAGTTCCCGCTGGGCTCCGGAGGCTTTGGGTTCCTTTCGACCTGCTCTTTGGGACTGGTGGGGGGAAGCGCTGCTTTCCCCCATCGCCAGCCTCCAAACCAGGTCAGGGAGCAGCGGAAAGGCGTCGCGCGTCTTCCCGCTGCCCCCCAAGCTTGTGGGACTGGCGTTGCAGCCTTCCCCCCACCTTCGTACAGCCTTCATAGCCCGCTGCCCTGCGGAGGCTTTGCGCAGTTAACCCCAAGCTAGAACAGCAAGACGGAGGCTACGCAGCACTCCGTCTCCCTGTTCTGGCTTTGGGCTTAGCCGCGCAGCCTGCATTCGCTCTATAGGATGCACACACATTTCCCCTTAATTTTTGGAGGGGAAAAAGTGTGTCCTATAGAGCGAAAAATACGGTACTTGGATTTCCACCACCTGGGCAGCATGAATGTCTATGGCCAAGGGGACCGGGGGCAGCTGATGGATAAGACATGGGGAAATGGCATCTTTCCCCTCTGAAAGCCATAAAGTGTCTGTTGCTTTTTGGGAACCTCAAGACCCCTCCTGCCCGCCCCCCACCGCCTCACCTGCAAGACGAAAGCGCCGCAGTCGCTGTCGTTGTTCTGCCTGGCAATGTTCTGGAAGGAACGAAAGGGAGATCGGGTCAGGGCGAGGAGGGAGAACAGCAGAACCAAATGACTATCCCTCTCCTGGCAGGGAGGTCTGCTTTGCAGTCCCGCTCTGTTTCATTGGTTCCCTCGACCGCTTGGAAATCAAGAGACACCTGTCCAAAACCTGCCCCCCTGATTTCCCCATTTCTTTTCTTTTTTTTAAAAAAAATATTCATTTTTCTTTTTCATTCATTACACACATCTCATCATAGCTGTCAACTTACAGATTTGAAAACAAGGGACCAGCAGCCTCGAAAATAAGGGATCAGCAGCCAAAATAAGGGATTTTCCGGGCACAGGTATGTTCAACTTCTGAGCCAAAGGCAGAAAGCCCAACCAGCAGCCAAACGAAGCCTCAAGCGGTGGTTCCCACAGCGCAGCAACCCGGCAAAGGGGATGCAGCAAGGAAAACCACCGTCCCCTCTCTGCTGGGAAGCGCTGAGCAAAGGCGAGTCCCCAGGCAACGCGGCCGATTTGATTGGCACAAGGCATGCAAGCTCCACCCCCCAGTCGTTCTCAGACTCCTTATTGGGTGAGCAACGCAGCCAAGCAACACAGCTGGAGCCTCCCTCCTCCCTGGCCGGCAGGGAAGGAGGGAGGGAGAGGAGCTGCTTCCTTTGAAACCCGGGAAATTTAAGGGACATCATCAATAAGGGACAGCAGTGGGACACAGCGCTGGGATAAGGGAGTTTCCTGCCAAATAAGGGACAGTTGACAGCTATGCATCTCACATTCGTAACATTTGCTATGCATTCCTTCCTCCCTCCCCTCCTGGGCTTCCCCCAACTTCCGCTTCTGGTTTGTTTCTCTTTTCACCCCCTTTGCTGCCTCGACATCCCACTACCTGTGGGGCTTTTTTGGGGGGGTGTCTAACCCTGGCACTCACCCCCACAGCTCAAAAACCCCTGTGACTGTCGTCTTTTAGATGGGTGACTCGCACCGCGTCGCCATTTCCCTTCGCAGACAAACTGGAAACCCTGACCATTTCTCTCAAGAGCATTCTGCATCGGTGCAAACCCTGGTAACTCCATTCTTTGTGCTAATCAGCCATTTTTGGCCCAGTTATTGCAGGTTGGAAGGGACGTGGGTGGCGCTGTGGGTTAAACCACAGAGCCTAGGACTTGCCGATCAGAAGGTCGGCGGTTCGAATCCCTGTGACGGAGTGAGCTCCCGTTGCTCGGTCCCTGCTCCTGGCAACCTAGCAGTTCGGAAGCACGTCAAAGTGCAAGTAGATAAATAGGTACCGCTCTGGCGGGAAGATAAACAGCGTTTCCGTGCGCTGCTCTGGTTCGCCAGAAGCGGCTTAGTCATGCTGGCCACGTGACCCGGAAGCTGTACGCCGGCTCCCTCGGCCAATAAAGCAAGATGAGCGCCGCAACCCCAGAGTCGGCCACGACTGGACCTAATGGTCAGGGGTCCCTTTACCTTTTTATTGCAGGTTGGAGCGTGGGCATAGCTCCATTCTGCTCCCTCCCCTGAGCAAATGGGGAGGAGAGATACTACTCACCATCTGAAAAACCCCTTTCCACCCGTCTCTGAAGTCCGGACGGTTCTTCTTGTCTGCTTCGGCCTGCAGGTATCTGCAGATGTGCTGGGGGGGGGCAAGGAGAACAGGCAGTTTTTGAATGTGAGCACATACAGTGGGAAGCGTGGTCCATTTCTCAGCCCCTTTCCTAAAGGGCAGGATAGCCAGACCACCGTCACCCCCTCCTCTCAAGCCCATTATGTTTTTTGCGCATGCTGGAAGCCGCTCAGAGTGGCTGCAGCCACTCACTCAGATGGGCAGGGTACAAAAAACAGAATTATTATTACTATTAAACCACATGCAACACTGCTACACTTGAAGCCAAGGCAGCTGTCTGCCAGCTCCATCTGGTACGCAGGATGAGACCTTCCCTGCCCATCTGACTGGTAGTCTGGTAGTTGTTGTTCTCTTTGACATCTGGTGGGAGGGCGTTCCACAGGGAGGGCACCACTACCGAGAAGGTCCTCTGCCTGGTTCCCTGTAACTTCACTTCTCGCAGGGAGGGAACGGCCAGAAGGCCCTCGGAGCTGGACCTCAGTGTCCAGGTAGAATGATGGAGGTGGAGACACTCCTTCAGGTCTACTGGGCCTTTGAGGCCGTTTAGGGCTTTCAAGATCAGCACCAACACTTTGAATTGTGTTCGGAAACGTACTGGGAGCCAATGTAGGTCTTTCAAGACTGGTGTTATGTGGTCTCGGCGGCCGCTCCCAGTCCCCAGTCTGGCTGCCGCATTCTGGATTAATTGTAGTTTCCGGGTCACCTTCGAAGGTAGCCCCACGTAGAGCGCATTGCAGTAGTCCAAGCAAGAGATAACCAGAGCATGCACCACTCTGGCCAGACAGTCTGCGTGCAGGGAGGGTCTCATCCTGCGTACCAGGTGGAGCTGATAAATAGCTGCCCATGGACAGCTGTGAGTCCAGAATGACTCCCAGGCTGCGCACCTGGTCCTTCAGGGGCACAGTTACCCCATTCAGGACCAGGGAGTCCTCCACACCTACCCGCCTCCTGTCCCCCCAAAACAGTCCTTCTGTCTTGTCAGGATTCAACCTCAATCTGAAAAGCTAAGAGGCTTGGGGTTTTCCCCACAGGCCTTGAAAGCCGTAGGTGGTATATGAAGGAAATAACTGCAACAGGATCCTATGAAGGGCCTCTGTAGCATGTGGGTCAGGCCAGAGGCTGCCCACTTGGTCCAGCATCCTGTTTTTACAGGGGCCAAGCAGAAGGGTAGAAGGCCAGAAGCAGAACCTGGGTCCTAGGGCAACGCTCTGCCCCCTTGCGATTCCCAGTGACTGCTTTTCAGAGGAGTTCGCTGATAGTGGGGTGTGGCGTTTGCCTCCTAGGTGGGTCATAAGGAAAGGGTCAAAATGGGTGTGATGTGATTGGCCAGTGAGAATGCAAGGGGGGAGTAAAAGTTAGAGTGGGAGGTTTTGAAAGTCAGTTGAGGTTTGGGAGTTGGAGAAGGAAGAGGGAGGATTAGGTATGGGTTGGTAGAGCTGTATTGTGAGAGAGTGAGAGGAATTGTTAGGTGGAGTCAGATAGATGGTTGGAATAATCAGTTTGGAGTTGTTAGGAACTAAGATTAAGAAACTGACAAGAGAAAAATAAACTGAAACCATACGCTTGTTCCTGCATTTAAAAATAAACTTGATTATTTGTTTGTGTTAACAACTGTCTGGACTCCGTGTGTCCCCGTGAGATGCGGGATGGTGGCAGCGGAAAAAGCAATCATAGTGGTGGCACAGGGTCAAGAGACCGTCAAACGTCCGGGGGCCCTGTGTGATCGCCACATGGGGGTTCTACGCAGCCATCGTGCTGAGCAGCCAGGGATCTCGCCCTTCAAGGAACTGCATGGCTGTGGGGGACGGCGGCCCCAGAGAATCCCTAAAGCATCCTTCATCACACACCTTGGCTCTTTGACGGAAGCTGTGGCGGCCCAGTTTCAAACTGGTCCAAAAGCACAGCGACTGTGGGAGCTATCAGAGGAGGAGGAGGAGGAAGGGAAGGGGGTCCTTGCTTATGGCCCGGCCACCCAGCCCTTTACCTTGGGGCACCGCCGGTTGAGGGTGCGCTGGGAGTCCAGGTACGTGATTTTCTTCTTCTTCACTTCCACGCAGATCAGAGACCAGTGGACCTCCAGGTGGATTGGAATGAGGAGGAGCTCCTTGTTGAAGATGTCCACCTGTTTGTGTGTTTTTCCAAAAAAAATTATCCATAATAATAATAATAATAATAATAATAATAATTTATATCCCGCCCTCCCCAGCCGAAGCTGGGCTCAGAGCGGCTAACAACAGTAAAACAATACAGCATTCTAAAATCAATTCATTATAAAATCAGTTTAAATCAAATTACACAAATAAAAAACACAGACAGAAAAGACAAACAATACGAACAAATTCTTGTCATATCCTTATTTTTCTAAACGTCGTTGGCTTCCCCAAGTCCCACCTATCCGATTTTCATTTTACTTCATCTTTAGCAGTTTACATATATCATAACCATCTTTTTTTTTTTACCATACTTAAAATAACTTCCCATTTTATCACTTACAAATAATACTATTTTAAAACACCCTGTCTTCTACTTCTAACCCTACAGCCTATATCCACTTCCAAAGCTATTCTAAGGTTTTAATATTTAAGATGTCCACCTGTTAAGGGGCAGGCACACTGGGTCAGACTCAGGAGCCCCTTCCCAAAAAGTTCTCCTCTGCCTCCACCGTCCCCCAGGGATCCCCAAGGGTCATCCAGTCCAACCCTCTGCGCTCCCTCCTCTTGGGCGTTCAGCAATACAGGAAGTTGCCTCGTACGACCTCAGATTTTCGGAGCCTCCTACTTAGTGCTGCCAGCACGGACTGGCAGCAGGGGCTCTCCAGAGTCCCAGACTCCAGGTCTTTCTCAGTCCTACTCAGACGCACGCTTTGGGAATTGAAGATCCCTTTGTGAAAGCCAGACCACTGGTTCATAGGAACACCAGAAGCTGCCTTGAACAGCGTCAGACTGTTGGTTCTCCCAGCTGTCATGGATTGGTTTGACGCAGAGAAATGGTGGAGGGAACTAGCTGGGGGACCCTCAAGCGAAGAAGGATCAGAGCAGTGTTAGAAACTGAGGTATGAAAGCTAGGAGCTAAATCGCACCTTAAACCTAGGTTATGGGCACAACGGAATGTCTAGGCATGCTTTTTCTTTATAACAAGAGCCTAGGACTTGCCGATCAGAAGGTTGGAAGTTCGAATCCCCGCAACAGGGTGAGCTCCCGTTGTTCGGTCCCTGCTCCTGCCAACCTAGCAGTTTGAAAGCACGTCCAAGTGCAAGTAGATAAATAGGTACCACTCCACCGGGAAGGTAAACGGCGTTTCCGTGCGCTACTCTGGTTCGCCAGAAGCGACAGTCCTGCTGGCCACATGACCTGGAAGCTGTACGCCGGCTCCCTCGGCCAATAAAGCGAGATGAGCGCCACAACCCCAGAGTCTGCCACGACTGGACTTAATGGTCAGGGGTCCCTTTACCTATCCCCCTGGAGAGGAGGGGACTAAGGCAGCTGTGGGGAAGGTGGGGGATTTCAGTCTCAGCAATTGATCCGTGGGGCAAGACCTACCAGGGGTGAGCGGCTGTGTTCATAAGGCCTGCCGCTCAGCCAAGTCTGTGCAAATTGTGTTCTTTCTAATAAGGCATAAGCTTCAACTTGAGAACAGTTTCATTTGCTGCCGGCTCACTCCTGACTCTAGCTCAGCAGCGGCTCTGCCAGATTTCAGCAGGGAGTCCCTCCCAGCCATACCTGAAGATGATGCCAGGATTTGAACCCAGGACCTTCTGCTTGCGAGGCAACTCTACCACCAATCTATGGCCCTTCCCTAGCTCAGTATTTGTCAATTTTGGGTAGCCAACTCCCTTCATCTCCTGCCATCTTGGCCCACCCAGTCGCTCAGATTATGGGTGCATTTTCTATTCTCCTTTTAGTCTATTGCTGATTTAATCTTTTGAACATTTCAATGGGTTGCTTTCCCTCTTCTTACTGGTGATTTTATTGTTTCATTCTCTTCGGAAACCCCTCTGAGGCCTTCCACCCTCCCTAAATCGAGTGGTGTATAATTTATTTGTTGTGTTTTTCTAAAAATAAATACACCTGCACCCCGCCTTTCGCTCTGTGCTCCTCCACCCTGCAAAAGGCACCAGAACAGAGAATTCTTGGCAGCCACTCACGTTTTTGGTCCAGCGCTTGACTCCCTCATACCCCTTGGTTCGTAGCTTATCGTAGAAAAAACTGTTGAAGAAATGAACCTGGTGGAAGAGAAAACAAGTGGCTTTGGGTCAACGAAAGAAGCAGCACGTTGTAGGTCTGGAGGGGAGGGAAGCGTCAAGACAGGAAGCAAGTCAAAGCAGCAGGAAGAGGGTGGTGTCACCCCCAAGTTGGACCGACCTGCTAGATCCCAGTCATTGATAGTGCCTATACAAGCCCGTGCCAATCTGGCACTCTCACAGCCCAGAGGCAGTAGCGCCGCGTAGCGGTTAGAAGGCTAGGACTTGGGAGACCAGGGTTCAAATTCCCACTCAGCCGTGAAGCTCACTGGGTCACCCTGGGCCAGTTGCTGCCTCTCACAGCCTAACTTATCCCACAGGGTTCTTGTGGGAATTAAATGGAGAACCATGTACAAGTGGTACCTCTGGTTACGTACTTACCGTATTTTTCGCTCCATAAGACGCACTTTTTTCCTCTTAAAATCTAAGGGGAAATGTTTGTGCGTCTTACGGAGCAAATGTGTGGTCCCTGGGGCTGGGGGAACCTTTCTGCTGCTCCCCGACCTGCTCTTTGGGGCTGGGGTGGGGGAAAGCCGGGCTTCCCCCCCATCGCTAGCCCCACAAGCTCGGGGAGCAGCGGGAAGGCTGCTCCTTTCGCTGAAGCCTTTCCTTTCGCCTCTCCTTTCGCTGAAGCCAGGAGAGTCCTGCTCTCCTGTCTTCAGCAAAAGGAACCTGAAGCCTCCGGAGCGCAGCAGGAACTCCCGCTGCACTCCGGAGGCTTTGGGTTGCCTTCACTGAAGGCGAAGGCAATGTGGGAGAGGGAGAGCTGCGCAGCGCCCCTTCAGCGAAGTGGGAGGAGAAATGGAAGGGGCTCCGTTTCTCCTGCCGCTTTGCTGAAGGGGTGCTGCGCAGAGAGGGGGGGGGGGAATTATTTTCTTGTTCTCCCCCTCTAAAACAAGGTGCGTACTAGGGTCGGGTGCATCCTATAGAGTGAAAAATACGGTAATTCATTCGGGAGGTCCATTCTTAACCTGAAACTGTTCTTAACCTGAAGCACCACTTTAGCTAATGGGGCCTCCTGCTGCTGGTGTGCCGCCGGAGCATGATTTCTGTTCTCATCCTGAAACAAAGTTCTTAACTTAAAGCGCTACTTCTGGGTTAGCGGAGTGTGTAACCTGAAGCGTATGTAACCCGAGGCACCACCGTACATTGCTTTGAGCTCCTTTGAGAAAAAGGTGGCGCAGGTAACGACCAATTTGCTTGGGGGTCACGTTCTGGAACTACTCTCACTTCTGGGTTCAGTGCGATGTGCGTGCGAGCAGTTGTGCATGTATTGGACACGCCTAAGAAGGTTGCTGCCTGCATATAAATGTATCGTATTTTTTTCTCTATAAGACTCACTTTTTCCCTCCTAAAAAGTAAGGGGAAATGTGTGTGTGCGTCTTATGGAGCGAATGCAGGCTGCGCAGCTATCCCAGAAGCCAGAATAGCAAGAGGGATCGCTGCGCAGTGAAAGCAGCGATCCCTCTTGCTGTTCTGGCTTCTGGGATTCAGAATATTTTTTTTCTTGCTTTTCTCCTCCAAAAACTAGGTGCGTCTTGTGCATCTTATAGAGCGAAAAATACAGTAGATACTGTAAATAATAATAAAGAGGTTTGCAAAGGCTGCGGCAGGTTGGTGACCATTCCATGAGCACCACCAAGTGGTGATAAGTGAGAACGACAGCTGCTCAGGTCCATCCACTCAAACCGTCTGCATCCTTTCCAGATCCAGCACCCTCTTTTTAGCGCAGGATGGCACCTTGTGTAATCCCACGGGCCGGCCTTTCTCCCCTCACCTCTTTTAGTCTCTCCCTGTCGTCCTCCTCCTTTCTCATGGCCACAAAGAGGATGAGGTGAGTGCTGCTGCTAGCGTGAGTCGCCAGAGGGGTCTGGTCACCCTCACCTGCTGGAAGAACGAAGCTCCCTTTCTCTTGGTCTGTGCCTAACTGAGCACGGGGCTACTTCAGTAAGGAATAAACTGTGACCTTCTCCTACAGGACGCAGCGACGGCCACCAGCTTGGGTGGTTTCAATCGGACAAAATCACAGGGGACGAGGCTATCATTTCTTTGCACTTTTTGTAATTTTGTTGTAAACTCCCCTGAGATCTATGGGTGAAGGGGCGGTTGTACAAATTTAATAAATAATAACCAGCCGCAATGGCTGTGTCCTGTCGGAGGCAGTAAACGCCCCTGAATAGCAGGCCCTGGGAATTGCAAGCAGGGAAAGAACCACTGTTCCTGTATGTAAGGCTTCCCTTTCAGGCATCGTCTGGTTGGCCACTGTGGGAACAGGATGCTGGACTAGACGGGCCACGGGCCTGATCCAGCAGGGCTCTTCTTATGAACACATGGCGAAGGGCCTGTTCGCTCCCTCCACACTGTGAAGTGAAGGCCCAGGACAGGTGTTGATCATCATGTGAGCTGCGCACAGGTGGGCTGAAGCGAGCTGCCGACCATTCCTGTGGAGCCTCCTTTTATTGAGACAAATATGCAAGCCAGGCAGATACATTTTGGGCTGTGACCTTTACACATCCTCGGTCCCGAGATCGTGGGGTGGTACAAAGCTATTTTGGCACCTGTTTCCACAGCGTCATTTTCCCCTTGCACAGTGTATGACGAAGGAGGCAAAAGGTCTCAGGGACAAAGGTTACAGACAGGACACCGCTGACTGCTGAGACCGCAGAAGGTCAGACATAGGGAACGATGTTCCAGACAGCTGTGGCTTGTCTGAGGGGGGGGGATGTACCCCGCACCCCAGCGTCACGCGTGCAGGCCGACCGTGGCTGCCTGCTGGTGGGGAAGTGTGCTCCCTCCGGACCTCACGCTCCACTCCGTGATATCCCTACACTGGGATTGATCTGGTGGGGCTCTTCTTATGAACACATGGCGAAGGGCTTGTTCGCTCCCTCTATGGGTCTCCACACTGTCTTTAACCCCCACATAAGTGAAAAATTATTATTATTATTATTAAAGTTATATGCCTCCCTTCGCTCGAAGATCACTGGGAGGTTAACAGCGATGCTCACCTTGTCTGGCACTGTGTCCATCACGAGGTCCCCATACATGTTCATTACCTGCCCAGAAAAAAAGGAGGCAAATAGGTTAGGGGTCAACAGACAAGATTTCTTTGTGGTCAGGAAAAAGGACTATATTCACACATGTGGTGGGAATGTAATCTGGTTAAGGAATATTGGCAAAAGATTATAAAGGTAATTTCTGGACCGTTTCAAATGAACATAGAAGTTAATAGGGATTTGTTATTTTCGGGAATACTGGGAAATAACAAAGTAATAAGTAATAAGCAAGCGTTGTACAAGATTATGATTCTAGCTGGAATGGTAGTTATCGCATTGGGATGGAAAGAAAAGGCCAAATGGAATATGGAAAAATGGAATGATTATGTTTTTGAATACGTACAATCGGAAATATTCGCACAGATAGTGGTAGAGGATAGATGGGAAAATAAATGCCAAAGAATCACAAATAAATGGGCATTTTACAGGAACTGGATAGAAAAGGGGGAAGCCAACCCTAACATACAAGCTCAAATGAACAGACTGTGTACATGGATAAAGATATGAAGAAGGAAGGCCTGACAGGGGGAGGGGAGGGCTGGAGTGGGGGAGGGAGGGGAAAGGGGGGGGGAAGCAAACCAGACAAGATTTCCTTAATCTCCTCCATCTCCTCCTCAAAGGAAACGGCAAGAGCCCTTGCTAGGCTCCACTCTCCAGATTTATCATGCCAGATAGCATTTATACGTCCATTCATAGCGATGTAAAAAAATCTGGAATTTGATTACTGAATTCTCGATACAGGTTTTGTTTCAGCGTTGATCACTTTTAACCTTCCACGTAGAATGTATCCGCCTGGTTTTGGTGTTTCTGTGTTTTGTGACTCCCCTGCCTCCCCTCCTACGCTGCTTTCTTTATTTCTCCTGATCTGACCTCAAGAGAGGCGCAAGCAACAAGGCCAGCCAGGGTGTTTTGCTATTTCTGCTCTTGAGTGAACATCGGGGGGGGGGGGGATAATCCAGCATCTCTCCTTGAAGATATTTGACAGGGAAGTAAGAAAAGGGACTTGACTGTCAACAGCCCCTACTGAAGGCCTGGTTGCCAAGGCGATGGGGGTTAAAGTGTGACAGTTGAGACCAAACGTTTTGGGGCACCCCATATAAGCTGATAGAGGGACGCGGGTGGTGCTGTGGGTTAAACCACTGAGCCTAGGACTTGCTGATCAGAAGGTCGATGGTTCGAATCGCCGTGACGGGGTGAGCTCCCGTTGCTTGGTCCCTGCTCCTGCCAACCTAGCAGTTCAAAAGCACGTCAAGGTGCAAGTAGATAAATAGGCACCACTCCGGCGGGAAGGTAAACGGCGTTTCCGTGCGCTGCTCTGGTTCGCCAGAAGCGGCTTAGTCCTGCTGGTCACAGCTGTATGCCGGCTCCCTCGGCCAATAAAGCGAGATGAGCGCCGCAACCCCAGAGTCGGCCACGACTGGACCTAACGGCCAGGCGTCCCTTTACCATTATATAAGCTGATACCAGTGTGGAGTCAGACATTTCACATCCCATGATCGGTGAACTTCCTTGATGGAGAATGCTTTACGACTCTTTGTGTGTTGTGTAGAAGTACCCCGTATACGCTTTGTTACGAATTTGTTCGTAGAAGTCCTTTCTAATTGGGGGTTCACTGAACAACTGGTTGGGAGAGGGCTGCCGTATTGCCTGCATCAGAGTTCCTACAGATCAGGGCATGGGTAGGCAAGCTAAGTCCTGGGGCCTGGATCCGGCCCAATCGCCTTCTAAATCCGGCCCGCGGATGGTCCGGGAATCAGTATGTTTCTACACGAGTAGAATGTGTCCTTTTATTTAAAAATGCATCTCTGGGTTATCTGTGGGGCATAGGAATTCTCTCATTCCCCCCCCCAATATAGTCTGGCCCCCCACAAGGTCTGAGGTGCAGTGGACCAGCCCCCTGCTGAATAATAATAATAATAATAATAATAATAATAATAATAATAATAATAATTTATTTATTTATTTATTGTAAAAGACTAGATTATTAAGATTATTAAGAAAAGAGAAGAGGATAGTAAATTGAAGGAGTTAATTTTATGAGATATATGATTTGGAGAGCTGTTACAAAGTGATTCAATGAAATTCAGTTAGGGGGGGTTGGGGAAGTCAGGTAACAATGAAAGTTAAATTGGGTATCAGAAATAATAAGTCTATTACTTTGTTTTCTTTAGTATTGTTTCTTTTTGTGTGTTATATATGTTTGTGATAAATGTTGAAAATTAATAAAAAAAATATGGGGGGGGAATACCCTTCGTAAACTGGGGTGCCCAGAACCGGACACAGGACTCGGCTTACTGTACACTGGTCCCAGCATCCCGGCAGGGAAGATCTGAAAAGTCACCCCAATTTTGCAAATGGAGAAACAAGAGAGAGGCAGGGAACCCCCTGATTTACAGCCATTTCCATCGCTTGGCGGTCTGATCACGCCAGCTCTCGTAACTGCACCACCTCCAGCCAGTCACCTTTCTCACCCCCCCCAACCCCCCCCCCCACCTCCCAGCCATGCAAGTTTTCCCTCCCTTGCCCCGTTCGCCTCCGCAGCCTACCTGGTCGTTGAGCCAGTTGGGCCCGTAGAGAGTCTGCAGGTCGTCCATGGTGACCACGTGGCGCTTATAAGTGACCCGGAAGGTCCGAACCATGGCATTGCCCGGCAAGCGCTGGTAGGACTGGATCAGCTGGTTGACCATGCCTTTCCTGCAGGGTCCGGAGAGAGAGACCCAGAGGAGGGATCACCGTGAGAACAAAAATGCCACGGGGGACAGCTCTGAGAATTTGGGTATGCAGTGGTACCTCGGGTTAAGTACTTAATTCGTTCCGGAGGTCCGTTCTTAACCTGAAACTGTTCTGAACCTGAAGCACCACTTTAGCTAATGGGGCCTCCCGCTGCTGCCGCGTTGACGGAGCACAATTTCTGTTCTCATCCTGAAGCAAAGTTCTTAACCCGAGGTACTATTTCTGGGTTAGCGGAGTCTGTAACCTGAAGCGTATGTAACCCGAGGTACCACTGTACAGTGGTACCTTGGTTCTCAAACGCCAAAAACCCAGAAGGAAGTTTTAATTTTTATCATCTACAATACTGCCTTATTCATTTTATAGTACAGTGCATTGATTATTGCTTTTGTTTTATGGATCAATGGTCTCGTCAGATAGTAAAATTCATGCTAAACTGCTGTTTTAGGGGCTGTTTTTAAAAGCCTGGAACGGATTGATCCATTTTGCATTTCATTCTATGGGAAAGCGCGCCAAAAACAGAGAAGGAAGTGTTCCAGTTTTCGAACGTTTTTCAGAAGCCAAACGTCCAATGCGGTAGTTGGCTATTGTTTTTGGGGCGCCTGCACCAATCAGAAGACGCGCCTTGGTTTTCGAACATTTCGGAAGTCAAACGGACTTCCAGGACGGACCAAGTTTGGCGCTTTTGTTTTTGCTATTTATTTTGCATTTTTGTTTTTGAGGCTTTTCCGGTTAATTTGTTGTTGTGACTGTGCGGAACCCAGTTCGGCTACTGATTGATTGTGTGACTGCGGAAACGGATAAAAGCCCCCCATCTGAACAATGACTATTATCAGTGCAGGTAAGAAAAAAAAATTAGTTTTAATTTTTATCATCTACAATACTGCCTTATTCATTTTATAGTACAGTGGTACCTCGGGTTAAATACTTAATTCGTTCCAGAGGTCCATTCTTAACCTGAAACTGTTCTTAACCTGAAGCACCACTTTAGCTAATGGGGCCTCCTGCTGCTGCCGCGCCGTCGGAGCACGATTTCTGTTCTCATCCTGAAGCAAAGTTCTTATACTATTTCTGGGTTAGCGGAGCCTGTAACCTGAAACGTATGTAACCTGAAGCGTATGTAACCCAAGGTACCACTGTACAGTGCATTGATTATTGCTTTCCCTTTATGGATCAATGGTCTCGTTAAATAGTAAAATTCATGCTAAACTGCTGTTTTAGGGGCTGTTTTTAAAAGCCTGGAACGGATTGATCCGTTTTGCATTACATTCTATGGGAAAGCGTGCCTTGGTTTTGAAATGCTTTAGTTTTGGAACGGACTTCAGGGACGGATTAAGTTCGAGAACCAAGGTACCACTGTACGCGATATTCGTGTGTGACCCTAACCCTTGGAACCAAACGCCCATAAGATGCAGT
Organism: Podarcis siculus; assembly: GCA_034642415.1. Classification (NCBI taxonomy): domain Eukaryota; kingdom Metazoa; phylum Chordata; class Lepidosauria; order Squamata; family Lacertidae; genus Podarcis; species Podarcis siculus. The sequence continues at coordinate 2,053,032 of JAXCMG010000042.1, forward strand.
CATGTTGTAAACAAAGCAGCGTCTTAACCGAAGCCAATCCAGGAAGTCGGGTCTGTAAAATTACACTCCCCTGCCTGGTGTGATGGCCTGGGAATCAGATTCAGAGGCTGAACCTGAGGAGTCCCAGCCTGCACAGGAGTCCCCGCCTCCAGGGCCGGCTGAGCCGGGGCAGGGCCTTGAGTCTGAAGCGCCTGCACCTGTGCCGGATCCTCAGGAGCAGACATCAGATGCACCCACTCTGGCTCCGGAGGTGACTGAGGACCCATTGCCTGCAGATGCGCCTCTCCCAGCCCTGTCAGGGGAAGGTGAAGCTGCCTCTGGGTCCAGTAACCCTCCAGCCTCTCCTGAGCTGCAGAGGCTCAGGGCAGAGAGGCGAGGGAACTCTGTTCTCTCAGGAGGAGTGCTCGCCTCCAGGCCAGGAGAGGCGGGTCACCGGTGGGCCGGGACCGCCCCTGGCCTCAGAGGAGATAAAGGCCAGACAGCCCAGTCCCAGGTTGCGGGAGCGACGTTGGAAACCTGCTTCTGCCAGCACCCAGACCTGTCTTTCCGGAGTTCCTGACCACGCCCGGCTTCTTGCTTTGGACCCCGCTTCCCCCTTGGTGGACAGTCTCCAGACCCTCGGCCCAGGACCGGACTTTGACCACGCCTCACGGTAAACCCCCCCCCCGGGACCAGCACACCTGGAGACAGAGTGGAAGGGGAAGGAGTCAAATTCCTGCGAGCGGGAAGAGAGGCCCTACCTCTGGGGCGTAGAGAACTCCTGCTGGAAAATGTCCTCTAGCTTTTCCACGACTTCGTCCACGCTGATGGGGATGAGGCTGCCGTACGTCTGCAGGAACTCATCCAGGATGTCTGGCATAAAGGAAAGGAGGAGAAACCTGAAGCCACGGGAGCTTGGCAAGCTTAAGGGAGCTAAGCCACAGAGTTTATTGTGGGAGGGATGGATGGACACTGCTTGGGAGCCCCTGAGAATAGCCTGGAGGTGCAGAAGCCAGTTTTCAATATTAAAAGGAAGTGGGGTCTCTGTCACCTTGCCAACAAAGGTCCGTATAGTTAAAGCCATGTTTTTCCCAGTAGTGATGTATGGAAGTGAGAGCTGGACCATAAAGAAGGCTGATCGCCGAATAATGGATGCTTTTGAATTCTGGTATTGGAGGAGACTCTTGAGAGTCCCATGGACTGCAAGAAGATCCAACCTCTCCATTCTGAAGGAAATCAGCCCTGAGTGCTCACTGGAGGGACAGATCCTGAAGCTGAGGCTCCAAGACTTTGGCCACCTCATGAGAAGAGAAGACTCCCTGGAAAAGACCCTGATGTTGGGAAAGATGGAGGGAAGAAGGAGAAGAGGACGACAGAGGACGAGATGGCGGGACAGTGTTCCCGAAGCTACCAGCGTGAGTTTGACCAAACTGTGGGAGGCAGTGGAAGACAGGAGGGCCTGGCGTGCTCTGGTCCAGGGGGTCACAAAGAGGCGGACACGACTAAACGACTGAACAACAACAACAAGGCTCTCTATGGATGGGAGACAGGGCTGTGTGTGTGTGTGTGTGTGTGTGTGTGAATGTCCCGCTATGTCGTCATATCCAGCAGAATTAAAACTGAACCTCTTGAATTCCAAATCCCGACACCATATTCTATTATTGTAGATTTGTGATTCAATTACTTTCTGTGTGCGTTGATCTTAAATTATCATTGCTTATTTTTCTTATCAATAAATTTGCTTTATCTTTTTTTTGTAAACCACTCTGAGGGCTGTTGCTGGCGGGCTGTTTTCCTTTTTTTACCATCCGGCAGTCTGTAAATTTTATGGCACAGATAAATAAAATTAATTTCTGTTTTTCGTGAGAGCCCTGCTGAATCAGGCCAATGGTCCTTCAGCCCGGCATCCTGTTCTCACAGTGGCCACCCAGATGCCCCAGTGGGAAACCTGTAGGCAGGATACGACCCCAAGAGCAAGTCTCCCCTCTTGCGTTTTCCAGCAACTGGCCTTCAGAAGCATTGCTTCCTCCAGCTGTGGAGGCAGAGACACAGCCATTCTGGCTAGGAGCCATCGATAGCTCTCTCCTCCTCCATGAATTTGTCTAGACCTCATAGAAATCCATCCACATTGCTGGCTATCTCTGCCTCCTGGGGGAGAGGATTCCACTGTTTGACTGCGTTGCACAAAGGACTTCATTTTAGCTGTCCCATTTTACATGCCGTCGAATTAGAGCGGACGTTGTAGTCCGTACAGGGAACAAAACTACAGATCCAGCCCTGGTCCAAGGCACAGATCCTCATGAAGGTTCTGGATTATTATATTTTATTTTCACCCGAGGAGAGCAGAACCACCAATAAACAACTGAAGACAGCTGTGGGCATGAGAGGTGACCCAGGAATTGGTTGTTTAGCGGGGGATCCCTTGAAAATAATTTCGAGCCCCTTAGAGCCGTGTTTTTGCATTATGCTAAAGCTAAACACAGGGACGCGGGTGGCGCTGTGGGTTAAACCACAGAGCCTAGGGCTTGCCGATCAGAAGGTCGGCGGTTCGAATCCCCACAATGACGGGGTGAGCTCCTGTTGCTCGGTCCCTGCTCCTGCCAACCTAGCAGTCCAAAAGCACGTCAAAGTGCAAGTAGATAAATAGGTACCACTCCAGCGGGAAGGTAAACAGCATTTCCGTGCGCTGCTCTGGTTCGCCAGAAGCGGCTTAGTCATGCTGGCCACATGACCCGGAAGCTGTACACCGGCTCCCTCGGCCTGTAAAGCAGAGATGAGCGCCGCAACCCCAGAGTCGGTCACAACTGGACCTAATGGTCAGGGGTCCCTTTACCTTTTTTAAAGGTAAAAAGCCCTGAAGCTGTGATCTGTAGTGTTCCGTCAATGGAGACAGATCTGTGATTTAGATGGGAAGGAGATAAGCCCCTTAGGGTTAGTGTGTGTGTGTAATTTTAAAAGCATCCATTTTAAAAGAAATTGTGTGTGTGTGTGTGTTCCCTTTTGCACTCTCCCCCTTCCCTGGCTTCTAGGCCTTCCTCATTTTCTGCCTCTCTTCCCATTCCTCCAGATTACTCCCCCCTCTCCCCTCTTGGTCACTGAGCTTCCTGTTCTTGGGTTCTCTTCCAAGCCTTGGAAAGCACGTTCTGCTGAAGGAGGAAGTGGGAGGAAGAGAAAGAGCGCACGCTTTGGTCTTCCAGCTTCCTTCTGCAGTTCTACGTGCTTTTTTTGTGGGGGAAAGTTATTACCTTCACCATATCATGTTAAAGCAGGCACTGAGCTGCTGGGGGAGGAGATCAGATGGGGCCAGGGGAAGTCCTAAATACACAATCCTGTTCTTTATATTACCGTATTTTTCGCTCTATAAGACGCACTTCCCCCCTCCTAAAAAGTAAGGGGAAATGTGTATGCATCTTATGGAGCGAATGCAGGCGGGAGGCTCTGCTCAGCGCTCCCTTTAAAGAGCCACACACACGCTCTGCATGCTCTTTAAAGGGAGCGCAGCTCTTGGGGGAACCTTCATCCCGCTGCCCTGAAGAGGCTGCGTGCGGCTATCTCAGAAGCCAGAACAGCAAGAGGCTATTCCAGAAGCCAGATCCTTCTTGCTGTTCTGGCTTCTGGGATTCAGAATATTTTTGGGAAGACAGGTGAACTAATGCTAGTCTACTACTGGAAAAGGACATGGGTGGCGCTGTGGGTTAAACCACAGAGCCTAGGACTTGCTGATCAGAAGGTCAGCGGTTTGAATCCCCGCGACGGAGTGAGCTCCCGTTGCTCGGTCCCTGCTCCTGCCAACCTAGCAGTTCGAAAGCATCCCAGTGCAAGTAGATAAATAGGTACCGCTCCGGCGGGAAGGTAAACAGCGTTTCCGTGCGCTGCTCTGGTTCGCCAGAAGCGGCTTAGTCCTGCTGGCCACATGACCTAGAAGCTGTACGCCGGCTCCCTCGGCCAGTAAAGCGAGATGAGCGCCGCAACCCCAGAGTCAGTCATGACTGGACCTCATGGTCAGGGGTCCCTTTACCTTTTAAGGTAGTCTCTGTGGGAGTATATTGTATTTAATTATGGGGTATCAAGAGTTTTTAGGGGGCTAACCAGGCTGGGATAGCAGGCTTGTTGGTTTCTGAATGTCTGCTGCAGATTTTCAATTTCGTTGTTCTGTATGGAACAATGACAATAAAGATTATTGTATCATATCGTAGCAGAGGGTAGCGAATGCTGCTAAGAGGCCCAAGGAAACTAACTAGACAGGACTCCCCCACGGCCCCCGGAGCACCCAAGGCTGTTTCCCTCCTCCAGCTGGGCCTGAAGCCAGATCGAAGCAACCACCACAGTCCAAGACAGTCTAGGGACAATAGCCTTGAAGATGCCATGTGGGGGGGGGGGAAGGAGGGGACTGTTTCATCTGCTTGCCCACCCACCCACGCATTCCGGCCCCCTCTCCTTACTGTGTACACATGTGATGTGTTCTTCTCTCAGGGGGCTGTGCTGGGGGGCCTTTTCACCGGGCCTCTCTTGGCTGCCTTCGGTGGCCAGGTCGCCTTCAAGCCTGATCCCGGAAGGATCCAGAGGCCTGTCTTTGTCCCGGGGCCCCTGGAAAAGCTCTTCGGCCGCATGGCCCCCGATGCTACAGACGTTGCTGATGAGGATGGTGGCGTCCGTGACTCCGGGGAGGGAGCAGAGGTCGCCGTCGGGAGTGAGGGAGGCAAAGCCGTTGGGGAGGGCGTCCATGGGGCCTGCAGAGCGAGAGAGAGAGGCGGGAGGGTTTCAGAGGCCTCGCAGGGACCCACATACGTTAATATTGTGATAGGAATTTTGAGGTCTTAGATATATGTTAAATGTTCATAAGCGTACCAGCCAAGCACATACATAGATCAGCACAGGAAGACCGACCTGGAACCATTTTGATTCCTAAACTGAGCAAATGTTTTCTCTGCAAGGTCAAAGTGGAAAAGCCTCTCCATTGTCTTTTCCTTCACAAATCCTGTCTTAAGGGTATGTCTGTGTTTGAATAGGGTGTGAGCCTGTGACCTGGCCCAGGAACTAAGGATTTCTCATTACAAAAGACTAGCCAGGCTCCCCAGGAAATCCAATCAAGTAACCTGCCAGACAGGAGATAAACAACAACAGGAGAAAAACAACATTCAAATTTCTGTTTTAGACCGCCTTTTCTGTGACGTAGGGGGTCTTAGGTTACACCCCTTCTGTGATGTATGTATGATGTTTCTGGGGGTGGTCTTGATCTACAGGGTGGCAATTTCAAAAGTCTTTATAAGGCCTTGCGCGCCATTTTTCTGGGTCCTTCCTCTCTCCTGCGTGTGCGGGGAGCAGCCTGTTGCAACAGATCAGGCTTACTAGCTGCTTTGCTTCTCAATATTCTCTGGTTGGCCTCTGTTATTCTCTCCTACCAATAGGGAACCTATGTAAGGACTCTATATGGGCTCTTGGATACCCCATAAGGGAAAAGGGCAATTTTTGTTTACAACAATAGCAGTCCCCACCCCCCCAAATTACTACACATTTCGGAAAGCGGTTTCTTCACCCGTCTCCGACTCGTGAGATATCGGCGCCAACCTTGGAGCGACGAGGCGGGGGAGACTGTTCTCATCAGTGTTTGGACACTGCCCCAACCCATTTTGAACCAAGACGATTCCAAACGATTTTGACACCTCTGAGGTTATCATCGACCAAGATGGTGGGCTGGAACGTTCAGGGCTGCACTGATTTTTAACCAAATATGAAAATAAACTACTGTATTTTTCGCTCTGTAAGACGCACCAGACCACAAGACGCACCTAGTTTTTGGAGGAGGAAAATAAGAAAAAAATATTCTGAATCCCAGAAGCCAGAACAGCAAGAGGGATCGCTGTGCAGTGAAAGCAGCAATCCCTCTTGCTGTTCTGGCTTCTGGGATAGCTGCGCAGCCTGCATTCGCTCCATAAGACGCACACACATTTCCCCTTACTTTTTAGGAGGGAAAAAGTGAGTCTTATAGAGGAAAATAGGGCTGTGCACTGGTTTGGTAGGAAGAGGAGCTCTAACCTCAGGACTAGGGGTGGGAGGCCAGAAAAACCAACTACTGCCCCCATTTGTCCAGTGCTGAGGGTCAGGCGACCTCTCATCTATGGCCCCCATGGTAATGGAATCTGTTTGATTCGGGGCCAGATCCTGGCCAGGTATTCTCCAGGTAAGTGCCATGCACAGCCGTAGAAACTAAAAATTACATTATCTATTTATAAATCTCAGGATTTCCCCCCCTCACCCCCATAATTCCTGGGCAATGCTGGGCGCTTTCCAATAGTCTACTACAGTGAATATTTTTGTTGTTTTGTCTTTTTGCTATGCACTGGACGCCTCTTAAGATTTGATTGGCCTCCGCCTATCTTGGGAGACAACCGAGGACTTAACCAAATTTCTCGTGACTGTTCCTGAGATCAAAGACCAGGTTTTTTTATCTGTGTTTGGATGCAACTGGACGCCATTTAGATGTCATGGAGAGATTCGAAATGGAGTCTCCTTCTGGCAATTCCTGCGCCAAGCTAATGTCTTGCTCTGCTTTTCCTTTGGGAAAAATGAGAGGGGGTCTTGTCGTCTGGGCAGCCCAGGACCTCCAGACACACTGCCTGGTCTTGTGCCCTGGCAGAGCGAACTTTTCAAAGCTGCACTGATTCTAACCACCAACTCTGAAACTGATTTCTTAGATCTCTTGAGTGACACCTAGTACAGTGCCTGTTGCTTAAGAATATAGGGAAGAAGTTGCCTTATTACTCAGACAACTGATCCATCTAAGCTCAGTAAGATTTACTCCTAGGGAAAGCAGCTCTCAAGAGCAGCGTTTCTCAGACTTGGGTACGGACTACGACTCCCATCATCCCTGACCGCTGGTCCTGCTAGCTAGGGATGATGGGAGTTGTAGTCCAACTAGTGGTGTGAGGTGAGAATATTCTCCACAGACTATAAATTCTAATGTAAGAACCAGTTTTACAACTGTAAAATCTAGTAAATAATAAGTCAAGCTGTAATCAAAATAAAGTTTTTGACCTTCTATGAGCCTACTGTAATAATATTTCAATTTTAATGCTATGGTTTTTTGTAGCCGGTGTGCAGTATTAATATTGTCATTTCAAATTTAGGCCTACAAGTACAGTTTTAGAACTACCGTATTTTTCGCCCTATAGGACGCACCGTCCCATAAGGCGCACCTAGGTTTTTTTGGGGGGGGAATAAAGGGGAAAAAATTATTTTCCCCCCCCCCCAGGTGCGGGGCTGGGGCGGGGAAAGCCCGAGCTTCCCTGCATTCGCCCCATAGGACGCACCCACATTTCCCCTTCATTTTTGGAGGGGGAAAAGTGCGTCCTATGGGGCGAAAAATACGGTACTTATGTATTTGCGGTAGGCCCACTGTACTATGTTTCACGTGTAATGCTACAATTTTTGCCCTCTTTTATATAGCCGGTATGATGGATATTATGGTGGTCATTTCAAATTTAGGCCTATCAAAGAATGTGAGTTCACTGTGCCGCCCCATTGAATAAAAGTATCTGTACAGTTTTTGGTTGCCATCTCAGCAAGTACATTAACTAATTATATCACTTTCAATGCATTAAAATGAATGTTCTCCTATTTTAAATGAAAATTCTCTAATATTCTAATTAATCGAGAATATTCTCCAAAAGATTATTCTTGAGAATTTAACATCACTAAATCCAACAACCGTGGGAGTTTGAGAAAACCTTGCAGTGCCTTGGAGGGGGCCGTCTTTCCCAGTCCAAATTTGAGGTAAAGGTAAAGGTACCCCTGCCTGTACGGGCCAGTCGTGTCCGACTCTAGGGTTGTGCGCCCATCTCACTTAAGAGGCCGGGGGCCAGCGCTGTCCGGAGACACTTCCGGGTCACGTGGCCAGCGTGACGAAGCTGCATCTGGCGAGCCAGCACCAGCGCAGCACACGGAAACGCCGTTTACCTTCCTGCCAGAGCGGTACCTATTTATCTACTTGCACTTTTTAGGGTGCTTTCGAACTGCTAGGTGGGCAGGAGCTGGGACCGCAGACGGGAGCTCACCCCGCAGCGGGGATTTGAACCGCCGACCAAGCGATCAGCAAGCCCTAGGCGCTGAGGATTTACCCACAGCGCCACCCGCGTCAAATTTGAGGTACTAGGGATTAAACCTGGAACCTTTGCCATGGAAAGGAAGTTCAGGTGTGTTACCACTGAGCTTGTCATCAGAACTCTCCACCTGGTACGTCCCTAAGGAAGAGGAGGGACAACAACACCACTTCTCCATCGACCCGGCCGGGACAGAATGCCATCTGCCTCCACCCCATTCACAGGCATCCCACTTGGTCTTCGTAACAATTGCGTAAACAGATGTGCATTGTCTCCTCTGCCGTAGCATCTATAAACACCGTATTTTTCACTCTATAAGGTAAAGGGACCCCTGACCATTAGGTCCAGTTGTGGCCGACTCTGGGGTTGTGGCGCTCATCTCGCTTTATTGGCCAAGGGAGCCAGCGTACAGCTTCCGGGTCATGTGGCCAGCAGGACTAAGCTGCTTCTGGCGAACCAGAGCAGCGCACGGAAACGCCGTTTACCTTCCCGCCAGAGTGGTACCTATTTATCTACTTGCGCTTTGACGTGCTTTCGAACTGCTAGGTTGGCAGGAGCAGGGACTGAGCAACGGGAGCTCACCCGGTCACGGGGATTCGAACCGCCGACCTTCCAATCAGCAAGTCCTAGGCTCTGTGGTTTAACCCACAGCACCACCCGCGTCCCTCTTTTCGCTCTGTAAGATGCACTTTTCCCCTCCTTAAAAGTAAGGGGAAATGTGTGTGCATCTTATGGAGCGAATGCAGGCTGCGCAGCTATCCCAGAAGCCAGAACAGCGAGAGGGATCGCTGCGCAATGACTCTTGTTCTGATGCCTTCACAGCGATGCACGATGAGGGACGGACGGGAGCCCTTACGGAGCTCCTTCCGTCCCTCATCCTGCTTCGCTGGGAAGCCAGCAGACCAAGAGGCGCTGCGCAGCGCTCCCTCTTGCTCTGCTGGGTTCAGCAGAGCAGCGCAGCACCTCTTCACTGAGAGCCAGTGTGGTGTAGTGGTTAAGAGCGGTAGTCTCGTAATCTGGTGAACCGGGTTCGCTTCCCCGCTCCTCCACATGCAACTGCTGGGTGACCTTGGGCCAGTCCCACTTCTCTGAAGTCTCTCAGCCCCACTCACCTCACAGAGTGTTTGTTGTGGGGGAGGAAGGGAAAGGAGAATGTTAGCCGCTTTGAGACTCCTTTGGGTAGTGATAAAGCGGGATATCAAATCCAAACTCTTAAACTCTTAGGCGGCCAGCCGATCCAGCTTCCCCAAAGGGGTGGACGGATCGGCGGTTCCTTAGCCTAATCCTCCCTCCTCTTCAACATTTGATTCAGAATATTTTTATTTCTTGTTTTCCTCCTCTAAAAACTAGGTGCATCTTATGGTGCGAAAAATACGGTACCTGGTGGAAACAGGGAGCAGAGGGGCAAGCGGCTTTCCCAGAGGCTCACCTTGTGAACCGCCGGGGCAGGATTTGAACTGGGCACCATCCAGCCTTAATTGTGATACTAGCCCACCTCGTACACAAGCAAACACGGTGGAAATGCACACCACTTTAAAAAGGCACAGGCAGGTATTTAAAACTGCGGCTGGCCAGGCTCACCAGGCTTCCCCTCCCCTCGGCAGTCATGCCCCTGTGGGAGAGAAGGGGCGGGGAGGGTCTTTTCATCGGCTTTGCCCAGCTCCATCAGGCACCTCCTGCCCCTGAACTGTACCAGTGGGGCGTCTCCACCCCCATCGTTCTGCCTGGACGCTTAGGTCCAGCTCCGAGGGCCTTCGGGCGGTTCCCTCCCTGCGAGAAGTGAGGTGACAGGGAACCAGGCAGAGGGCCTTCTCGGTGGTGGCTCCCGCCCTGTGGAACGCCCTCCCACCAGATGTCAATCCGACTTTTAGAAGACATCTGAAGGCAGCCCTGTTCAGGGAAGTTTTCAATGTGTGACGTTTTAATGTATTTTTAATCTTTGTTGGAAGCTGCCCAGAGTGGCTGGGGAGACCCAGCCAGATGGGCGGGGTACAAATAAAAAATTATTATTATTATTATTATTATTGGAACAACTGTTTGGAAATGGGAAATCAGCTTTTATTTTCCTCTTCCCTCCCTGCCCCCTTTCCTTGTGTGCCGTGTTGTGGTGTTTTTTTGTTAAGAGTCTAAGCCTGCGGGTAGGGATGGTCTCGTTCCGATTGTACGTTAACTGCTCTGGGAGCCTTTTTTGGCTGAGGAGCGGGGTGCCGATGTGCCGAAAAAATACACGAATAAACAAGAAACGCAGCACGCTACACATAATCCACACAGCGCTAGCTATTAGCTAGCCACCACCAACGCCAGGAGGGGTCGAAGGGCAGCGGTTAAACGTGAGCTTTACCTCCGTCTCCATCCAGGCTGTGCTGTGCCTCTCCGCCCTTTCTAGTCCTGGGGGAGGCGTGGGCCCCTCCGCCAGGGTACTTGAGCAGGCTGGCAGCTTCCTCCTCCAGCTCGGCGGCTCCGGGGTCTTTGTCGAAGCTGACCCTCTGCAGCTCCACGTACTGAGGGTAGGGGGAGGCCTCGTCCATCAGGGCCCCCAGCAGGCTGAGGCGAGAAGAGGCCGGAGGCGAGGAGGACGCAGGGAAATCCCCGTCCAAGTCGTAGTCCAGGTGGGGCTCGGGAGGGCGGGGCTTGAAGCGGGCGGGGCGGGGCCTGCGCTTGGCCCCGCCCCGGCAGTCCTCCTCCCGCAAGGGGCAGCTCTTCTTGTAGAGCGGGAGGTGGTCGTCGTCGGGCTGGGAGCCGGGCGAGAGGGACAGGGACGACCGGGCCCGCTTCGCCCCCGCTGCTCCCCCTCCCCGCCGGCGCCCCCTGGAGGCCATCTTGCCCCACAGCTTCCAATGGAAAGCCAGGGAGGAGCTCTTGGCGTAGAGGAGCATGCGGAAGGCCCGCAGGGCACGCCGGCGCTGGCGGCGGAAGCAGCGCGACCTCGGCGCCCCCAGGAGCTGCGGGCGCCTCCGGGAAGCGGTGCCCGCAGCCACGTCGAAGGGCCAGGCCCGGCCCCCGCTCCGGGGAACCTTCACCCTGCCGGCTTTGCTCTGGGCCGGGTGGGAGGGTCCCACGCCGGCCACCTCCCAGCCGGACATGCAGGGGAGGTCCCACCTCCCTTCTTCCTCCTCGCTGGCGGAGGACGAGGGGCTGAAGCCCATGGGCTGCTTCTTCGCGTAGGCCAGGCGCCGGTTCCCCTCGAAGCAGCCGCCGTGCTTGCGCTCCGGCTCACCCCACTCCTGGGAGGGGTGGCACAGCTTGTCCCGGTGCCCCGTGGGGTCGCGGAGGCTGGGGGACGGGCCCCCCCAATACTTCTCGTCTTGAAACATTTCCTTCATGGTGCCCACGCGGCTGTGGGGGGAGAGAGAAAGAGAGAGAGAGAGAGAGAGAGAGAGAGAGAGAGAGAGAGAAGAAGATCTGCATTATGGTCATGGGAGAAGAGTAGGAGGGGCTTCCGCATTGTGAAAACCAGAGGCGACAGGACGCATGGAGATACCAGTATACCTGAAGGAGCGTCTCCACCCCCATTGTTCTGCCCGGACGCTGAGGTCCAGCTCCGAGGGCCTTCTGGCAGTTCCCTCCCTGCGAGAAGTGAGGTTACAGGGAACCAGGCAGAGGGCCTTCTCGGTTGTGGCACCCGCCCTGTGGAACGCCCTCCCACCAGATGTCAAAGAGATAAACAACTACCTGACATTCAGAAGACATCTTAAGGCAGCCCTGTTCAGGGAAGTTTTTAATGTATGACATATTGGTGTATTTTTGGTCTCTGTGGAAGCAGCCCAGAGTGGCTGGGGAAACCCAGCCAGATGGGCGGGGTACAAATAATAAATTATTATTATTATGGAGATGGCTGCTTGTTTAGCACAGTGTGAACGACAGGCAGGTGAAGGAGACGTTGTACAGAACGCAGAAACACTTAGGTGGACTGTAAGACCCTGTTCCTGCCTGGCCCTTCCCGCTTGCCTTCAAGCAACCTTTCCAAATAACTTTGCATCCACAAAGACCAGACAGTGCTTTAATGCATTTAAGAAAAACCACAAACACCAAAACACGTCGGAAGCTGGACTGCGTACCTCCAAGACTACCCTTTCTGCACACATGGTGGCTCAGTGGTTAAGGCAGTGGACTAGGCTCTGAGAGCATGGGTTCAAATCCCACCCTCGGTGTGCGCTGGCAGTTATGTTTTGAGAGCCAGTGTGGTGTAGCCGTCAAGAGTGTCAAGACTAGGAGGTGGGAAGGACCAGGGTTCGAATTCCCACTCAGCCATGAAGCTCTCACAGGGTGACTTTGGGGAAATGGCTGCCTCTCAGCCTAACCTCCCTCACAAGGTTGTTGCAATGCTCCAACAGGGATGGGGAGAACAATATATGCTACCTTGAGCTACTTGGAAAGTTTGTATATAAATGCAATAAATAATGAAAAGTTCAGATAACTCAATGCCCTTTTCCTTCCCTTTCAAAGCAAGGGAGAACGTTTGCCCCGGAAGATATTTGCACAAAGCTATCTGTAAAATGTGACTCCAGTTTGAGCCACCGTTTGGGAATTTGTTCCTCCATTTTTCTTCTTCTGCACACAGTTCCCAATACTGATTCCTGGCTCCTTTTAAACTAGTCTCGCATGTTTCAGGCAGATTAGGGGAAAAGCTTTCCACACACCTGAGATGGCCTGGCATTCCCCTGCCAACTGGACTGCTTGCTCATTATACCTGGCTGGCTTCACCCAGTGTGGGAGTTACATCCCGTGACAGAAAACTCCGCTGCCAAAGAGGTAGCTGAACAAGACGGTCCCTAAACCAGGGCTGGAAAGCTCAACTGAAATATCTGAAGGTGCAGGAGCTAGCAGCAAAATTTGGATGGGCTTCCTGGCTCAATGAACGCCAACCTCCCCCTGCCCCCCCAGCCTCAGGCAAGGGGGCCACTACCTCATTATTCACTTAGTTACAGGACAGATAAGAGAAAGGACTTCTTCACACAGCACATACTTAAAGTATGGCACTTGCTTCCGCAGGAGGCATTGATGGCCACAAACCTAGGTGGCTTTCAAAGAGGATTGGACAAATTCATGGAGGAGGAGAGGGTTATGGATGGCTAGTAGCCATGATCCCTCTGCCCTGTCTCCTTCTGAATGGCAGCTGCTGGAAACCATCGGAGGAGAGTGTGCTCTGACGCTCGGGTCCTTCTTTTGGGTTTCCCACAGGCATCTGGTTAGCCGCTATGAAGATGCTGGACTGGATATGGTCCTCTTTGGCCTGATTTAACAGGTGCTTCTTATGCCACGCAAAGGGGGTAGAAGAATGGAGGTTCAAGAGGACATCGCAGAAAACTGAGGGTTTGGCACAAACCTCAGTTTGCCGAGTGTAACTCGGGAAACTGAGGTTAGTGTCAAACCCTCAAGTTTTCTGCAAAAGCCAGTACAGTGGTTACATACGCTTCAGGTTACAGACTCCGCTCACCCAGAAATAGTGCTTCAGGTTAAGAACTTTGCTTCAGGATTAGAACAGAAATTGTGCTCTGGCGGCGCAGCAGCAGCAGGGGGCCCCATTAGCTAAAGTGGTGCTTCAGGTTAAGAAGAGTTTCAGGTTAAGTACGGACCTCCGGAACAAATTAAGTACTTAACCCGAGTACCATTGTATAGGAGAGTGTAACTCCATCTCTCTCTCTCTCCTATACTGGCTTTCAGTATGGGAATAAGGCTGGGAGGGCAAAGTGCAAAGGGGAGAGGAAACCAAATCGCACCGTCTTGCCATTTACTTTGACTGACAGTGCCTTGCTATGGCGGAGACATCCGGCCACCTGAGAGTCCTTTACCTGCAGATGCTTAAGACACCAAGTTTTCTGAATGCAAAGGACCTGCTGTCCCACTGTGGTCCCAACTGGAAGGTAGGAAAGTGCCCAACTTTGGGGGGCTTCATCCAGCTCAGTACTCTGACTGGCAGCAGTGGCATTCCATCATTTCAGGCAGGAGCCTCTCCCAGCCTTACCTCGAGACGCCGCTGGGGATCAAACCTGGGACCTTCACACATGCACTACCCCCAAGCCAATTCCCTTTCCCTCCAGAGGTGTGCACTTTGGCTCAACACCACACAGGAACTCTCCAGGGTTTCCTAAGAACAGAAGAAACACCTCCTGGATCACCCAGGCCAGCACCCTGTTCTCACAGCGGCCGACCAGATGAGAAACCCGTAAGCAGGACGCAAGTGCAGTGGCGGCCTTCTCCCCTACAGCAGTTTCCAGAAACTGGCATTCAGAAGCATCGCGGCCTCCGATTATGGAGCCGAAGCAGTAGCCCTCCTGCCATCAACATAGTCCTCTCCTCCCAGAGGCTCCTTCCTCCTCTTACCTGGAGACGCCGCTGGTGGCTGAACCCAGGACCTCCTGCATGGAACCACAGAACGGTAGACTTGGAAGAGACCCCCAGGATCATCCAGCCCAACCCCCTGCAATGCGTGCAGAGCAGGTGCTCTAACCACTGCCCGCCATGCCCTCTTCCCCTTCACTGAGCAGCAAGCAGATATATATATATACAGTGGTACCTCAGGTTACATACGCTTCAGGTTACAGACTCCGCTAACCCAGAAATAGTGCTTCAGGTTAAGAACTTTGCTTCAGGGTGAGAACAGAAATCGTGCTCTGGCGGTGCGGCGGCAGCAGGAGGCCCCATTAGCTAAAGTGGTGCTTCAGGTTAAGAACAGTTTCAGGTTAAGAACGGATCTCCAGAACGAATTAAGTACTTAACCCAAGGTACCACTATATATATATATATATATATATATATATATATATATATATATATAT
>JAXCMG010000042.1:2100732-2112506 GCA_034642415.1 Podarcis siculus
TAAACCCTCTGTGATTCTTTAGGCGTGTTAGGAAGCAGCATTTGCCGTGCACCGTGCTGATGGGAGGTTAAAGTCCTGACTAATAATAATAATAATAATAATAATAATAATAATAATAATAATTTATTATTTATACCCCGCCCATCTGGCTGGGTTTCCCCAGCCACTCTGGGCGGCTTCCAAAAAAATATAAAAATACTGTAATACATCAAACATTAAAAGCTTCCCTAAAGAGGGCTGCCTTCAGATGTCTTCTAAAAGTCTGGTAGTTGTTCTTCTCTTTGACATCTGGTGGGAGGGAGTTCCACAGGACGGACGCCACCACTGAGAAGGCCCTCTGCCTGGTTCCCTGTAACCTCACTTTTCGCAATGAGGGAACTGCCAGAAGGCCCTCGGAGCTGGATCTCAGTGTCTGGGAAGATCGATGGGGGTGGAGACGCTCCTTCAGATATATCCGGAGATGCCGTCAGGAATCGAACCCAGATCCTTCTCTGCACACCAAACAAACGCTCTATCCCCCAAGTCACAGACCTTAGCGGGGAAGAGGCTTTTCTGCTCAAGGCCTTTAGATTGCTGGGCAAAAGATTACTAGCCAGACAAAAGGCATATTCCTATGTTTCCAAGCGAGGGAGCTGGAAGGCACCCTGAGGTCATCCAGTCCAACCCGCCGCAATGCAGGAATCCCAGCAGAAGCAAAGCCTCAGAGGGTCATAGAAATAACGATTTTGCTCTGAGCGCTGCTGAAACAGGGATTCCTGGCTTTGGGCAGCCCGTCTCCCCCCATTCAGGGAGCACTTTAATCATCCGTTTCCCATACTATCTTTGGAACTCCCTGCCACTTGATATTAGACAAGCACCTCCATTGTACAGCTTGATGCATCCTCAAATCTCTTTTCTGCTTCGGCAAGCCAGCACCCAGACAATGAAGGCGACTTGGCCTGTATATTGTTAATTTTATGACATTTTATCAGTTTAAAAGTCCAGTTTGTGGGGGTTTTTGGCTGCTTTTAAATGAACAGGGTAATGCCGTTGTATGTGAACTGCTCAGAGAATTGTTGTTGTTGATGTTGTTGTTGTTGTTGTTACCGTATTGGCCTGAATATAGCCGCACCCACAAATAAGCCGCAAAAAACAGAATAACTGAATATAAGCCACTCCCTAAATTGTAACTCCGAGCCAATTTTGCAACACTGGAAAAGGTACTATGATACATATATGGTGGAATTGTTTAAACATCAAACAATTTTGGGAAACAATATATAACGAAATGAAAAAAACGTTTAGATATTCATTTAGGAAAACACCAGAAGGTTTTCTATTGGGAATAGTACCAGGAAGCCTAAAGGAAGAAGACAAGACATTATATATATACGCAACAGTAGCCGCAAGGCTATTGATTGCAAAAAATTGGAAAAGTGGTATTATACCGACAAAAACAGAGTGGCTTGCCAAATTATTGGAGTACTACAATATATCCAAAACAATGGGAGGAATTGGAAGGATCTCAAAAGAGAAGATAGACAGGGATTGGAAGGTGTTTAAAGGATACTTGCAAAACCATATCGAAAAATCAGAACTCCTATTAGAATAAACAAGTTCCGTTATAAATACTGAAATACTAAATAAGATGGATAACAATGTGTAATAGAAAAAGAAGTATGAAATTAGGTTAAAGGTGTGTGAAAGAAAGTAATCGAAGTGGAAAGAAATTGCAATTGAGTAGATTGGAAGTCTAGCACAAAGGTGGGGTGAGGGGAAAAGGAATGATCTGTGGGACTGAATGTAGGTATATGTTTGAATATTTTTAAGGATTGTATGAAATGTATGTTTGTATATTCGCAATATGTATGTATTAATGCTGAATTATTTTAACAATAAAAACTTTTTTAAAAAAAGGAACTCCGAGCCAATTTAAGCCTTCAGTCTTGCAAGCCCAGAAAAGTTGCCGTACAATTGGCTAAAATTGAAAATGCTATTCAATTGCTACAATTCCACAGGTACTCAAGCTCTCAAATTGGCAACAAAACCATTTTTCTGTTCCGTTTTACCGTACGTCTGTTCCAGCAGCGATATCGTAAAAAGCCATTTTTTGTTAGGTCGCGAATTCAAGCCCCGCTTTAATAACTTTTCAGGGTTGGAATTTTTTGGGGGGTGGGGAGAAAAAGTGCGGCTTATATCCGGGCCAATACGGTATTCAGGATAGGAGACAGACTGGGGATAGCTCAGTTGGCAGAGCGCAAAACGGGTTGCGGGTTCGAATCCAATGATTCTGCGATAAAACTTACGAAATAAAATAGTCATGCAAGGTATTTCCTTACCCGTTGGAGTCGACAATTGCATACGTAGACCCCAAAGTGGCTTCCGGGCTGGCGACGCAGCTGTCCACAAAGAGCCTTAGGGGAAGGTGGTTCTCCGCCTCAACTTGGGCTTGCAGGTGCAGGATCTCACCCAGCTGGAAGCGAGAAGATAGCCGCTCGCCGCTCCAGTCATCTTGGTGGGGCGAGAGGATGAATGCGTTAATCATTTTTAATTTTTTAAATTGCAAGCACAGCAGAAGAGAAAAGGAAATAAACTTTTCCTGCTGACAGTGTGGTTCATTGCAGTGGCCTGTGGAACAGCCTGCCGCTTGAGACTGGGCAGGGAGGGTCCCTTACTGAGCTGAAGGCCAGATTTAGGATTGATGAGGCCCTGAGCTACTGAAGGTAATGGGGCCCTTTATATGTCCAGCTGTCCTTTGTTCAACAACAAATTCTCGCTTTTTTGTTGTTGAATATATGCTTTATGGTAATTTATGGACCTAAAAAGAAAAGTTAAGAAATTTGACTACAATTGGAATATTGTTTTTGAATAATGATATTGGAAAACTGCTACATTTAGTTACAAGGAAATTCAGATGGGAGGGACTAGAGGAAGTCAAGTACTATGTTTATGAGGTTGGAAGTTTAACTAATTAATTAATTTGTATCGTTTATGTGTTTGATGTTATATCTTTTACTGCTATTTCCTTTATTTCTTTTTCTTCTTTTTTGTTGTTTTATTTGTTTTACAGTATGTGTTATAGTTGTATGAAAATCAATAAACATTACTGGAAATAATTTATGGACCTAATAGGTATCAAAAGCCATTTGCACATCGCAAAATATGTATTTTATCAAAGTGATTGTTGAACTGAAATACAATTAAGTAGGAGTATATGAATAGTGAAATAATTATTAAGCTCTAACTTAAAATGATTTTTAATTCGTAACTTAATGCAAACATATTGGGATTTGCCAATAACAAATGTTCCTTTAGAAACACAATTTGCAAGGACTCCTAATCCAGTCTCTAGAAACTTGCTATAACAGGAAATAGCTGTAAATACCGTATTTTTTGCTCTATAAGACTCACTTTTCCCCTCCTAAAAAGTAAGGGGAAATGTGTGTGCGTCTTATGGAGCAAATGCAGGCTGCGCAGCTATCCCAGAAGCCAGAACAGGAAGAGGGATTGCTGCTTTCACTGCGCAGCGATCCCTCTTGCTGTTCTGGCTTCTGAGATTCAGAATATTTTTTTCTTGTTTTCCTCCTCCAAAAACTAGGTGCGTCTTGTGGTCTGGTGCGTCTTATAGAGCGAAAAATACGGGGTATATGATGCAAACCTTGCATCCTTTAAGCCCCCGGTGCTCAGCAGCCCTGGATCCTAACCACACCGGTTTGGGGGCTTTGAGCTAAGCCCTTTCCGCACCCTGAATCCACCCTCTTACCGTTCATGAGCCGCAACGAGAACCCGAGCCTTGCTTCGGCCGACACAGTGGACCTGAAGGGAGCCCAGGTGGGCTGGATGGCCAGGCTGGAGACATTGCCTTTCCTGTAAACGGGGAGAGAAACAGCTGAGAACTCATTTCAAAGACCGTGGGGCACCTAGATGCCATCCAGACTGACCCGCCACCCTCAGGAGCGAGAAACCCCTTCCTGCTCCGCCCATTACTCCTCGCTGCTCCCAGACATCTAGGGGGTTGGCAGGGCAGAAGACAGGGATCCTCTACAGTGGGAGGAGCCACAGCCATTAATGGGAGGAGCTAAAGGCCTCCATCCACAGACATTTAAAGTGGTATCATACCACTTTAAACCATCCAGGCTTCCCCCCAAAGAATCCTGGGAGCTGTAGTTTGCTAAGGGTGGCAAGAGATGTTAGGAGAAAGAAGCGTCTTTCTCTCAGAACTACAATTCCCAGAGTGCTTTAACTATCAAGACCTCTTGCCCAGGGTACTTTGGGAATGGTAGCCCATTGGATGTGCCTGAACTACAACTCCCATCATGCAGCAGGCTGGCAGGGGTTGATGGGAGGCAGCTCCCAACTCCCAAGAGCACCAGAATAAATAAATAAATTATTATTATTATTATTAATTTATTATTTATACCCCGCCCATCTGGCTGGGTTTCCCCAGCCACTCTGGGCGGGTTCCAACAGAACACTGAAATACAATAACCTATTAAACATTAAAAGCTTCCCTAAACAGGGCTGCCTTCAGATGTCTTCTAAAAGTCTGGTAGTTGTTTATTTCCTTCACATCTGGTGGGAGGGCGTTCCACAGGGTGGGTGCCACCACCGAGAAGGCCCTCTGCCTGGTTCCCTGTAACCTCACTTCTCGCAGGGAGGGAACCGCCAGAAGGCCCTCAGAGCTGGACCTCAGTGTCCGGCTAG
Source organism: Podarcis siculus (assembly GCA_034642415.1). Classification (NCBI taxonomy): domain Eukaryota; kingdom Metazoa; phylum Chordata; class Lepidosauria; order Squamata; family Lacertidae; genus Podarcis; species Podarcis siculus. The sequence continues at coordinate 2,105,416 of JAXCMG010000042.1, forward strand.
ACGATGGGGGTGGAGACGCTCCTTCAGGTCTACTGGGCCTTTGAGGCCGTTTAGGGCTTTCAAGGTCAGCACCAACACTTTGAATTGTGCTCGGAAACATATTGGGAGCAATGGAGGTCTTTCAGGACCCGTGTTATGGGGTCTCCCAGTCCCCAGTCTAGCTGCCGCATTCTGGATTAGTTGTAGTTTCCGGCTCACCTTCAAAGGTAGCCCCACGTAGAGCACATTGCAGTAGTCCAAGCGGAAGATAACAAGAGCATGCACCACTCTGGCGAGACAGTCTGCAGGCAGGGAGGGTCTCACCCTGCACACCAGATGGAGCTGGTAGACAGCTGCCCTGGACACAGAATTAACCTGCGCCTCCATGGACAGCGGTGAGTCCAGAATGACTCCCAGGCTGCGTACCTGGTCCTTTGGGGGCACAGTTGCCCCATTCAGGACCAGGGAGTCCCCCACACCCGCCCGCCCCCTGTCCCCCCAAAACAGTACTTCTGTCTTGTCAGGATTCAACCTCAATCTGTAATACAGTAAAACATCAGACATTAAAAGCTTCCCTAAACAGGGCTGCCTTCAGGTGTCTTCTAAAAGTCAGATAGTTGTCCATTTCCTTGACATCTGGTGGAAGGGAGTTCCACAGGGCAGGCGCCACCACCGAGAAGGCCCTCTGCCTGGTTCCGGCCTTATGCACTGACCAAGGCTGATGAAAGCCGCAGCCCAAAATAGAGAGATGAAGGCCCGCAAATTGGGGCAAGAGCTTCACCTGTTGGATTTCTGCCTGATCCACCGCTCTTTTAAAGGCACAGGAGCAATTTTATTGACCCTCTCATACCCATGAAACGGCGCTATGTTAGCTGCAATCCCTGCATTGATGGGGGTTGGTTTGGATGACCCCCGGAGGGCCCTTCGCACCCTACAATTCTGCAAGTCTACGAACAAAAGCCAAGGGCTTGCAAAGGTGAAAAAAGCCTTGCTTCACCCCACACCCAATTGGCAGCCTTCCTCACCTGGGGTAGTGGCACTCAATGGGTATCTCTGCAGCGTTAGTCCTGGTGATTATGGGATTGGCGGAAGGAGACGGCCTGTGGAAGAGACTCGTTCGGTAGATCAGCACTTCTGGAGTCATCTGGAAGTAAAGGGAGATGGGTCAGCTTTCAGAGCTCTTAATAGGACTTGCTGCAGGATCCGTCCATCCCAAGAACTTTTAGCTTTCCCGGAAACAAGGTGGCCCTTCGCCGGCCGTTTTTGGCAAAGGATCGGGCCCCACCGAAAGGCCCCCATCCCCTGGGACGGTTTCCTGGCCAGCCCCACTGAAAGCAACGGGGCTCAGGAAGAAAATAATAATAATAATAATTTATTCCCCAGGCACTCTGGGCGGCTTCCAACAGAATATTAAAATGTAATAAAATAATAATAATAAAGTCTGAGATGAAAGCACCTTGCTTGTTTACCTGGCCAAACCCCCAAAATCTCCTAAAACCGAGGAAGACAGAGACCGGCACCCCACTATGTCTCCTAAACAGTTCCCTTATGGGTTACTCGGAGCGTAAAAGGCAGCCCGCCCTTTCCAGGGTCTCTGCCAGATCTCAGAACGGCACAGCAGTGTCCCTCCCAGCAGCTTCCAGTGCAGAGATAATAATTAATAATAATAATAATAATAATAATAATAATAATCTTATTTATACCCCGCCCAGCCAAGACAGGGCTCAGGTTGGCTAACACCAGATATAAAACAATGGATTGAAACACAATTTAAAAAACAATTTTAAAATACAACATTAAAATGCAGGGTTGACCTGCGGAACTCCCTGCCACAACAGGCGGCGGAGACTGGAGGAGCAGAGGGCTGTTTGAGGCTGTTATGGGCCTGATCCTGCAGGCTCTGTTTTTTGGGGGGACAGGGAGGAGAAGGCTATTTGTGGAGGGTTAAGGCTATCATCGAGTGGCTATACCACCAGCTGGAGGCAGCAATGAAAGTGGCTGGGAAACGCAGGAGGGGAGCGTTGGGTCTTGGGTTCAAATTCTGCCTGCGGGTTTCCCAGTAAGAGCGTCTGGTTGGCCGCCGTGGGGACAGGGCGCTGGGCTAGCTGGTGGCCCGATCCTGCAAAGCCGCCTCTTGCATTCCTATAAACCAGGGGTCAGCAAACTTTTCCAGCAGGGGGCCAGTCCACTGGCCCTCAGACCTTGTGGGGGGCCGGACTATATATTGGGGGGGAAAGAACAAATTCCTATGCCCTACAAATAACCCAGAGATGCATTTTAAATAAAAGCACACATTCTACTTATGTAAAAATACCGGGCAGGCCCCACAAATAACCCAGAGATGCATTTTAAATAAAAGCACACATTCTACTCATGTAAAAACACGCTGATTCCCAGACCATCCGCAGACCGGATTTAGAAGGCAATTGGGCCGGATCCGGCCCCCGGGCCTTAGTTTGCCTACCCTTGCTATAAACAAGGCGTGTCCAAAATCTGTTTTGGGGGCCTAATCTGGCCCCCAAAAGCCGGTTTAATCCGGCCCTTGACACAGTTAATTTCCCAGGGCAAAATCCTAAAGAAACCTCAACTACTTCAATCCTTAAAGAAAGCCCAACACCTTAGGGGTAAAATCCTGAATAAAGTTCAACAACTTCAATCCCAAAAAAGTCAACAAGTTTGGTCGGCCCCCACAGCCCTTCGCTTCATCCAATCTGGCCCTCTTTGGAAAAAGTTTGGACACTACTGCGTATAAACGTTTAGGCAAAAAATCCCCAAAATTGACAAACACACAAACACACAATTCCTTGTTTTTAGTAAACTCCCATCAATGCAGGAATCACTGAGTTTAGCCCTTGCAAGCCAGATTACGCTAGTAGGATTGAAAGACGTTTTGTGAGGTCACAATGTAATTAAATTGGATTTAATAAGGTGAAGGTTTATGTTTGTTTTAAAAACTTTTTGGAAAATTAATTTAAAAATTTCAAAAGAAATAAGTTTTGTGAGGTGGAGTATTCAAAATATTACAAGAACGACTAGGAAAAGAGTTATTAATTAAGGATAATTGATTTGATAAGGTGAAGATTTATGTTTGTTTAAAAAACTTTTTGGAAAATTAATTTAAAAATTTCCAAAAAGAAAGTTTTTGAGGTGGAGAATTTGAAATATTACAAGAAAGATTATGAAAAGAGTTATTAAGGATAATTAAATGCTATATAAAAATTAAACCTCCTGCTCCTTTCCGTGTGGCTGGCCTGGGAGACCCACCCTCCCAGGGGGTTTTGCCCCATGTTGCTCAACACCCCTAGCACCCCATTTTTAAGCTGCACCCCTGAAGCTGGACCCACCCCCTCCAAAAAAACCCCACAAAACCCCCCAACTCTTCTACCCCAGAGAACCCAAAGCACCTGGACCTCGATGCCACACTGATGGAGACCCGCCTCAAAGAGGACCACGTCGGTGGTACCAGCAGCGAAGGACACTGGGGCGCACGAGGCCGCCCCCAAAGTCAGGTCTGCGGGGGCCACCAGCCTGCCCACCCCAAAGAGATCTCGGTGCACGGCCACCACCAGGCGATGGGGCTCACAGGAAACCTTCACGGCGTGGGCCGTGGCAGGAGCGGCCCTGGAAAAAACAGAGGAAGGGGGCAAGGGGACATGGTCCGAGGTCTCCGGCTGCCACCAGGCAGGACTCTGGGGGTCAGCAAAAGCCCCCTGGCAGAAAAAAACGCCCCACAGCAAAAACAGCCCCATCGCAAACTCCTGCCCCATAGCTGCAACCCCGGTGCGCAATGAAGCTGAGAGCCAAGTGATCCTCCTTTTATACTGCTTTCTGACTCCGCCCACAGTCACATGACTTGAGTAATTAAGACCCGCCTTGTCCTGCCCTCATTCCCCCGGGGTCCTAAAACCCGCAGGGTTTTTTTAAATAATAATTTATTATTTATACCCTACCCATCTGGCTAGGTTTCCCCAGCCACTCTGGGCGGCTTCCAACAAAACAGTAAAATACAATAACCTATTAAACATTAAAAGCTTCCCTAAACAGGGCTGCCTTCAGATGTCTTCTAAAAGTCTGGTAGTTGTTGTTCTCTTTGGCATCTGGTGGGAGGGTGTTCCACAGGGCGGGCGCCACCACTGAGAAGGCCCTCTGCCTGGTTCCCTGTAACTTGGCTTCTCACAATGAGGGAACCGCCAGAAGGCCCTCGGAGCTGGACCTCAGTGTCCGGGCAGAACAATGGAGGTGGAGATGCTCCTTCAGATATACGGGACAGAGGCCGTTTAGGGCTTTCAAGGTCAGCACCAACACTTTGAATTGTGCTCGGAAACATCCTGGGAGCCAATGCAGATCTCTCAGGACCGGTGTTATGTGGTCCCGGCGGCCGCTCCCAGTCACCAGTCTGGCTGCCACATTCTGGATTAATTGTAGTTTCTGGGTCACCTTCAAAGGTAGCCCCACATAGAGTGCATTGCAGTAGTCCAAGCGGGAGATAACCAGAGCATGCACCACTCTGGCAAGACAGTCTGCGGGCAAGGAGGGTCTCATCCTGCGCACCAGATGGAGCTGGTAGACAGCTGCCCTGGACACAGAACTGACCTGCACCTGCATGGACAGCTGTGAGTCCAAAATGACTCCCAGGCTGTGCACCTGGTCCTTCAGGGGCACAGCTGCGCCATTCAGGACCAGGGAGTCCCTCAAACCTGCCTGCCCCCTGTCCCCCCAAAATAGTACTTCTGTCTTGCCAGGATTCAACCTCAATCCATTAGCAGCCATCCATCCTCCAACCGCCTCCAGACACTCACACAGGACCTCACAACGCCCCACGGGCTGATCGCCGAAGAATGGATGCTTTTGAATTTTGGTGCTGGAGGAGACTCTGGAGAGTCCCATGGACTGCAAGAAGATCAAACCTCTCCATTCTGAAGGAAATCAGCCCTGAGTGCTCACTGGAAGGACAGATCCTGAAGCTGAGGCTCCAAGACTTTGGCCACCTCATGAGAAGAGAAGACTCCCTGGAAAAGACCCTGGTGTTGGGAAAGATGGAGGGCACAAGGAGAAGGGGACGACGGAGGACGAGATGGTGGGACAGTGTTCTTGAAGGGACCAGCATGAGTTTGACCAAACTGCGGGAGGCAGTGGAAGACAGGAGGGCCTGGCGTGCTCTGGTCCAGGGGGTCACGAAGAGGCGGACACGACGAAACGACTCAACAACAACATCGTATAATTCCTAGCAAAAAAAGCTATGCAGGAATTTTTTGCCCAATGCGGAACTTGAACTCGTGACCTTGAGATTAAGAATCTCCTACTCTACCAATCAAGCTATTCTCACTTTTTCACCTCTCAGCTAAAAAAATCCTTGATTTAACCCCTATGTGGTGGTCAGGATTAAGGCCCTCTGCAAAGATTTATTTCTTGGGTTTTTTTCTAAACCTTATGCAAAGAATATTTTTGCATTTTTAAATTGGGCATGGTTCTGGTGCTGGTTCTATTCAGGTTTACTTCGTATAACTGAGTTCAAACAGATATCCAGCCCAATCCTAGGGAGGTTTACTCAGAAGTAAGCTCAAAGAGCTCGCAGCCCGTAACACCAGTAAAGTTGGCCAAAATGTATAAATGTTGGAAATGTAAAGAAAAAGAAGGTACCTTTTACCACATGGGGTGGGATTGTAAGAAAGTAAAATGCTTCTGGGAAATGATATATATAATGAAATGAAGGAAATGTTGAAATATACATTTGCAAAAAAAAAAAAAAAAGCATTTTTACTTTGCATTGTAGGTACGGAAATGAATAGACAAAAATCTGTTTTTATATGCAGTTATAGCAGCGAGAGTATTACTAGCCCAATGATTGAAACAGGAAGAATTACCAACAAAGGAAGAATGGAAAATAAAACTGATGGAGTATGCAGAACTGGCAAAGTTGACTGGGAGAATTCAAAACCAGAAAGACCAGAACTTTAAGGATTGGAAGAAATATATGACTTATTTGAAAAAAAATAGCATTAATGTAGCATCGCTTGTAGGTTTACAAGAAGTTTTGTAAGGGGGGGCTATATAAATTATTGTAAAACGATTTCGGAAGGAAATAATTTGAAGTTGAAAAGCATTCATTATAATAACAAAAAGCAAGATTAGATAGCAAATTTGAAAAGCGCTAGACGGGATTAATGGAAGCCTCAGGCTATAATAGCCAAAATGAAGATGATGTGAAGTTTTGTTTGGAAAACATATGCAAAAATTAATAAAAATGATTTATTTAAAAGAGAGAGAGAGATTGCAGCATGTGGGTCGTTTGCAAGGAGATGAAATGCTGTCGGCTATTTATCGCACATTATTCGTTCGTATTCGTTTGCAGGGAGGGTTATAAAATATTGCACTGGTTAATAGTCACCCCAAACTTTCCAAGATACTATCAGTTTCCTTCATTGCAGGAAGTCTGACACATTTTGGGGGTCATGGAAATAGAAGGAACCCACTTTAACTTTGCAGCCTGAAATGGCCAGGATGTGATTGATTGGGGGAAAACCTACCTGGAGTTTCACCTGAGAGTCACAGGTGTAGCCAATGATAGGATAATTAGACTTTTCAGGTCCTTCCAGAGAGGTAAACTTTTAAATTTCACAAGATTTATACACTGGTGGATGGTAATATATATATATATATATTTAAATCAAAGCGGTTTGCCATTGAATCAATTAATTGATGGAAATTACAAATTTGTGGAATATAAGACTCTGCAAGTCAAGTACAGATTAACCAGTGAAACACATATTTGCAAAGGCAGTTTGGCCCTGATGCTATAGCAGCATCGGAAACACCCAGGCTGCTACAAGATTTAATCTTGGAAGTCAATCAATGAAATTTTATTATTGATATATTTGTAGAATCGTAAATCTGTAGAGTGTGAAATTATAGCAATGGTTGTGTTTTACCTTCCCAGAGAAGAGAAACTGACCATTAAACCAGTCTGGGAGGGGAAATTGGGGTGTTTGTGGCCCCCCCTAACAACTTTCGGCATCCTGAACAAAATACAGTTCCCAGAATTCTTGGCTGCGGTGGCGGGGGGGGGGGGATGCGCTGACCACAGGGGTCGGCTTTTAAGGTATGATATGGAT
>JAXCMG010000042.1:2132441-2180588 GCA_034642415.1 Podarcis siculus
CCAAATTCACCATCAGATCACATAGCATGTCCATGGCTACAGCCTGCACCCAAAAAATCACGCACCCACTGTTGCCTGGGGCTGCAATGGTGCAAAAATGTGGTTATAAAGCATGGATCCACATGGATCCTCAGGATCTTTGCATTGAGCTACCCCAAATTCACCATCAGATCACATGTCTGTGGCCACAGCATGAAGCACAAAAATGATACATCCACTGTTTCATTCAGAATGTTTTTTCCCTTGTTTTCCTCCTCTAAAAACGATGTGCGTGTTTTGGTCAGGTGCGTGTTATAGAGCGAAAAATACGGTACCTCTAGGGATTATCTAATGCTTATTTCCCCTAAACTGATTTTTGAATTCTATTGTCATTCATGTTTTTATACTTATTTTATGCTGCTTTTATAATTAAGTTACCCACCCTGAGCCCAGTTTTTGAACCGGGAAGGGCAGGGTATAAATAAATTATTATTATTATTATTATTATTATTATTATTATTATTATTATTATTATTATTCCCCTTCTGGCTCTGGTACAGGAGAGGCTGGGCAGCCCCTGGTCTTACACTTTCCTGGCCTGACTCTTCTTCCGACCCCCCCACCCTCCCACTCTAAAACTTCCCCCAACCCCTGATTCTTGCCTCCTGGCCAGCGCAGTTCCCCATAAACCACCCCCCTCTCTCCCAGTCAGACTCCAGCCCCCTGTCACCAGCACACACTATCCTCAGCATCCTGTCTCAGGGCTCAGCTTATGTTCCCAGCTTACATTCAGAAAGAAAGAAAGAAAGAAAGAAAGAAAGAAAGAAAGAAAGAAAGAAAGACTATATCTCACTTTTACAGAGTGTTCCAAGAAAGGCAATTTGCAATGTGCGTTTAAATTCTGGATGCGGAGATTTTAACACCCATGTAATTTATTCTCGTGCTCGTAAGCTGCTTAGATTGTTTTGGCACTAATAATTAATGCCGGAATCCTTCTGTCTCGGGAGAAATTGTAGTTGTGTACTTTTGGGGGTGAAGTCTCGTACCTATGGGGCCACTTCTCCTGGTATGTCCCACGGAGGACCTTATGGTATTCAACTAAAAACATCTTGGAGGTCCCGGGCCACAGGGAGGTTAGGCTGGCCTCAACCAGAGTCAGGGCCTTTTCGGCCGTGGTCCCGACTTGGTGGAACGCTCTGTCACAAGAGGCTGCGTTCAGATGTCTTCTGAATGTAAAGTAGTTGTTTATCTCCTTGACATCTGATGGGAGGACGTTCCACAGGGCAGGTGCCACCACCGAGAAGGCCCTCTGCCTGGTTTCCTGTAGCTTTGCTTCTCGCAGGGAGGGAACTGCCAGAAGGCCCTCGGCGCTGGACCTCAGTGTCCGGGCAGAACGATGGGGGTGGAGACGCTCCTTCAGGTCTACTGGGCCTTTGAGGCCATTTAGGGCTTTAAAGGTCAGCACCAACACTTTGAATTGTGCTCGGAAACGTACTGGGAGCCAATGTAGGTCTTTCAAGACCGGTGTTATGTGGTCCCAGTGGCCGCTCCCAGTCACCAGTCTAGCTGCTGCATTCTGGATTAGTTGTAGTTTCCGGGTCACCTTCAAAGGTAGCCCCACCCAGAGCGCATGGCTTTAGTCCAAGTGGGACTGTAAAACTCTGCTAAGTAAAAGAACTTGCTAGCACAAGTTAAAGGTAAAGGTAAAGGGACCCCTGACCATTAGGTCCAGTTGTGGCCGACTCTGGGGTTGCGGTGCTCATCTCGCTTTACTGGCTGAGGGAGCCGGCGTACAGCTTCCGGGTCATGTGGCCAGCAGGACTAAGCCGCTTCTGGCAAACCAGAGCAGCGCATGGAAATGCCGTTTACCTTCCCACCAGAGTGGTACCTGTTTATCTACTTACACTTTGATGTGCTTTTGAACTGCTAGGTGGGCAGGAGCAGGGACCGAGCAATGGGCGCTCACCCCATCGTGGGGATTTGAACCGCCGACCTTCTGATCGGCAAGCCCTAGGCTCTGTGGTTTAACCCACAGTGCCACCCACGTCCCTAGCACACGTTAGGAAGAATAGTAACAAACAATATATCCTCTCCTGCCTTCCTGAACATTCCCACACAGATATCCTTTACCTTTACCTTTTTTTACCTAAATCGGAGAACAACATCTCTATAGTATAGTGTATTTTATAGTATAATATAGTGTATTTTAAAATGGGGTTTCAGAGTTTTTAGGGGTTTTATAGTATAGTATAATGTATTTTAAAATGGGGTTTCAGAGTTTTTAGGGGTTTTTATAGTATAAAGGTAAAGGTACCCCTGCCTGTACGGGCCATTCGTGTCCGACTCTAGGGTTGCGCGCTCATCTCGCTTAAGAGGCCGGGAGCCAGCGCTGTCCGAAGACACTTCCGGGTCACGTGGACAGCGTGACGAAGCTGCAGCTGGCAAGCCAGCACCAGACACGGAAATGCCGTTTACCTTCCCGCTATAAAGCGGTACCTATTTATCTACTTGCACTTTGACGTGCTTTCGAACTGCTAGGTGGGCAGGAGCTGGGACTGAACGACGGGCGCTCACCCCGCCGCGGGGATTCGATCCGCAGACCTTACGATCAACAAGTCCTAGTTACTGAGGTTTTACCCACAGCGCCACCCGCATCCCGGTTTTATGGTATAGTATAGTGTATTTTAAAAATACACTATTTTATACACTATTTTATAATACACTATTTTATAATATTTTATAATACACTATTTTATAGTATAGTATAGTGTATTTTAAAATGGGGTTTCAGAGTTTTTAGGGGGGTTTGAATGTTTTATGTAGTTTTTCAATTCCATTGTTCTGTATGGGACAATGACAATAAAGATATCATATATCGTATCGTATATCGTAACATCAGCGACGCATTAAATGTCTTCCCCATCCCTCCTTTCAAGTACACTGTAAATGATGGATTTTTGGGTTCTGTTGTTTTAGGGACTGGGCTGAAGGTCAGCCGGACCACTGGTACGGCCACGGACTGGGAGGCGGAGAGGACTGTGTCCAGGCTTATTCCAACGGCCTTTGGAACGACAACCACTGCTCTCGCCGGTTACCTTGGATGTGTGAGATGGAGCTGGGCCTCTAGAGGAAACGGGAAGGAAGTTGGTACCTTTATGCACATGTGGTGGTACTGCACCAAGATAAGAGAATTTTGGGACATCATATACAAGGAACTCAAAACGATCTTCAAATTCTCGTTTCGGAAAAAAAACCCTGAAGCCTTTTTGTTAGGCGTTATGTCCACTGATCTACAAAAACCCCCACAGAGCCCTCTTTATGTATGCAGGCACAGCGGCAAGGATTTTGATAGCAATAAAAAATTGGAAGGCGATGTAATCCCCACAAAAACAGATTGGCATTTCCTGGTCCGCTATTGGCCGAGGGGCTTGCGCATGTCATGGAATGTTCATGGGCTTTCCGACTGGGGAAGGTTCACACAAGACCAATGCGATCCTCTGCATTCAGGATTAGGCAGAGACCTGACTTTGCCTCGTCCCCTTTAATACATAAAACAGAATCTATATCTTGTTGTGAAGACAGAATAACTGAGATGAGGCAGGTCTGAGACCCCGGCCTCAAGGGCAGAAAATCTGCAAGATATGAACCTAAATAAACTGCTTTTTAAATTTTACAACCAAGTTCTGTTTGGTTTTATGCAATAGATAAATGAAAACACACAAACCTACGGTTGTACAGGAAATCAACTGTATCTTTTACGAAAACAAATAAAGCATGATGAGATTATCTTCCAAAAGGAATGTTGGTTTGCCTTTCTTCAGACATGGGTCAGTTGCCTTTATTGTATCTATTCATAAGAATATTTATAAACTGTCATTAAAAATAATGTTGTAAGAAAAAAACAAACTACTCCTTTTCCCTTATGGGGTATCCAAGAGCCCGTGAAGAGTCCTTAAGTGGGTTCCCTATTGGCAGGAGAAAATAACAGAGGCCAACCAGAGAATATTGAGAAGCAAAGCAGCTAGTAAGCTTGATCTTTATTGATCTGTTGCAACAGGGTCCTTGCTCACCACACCCAGAACCCAGGTGTGTCCGTCCTTATATAGACATTTTAAATTGCCAGCCCTGGAGTCCAAGACCACTCCCAGAAACATCATACATACATCACAGAAAGGGTGGTCTACAGCAGAAATCTGAGTGCACTGTTTATCTCCTGTCTGGCAGGTTACCTGTTAATGGCCACTTGATTGGATACCCTGGGGAGCCTGGCCAGTCTTTTGTAATGATAAATACTTAGTTTCTGAGCCAGGTCACAGTCTCACCCTATTCAAACACAGACATACCCTTAAGACAAGGATTTATGAAGGAAAAGACAATGGGGAGGCTTTTCCATTTTTCTTTGACCTTGCAGAAAAATCATTTGGTCAATTTGGGAGTCAAAATGGTTTCAGGTCGCTCTTCCTGTGCTGATCTATGTACGTGCTTGGTTGGTACATTTATGAACATTTAATATATATCTAAGACCTTAAAATTCTTATCACAGCCCCTCACCACACACAGGAGGGATGGGAACCCTGAACAATAGTGCGCAAGCCCTTACAGAGACTCTTGAAATTGCCCACCCTGTAGCCCAAGACCACCCCCAAAACATCACAGAAGGAGGCGGTCTACAGCAGAAATCCTGTCTGCCGGGATACCTGATAATGGTCCCTGATTGCTTTACCTGGGCAGCCTGGCCATTCTTTTGTGATGGTTAATACTTTAGTTCCTGAGTCCAGGTCACAGGCTCACCCTATTCAGACACAAATGCACCCTTCAGACAGGTAAGCAAAAGACAATGGAGAGGTTTTCCCATTTCCTTCCTCCTTGCAGAGAAATATTTGAGAGTCAAAATGGTTTGGGAGAGTCAAAAGGGGTTCAGGATTGCTATTTCAGACACACGGTTTATATACCTATGTATGTGTTTGCCTTGTACATTTACGAACGTTTAATTTATATTTGAGACCTCAGAATTCTGCCAGCGAAAAACAAAAAAGCACGGCAGCGTACAACGAAATCACTAAAACGCCGTGAAACCACGAGATTATAAAACGCTCAGCAGCTGACCAACGTGGAATCAGATGAGCCCTCTATGGTGAAACAACATTGCTTTGGGCAGGTGGCAAAATAACAGAACTGTAGGCTTTGGGGTTCCCAAAGCTCATCCAGCCGAACCCGCCTGGCATGCAGGAATCGCAGCTGAATTACTCCATCAATGGGTAGGTGGGCAGGAAGGAGGGACTGGAATGGTTTTGAGAACAGGATACGATACAATAATCTTTATCGTCATTGTCCCATAAAGGTAAAGGTAAAGGTACCCCTGCCTGTACGGGCCAGTTGTGTCCGACTCTAGGGTTGTGCGCCCATCTCACTTAAGAGGCCGGGGGGCCAGCGCTGTCCGGAGACACTTCCAGGTCACGTGGCCAGCATGACGAAGCTGCTCTGGCGAGCCAGCACCAGCGCACGGAAACGCCGTTTACCTTCCCGCTATAAAGCGGCACCTATTTATATACTTGCACTTAGGGGTGCTTTCGAACTGCTAGGTGGGCAGGATCTGGGACCGAAAGATGGGAGCTCACCCCGCCGCGGGGATTCGAACCGCCGACCATGCGATTGGCAAGTCCTAGGCACTGAGGTTTTACCCACAGCACCACCCACGTCCCTATATATATCATTGTCCCATACAGAACGATATCGAAAAAATCTACATCAGACATTCAAAACCAACAAGCCTGCTATCCTAGCCTGATCCTAGACCCTAAAAACTCTGATACCCCATAATTAAATACAATATACTCCCATAGAGACTACCTTACACCGCGTTTAAAACCAAAATCACATTTGAATAGAAAATGTTTCTCAGTCCTAGTCTTTATAACAAGAATGACAATCCTATAGATAATCAATCATGAATAACGAATATATACCATATGAATGGTCCTAACAGGTACCTCAGGTAGCATAAGATCAGCACTCACGAAGTCAGCGGTAGGCAACCTAAGGCCCGGGGGCCGGATCCGGCCCAATCACCTTCTAAATCCGGCCCGTGGATGGTCCTGGAATCATCATGTTTTTACACAAGTAGAATGTGTCCTTTTATTTAAAATGCATCTCTGGGTTATTTGTGGGGCATAGGAATTCGTTCTCCCCCCCCCAAATATAGCCCAGCTCCCCATATGGTCTGAGGGATGGTGGACTGGCCCACGGCTGAAAATGTTTGCTGACCAATGCACTAAGAAGTGTAGAAAGCTGATACTGAGGACCAGATCCTAGAGGCATTATATAGGCCATCCCAGCTGATGAAGAATTTCTTTCGAAATAGTTTATCATCCGGAAAAACTGTACTACGTTTTTGGATCACCCATGATCGCATGGATTCAGAATTGTGACTGTTGAAAGGCTTGCTTGTCTCCTTCTATATCCCGATGGACTATATTGTCTAACTTGGTTTGTTGCTAAGCTTTGAGCTTCTATTATTGCAGGATTGGGGCTAATGAAAAGCTCGTTTGATTCAGTTATATTGATTGACTACCTTCTCTAATTTTGTTCATACAATATTGATTTGTTTTATCAGTTGTATCTCCACCATATGTTCTTATTCAAGAACTGTGAAACAATACGGGCTATATACGTTGTTAGAACATTATTAGCCATGCATAAGTTGGCCTGTGTATTGTGGCCCAGGGTCCAGGGCCGGCTGGGTTGGAGCCAGCGAAAGGATTTCTCCCTTCCCCGCAGCCGGAAAACTCTAAATTTGGGCATGGCAGATGAGCGGTGTTGACAGTTCAAAGATTGGGGGCGAGGAGTCCATAGCGAAAGTCTCCGTGGGGAAGGGCGACAGCAAACGGGCCCATAGAGAGACAGAAAATCAGGTAAAGAAGGTCTTTTAATGTATTTTTAACCTTTGTTGGAAGCCGACCAGAGTGGCTGGGGAAACCCAGCCAGATGGGTGGGGTACAAATAATAAATTATTATTATTATTATTCTAGCCTCGCTGGCCGGTAGATCCTCTACCCAGGGTTACCAGACGTCCCCGTTTCCCAGGGACAGTTCCCAGATTTGTGAATAAATCCCTGGACAAATTCCATCCTGGGAATGTCCCCGGATTTCATCTGATTTCCCCGGAAAACGCAGCAGCGGCAGTCTCAGCAGCCCAGAGCAGTTGGGTCTTGCTGGCTTCAGGAGCTGCTTGGAAGTCCCCATATGATGGTGGTGCAGGGGCTCTAAGATGCAGTTTCCGGGCTGCCTCCACCTTCCTTGACCCCAGAAACTAAGCTGTGAAGGGCGGCATCATGCGGCCTATCAGAGCAGCCCCGATCCCAACTCCTACTTGCGTGCAAGCAGGAGAGCGGCAGGGATTGTTAGAATTCCTGCTTCGTGATTGCAGTCATGGGACTGTTGTCTTCCACATATGATTTGACTCCACAGAGCGGGAAGTGGCGGAGACAGGATGTTTGTGTTACAGTGGTACCTCGGGTTACAGACGCTTCAGGTTACAGACGCTTCAGGTTACAGACTCCGCTCACCCAGAAATAGTACCTCGGCTTAAGAACTTTGCTTCAGGATGAGAACAGAAATCGTGCTCCGGCAGCAGCGGGAGGCCCCATTAGCTAAAGTGGTGCTTCAGGTTAAGAACAGTTTCAGGTTAAGAACGGACCTCCGGAATGAATTAAGTTCTTAACCCGAGGTAAAGGACCCCTGACCATTAGGTCCAGTCACGGACGATTCTGGGGTTGCGGCGCTCATCTCGCTTTACTGGCCGAGGGAGCCGGTGTCCAGCTTCCAGGTCATGTGGCCAGCAGGACTAAGCCGCTTCTGGTGAACTAGAGCAGCGCACGGAAACGCCGTTTACCTTCCCATCGGAGCGGTACCTATTGATCTACTTGCACTTTGATGTGCTTTCGAACTGCTAGGTTGGCAGGAGCAGGGACCGAGCAACGGGAGCTCACCCCGTCATTGTGGGGATTCGAACCGCCGACCTTCTGATCGGCAAGTCCTAGGCTCTGTGGTTTAACCTGAGGTACCACTGTATAATAAGCCAACTATGGCAAGAAGCCTGACACTACACCTGTCAGATGGGGTGCGCTAACTACAGTGGCACCTCGGTTTTAAGAACAGTCCAGTTTACGAGCGATTCGGTTTACGAGCTCCGGAAACAGTGTCCTGGTTTGTGAACTTTACCTTGGTCTAAGAACAGAATCCGAATGGTGGAAGGGCACCTCATTTGGGAAAGCGCTCCTCGGTTTAAGAACAGTTTAAGAATGGACATCCATATTTTTCTTTTTTATTCCTTTGTGCCACAGGAGCGGCAAGGATCCTAATTGCTAAAAACTGGGGAAAAGAAACTGTGCCAACAAAAAGGGAATGGCACAACAAACTGTTACGAGTATATTGAACAGGCTAGATTAACAGAGACAAACCTAGGCAGCATCTTAAAAAGTAGAGACATCACCTTGCCAACAAAGGTCCGTATAGTTAAAGCTCTGGTTTTCCCAGTAGTGATGTATGGAAGTGAGAGCTGGACCATAAAGAAGGCTGATGGCCGAACAATGGATGCTTTTGAATTCTGGTGCTGGAGGAGACTCTTGAGAGTCCCATGGACTGCAAGAAGATCCAACCTCTCCATTCTGAAGGAAATCAGCCCTGAGTGCTCACTGGAAGGACAGATCCTGAAGCTGAGGCTCCAAGACTTTGGCCTCCTCATGAGAAGAGAAGACTCCCTGGAAAAGACCCTGATGTTGGGAAAGATGGAGGGCACAAGGAGAAGGGGACGACGGAGGACGAGATGGTGGGACAGTGTTCTCCAAGCTACCAGCATGAGTTTGACCAAACTGCAGGAGGCAGTGGAAGACAGGAGGGCCTGGCGTGCTCTGGTCCAGGGGGTCACGAAGAGTCGGACACGACTAAATGACTAAACAACAACATCAAATTTGTTGTATGTTATGCTCATGGTATGTTATGTTCACGTTTAATGAGGGTGGATTTCTGTATTGGGGGGTTCATGTTATGTTGTAAATAAAATTTCCAATAAAAATAATTATATATATATATATAAAAGAAACGGACATCCGGAGCGGATTAAGTTCATAAACCGAGATACCACTGTAGTGTCTGTTTTTAAACTTGCACAGATCAGCAGTTTCAACGAGAAATCTTCACGTGCTCGCAGTTTGGGACATACAGGACAGGAAGGGAAGCTAAAAATGTTCTGTTTCTCTTCCCTGCATGAGTATAGTTCCACTTTTTTAATTTTTGCCTGCCTGATGGAGGTTCCTCATTTCTGAAATAACCCTGTAGGAGGTTTTATAGTCTTTCACTATAAAAACAGCCCCCAGCGGCTAATCGAGGCTTCCAGCCTTTTCAGATGTATCTCACTGGAGCCCTGTGCGGTAAATAAATCGGACCTTCCTCGTTGAACCCGTGTCTGTCTGGGGAAAATCCTGCAACAGCACGGGGTTGGACTAGATGACCGTTGGATCCCTTTCGGCTCGACGCTTCAACTCCCTTTGGGATCCAATCCAAAAGGGCTGCCTGTCAGTCCTTTTGAGGAGATAACGATCCATTTGCCGGAGCCGTAGAAACATCGATTGGTTCCAAAAATCTGGATGCAGTCAGGAGAAACAGATTGTTGTGTTTTCCCCCCACGTGCGTCCGGCTCAAGAATTTATCTCCGCTTGTGGGTTTTTCTGAAAGGGAAGTGTTGGGGGAGCTGAGGAGCGACCTCTGAGTAAGGAAAAATTGCAGCATTTGGGACTTCTGAGTTTGGAGAAAAAGGCGAGCGAAAGGGGACGTGAGAAGAGGTCTGTATAACATTTATATGCATGGGCATTCGAGGGAGCTGAATGTTGCAGATTCAGCGCAGAGTTGGACTGTGGAACTCCCTGCCACTGGAGGCAGTGACGGCTTTAAAAGATAATTAATGGAGAGGGCTATTGGTGGCTACTAGGCAGAATGCCTGTGCCCTGCCTCCAAGGTTTCTGAATCCAACCACAAGAGGGGAGAGCGGGTTTTTTGTTCGAATCCTGATCGCAGGTTTCTTACGATGGGCATCTGGTTGGCCACTGTGAGAAATTGATGCTGGACTCGATGGGCCACGGGCCTGATCCTGCAGAGCTCTTCTCATGCTCTTACGTTCCAGACGACTCCTAGCAGGGTGAAAAATATCTGGGTCTGAAACCAATCCATTTGGCCATACTGGAAAATCAAACAGGAGCATTCAGATTGCAGTCTTCTTTTGTGGGTTTTTCCCGCCACCAGGAAATATTCTGTAGCTCAATTTTGTTTTTTCTTCAGAGCAGTAATTTTGGGCGTTGAATTTTGAGGTGTCTTCGCCAACTCTAGGGCATTAAATCAGTTTTCCCCCCCATTTGGAAATTCCAGTGCGTCGATATCAAACAATTGTAGTCATCTGTAGGCAATGTTTTCACTTAAATCTTAGCTCCAGGTTAATGTACGGAAGCCAAAATTCGTGTCAAACTGAGTCCCCAGGGTTTTTCCAGCTGAAATAATGCAAAAAATTAAAATGGATTGTGGTTGCTAACTCTTTGGAATCGCAGCCTATTTGGGAACTAATTTCAGTGAAATACATTTAATCTGATGGCTGCAGCAATTAAATTCCTGCTTTTCCTTTTGGGGCGTTAAACCACCACCCAAAGCCTGTTTTATTTCGTTTTTAGAGAGAGCCTGTGTTAATGATTGAGGGTGTGTTTATTAATCTGCGTATTTTAAACCTGTGTGTCTGATGACGAGGAATTTCCCAATTTGAAGGCGGCGATTTGGACTTTGCCCTGTCAATATCTGGCCCAAATCAACTGGGAGGGAGCTGGACTTGTGGGATCTATTGACTTTGAAGTTGGTTGGTTTGTTAGTATAAACTCAGAGAAATCCACTACTTTTACTTTGAAAGCATGGATGTAGCCAAGATTTATGTTGCAGGGGGCAGGATTTTTGCCTTCAAAATCCCATCCTTCTGGTTCCAGGTTTCTCATGTGCTCTCTGACCCAGAGTGATCAAGCGTCGCCAGGACACTAGATCCCCAAATATGGAGGACAAGGAGGAGGATTATAGCAGCGGAGGTACATTTCTCTGTCCATCCTGTTTCTCTGTCTTTTGCAAACTCTCATCTTGTGTATTTCACCATATTTCTTACCCCGCATGCGCCCAGGCGACGGTGCCACATAAAAACCCATTCCACTTCTGTAAGAAATCAATCTTTTTTTATGTGGCGGCACCAGTGGAACTCCCTGCCAATTGATATCAGGTGGGAACTTGATCGGTGCCTGCGAAAAATATTCTTAACCAGGAAAACATACCCAGGAGTTTAGAAAGTGGACGCAACCCCAAAACAGGTGAAAAAACAGCGCATATATATATATGTGTGTGTGTGCTTAACACAGGTTAATACAGTGGTACCTCAGGTTACATATGCTTCAGGTTACATACGCTTCAGGTTACAGACGCTTCAGGTTACAGACTCTGCTAACCCAGAAATATTACCTCGGGTTAAGAACTTTGCTTCAGGATGAGAACAGAAATCGTGCTCCGGTGGCAGCGGGAGGCCACATTAACTAAAGTGGTGCTTCAGGTTAAGAACAGTTTCAGGTTAAGAACGGACCTCTGGAATGAATTAAGTACTTAACCCGAGGTAAAGGACCCCTGACCATTAGGTCCAGTTGTGGGCGACTCTGGGGTTGCGGCGCTCATCTCGCTTTACTGGCCGAGGGAGCCGGCGTCCAGCTTCTGGGTCATGTGGCCAGCAGGACTGAGCCGCTTCTGGCGAACCAGAGCAGCGCACGGAAACACCATTTACCTTCCCGCCAGAGCAGTACCTATTTATCTACTTGCACTTTGACGTGCTTTCAGACTGCTAGGTTGGCAGGAGCTGGGACTGAGCAACGGCAGCTCACCCCGTCGCGGGGTTTCGAACCGCCGACCTTCTGATCGGCAAGTCCCATGAGCTAAAGTGGTGCATCAGGTTAAGAACAGTTTCAGGTTTAAGAACAGACCTCCAGAACGAATTAAGTACTTAACCCGAGGTACCACTGTATATAAAAAAGAAAAACAGTTCCATCTATAAACCAATTCCGTCTATAAAAACAACACCGACATTCAAAAACAACTGAAGATTTCGTTTCAGTACTGGGATAAAGATCCCCTCTTCCAAGCTTTGTTGACAAAGATGCAGGAATCTCCTTCTGCTTGGACTTTAGACTGAGGCTGGATCTACACCGATCTGGAAAAAACGCTTTAAAAAACAGTATTGTGGCTCTCAATGCAATTTCCCGCCGACATCGCTGCTCTATAGCGCCCTCTGCTGGCACATGGAGGAGACGGTCATTTATAATTCCAATGACAGGCTCCTCAACACATTGGCGATTCACCAAAAGTTAACCCTTTAGGGCCAGGCGACGGCTTTTTGCTGCTGAGCTAAACGCTGTCCAAAAGCAAGAGCGTTGCCTATAACACATTTTTAACATTTTAACTTAGATTAGCCCAGAGGTCGGATGGCTATCTGTCAGGGATTATTCCGCTGTAATTCCTGCATGGCCCGGGGTTCGGCTAGATGACCAGTGGGGGTCCCATCAAGCTCTGAAATACTTGGACAGGAGTCAGCAAACTTTTTCAGCAGGGGGCCGGTCCACTGTCCCTCAGACCTTGTGGTGGGGGACAAGGTCTTTTACGGGGGAAATGAACGAATTCCTATGCCCCACAAATAACCCAGAGATGCATTTTAAATAAAAGGGCACATTCTACTCATGTAAAAACACACTGATTCTCGGACCGTCCGCAGGCTGGGTTGAGAAGGCGATTGGGCCGGATTTGGCCCTGGGGACTTAGTTTGCCAACCTATGTTCTTTGTTGTTGTTGAGTCGTTTAGTGGTGTCCGCCTCTTCGTGACCCCCTGGACCAGAGCACGCCAGGCCCTCCTGTCTTCCACTGCCTCCCGCAGTTTGGTCAAACTCATGCTGGTAGCTTCGAGAACACTGACCCACCATCTCGTCCTCCGTCGTCCCCTTCTCCTTGTGCCCTCCATCTTTCCCAACATCAGGGTCTTTTCCAGGATGTCTTGTCTTCTCATGAGGTGGCCAAAGTCTTGGAGGCTCAGCTTCAGGATCTGTCCTTCCAGTGAGCACTCAGGGCTGGTTTCCTTCAGAATGGATCAGTTTGATCTTCTTGCAGTCCGTGGGACTCTCAAGAGTCTCCTCCAGCACCGTAAGTGGGCAAGGCAGGAAGGCAGGAATAGGCTGAAAAGGTTTCTTTATCCCTGCAGAATTTGGCCTGCGCCACTCGGACTCCTGGGGACGGCGGGTCTGCCCTGGCCACCGCCTGGTGTTCATCCTGCTGGGACTCATCTGCGTCTTCACCATTGCCGTCGCCGTGTTCGGCTTAACGGGTGAGATGTCCGGCTCATCGGGTGCGGGTGTGGCAAAGAGGGGTAAAGGTAAAGGTAAAGGGACCCCTGACCATTAGGTCCAGTCGTGGCCAACTCTGGGGTTGCGGCGCTCATCTCGCTTTATTAGCCGAGGGAGCCGGCGTACAGCTTCCGGGTCATGTGGCCAGCAGGACTAAGCCGCTTCTGGTGAACCAGAGCAGCGCACAGATACGCCGTTTACCTTCCC
Organism: Podarcis siculus; assembly: GCA_034642415.1. NCBI lineage: Eukaryota > Metazoa > Chordata > Lepidosauria > Squamata > Lacertidae > Podarcis > Podarcis siculus. The sequence continues at coordinate 2,146,079 of JAXCMG010000042.1, forward strand.
GCCAGAGCAGTACCTATTTATCTACTTGCACTTTGAGGTGCTTTTGAACTGCTAGGTTGGCAGGAGCTGGGACCAAGCAACGGGAGCTCACCCCGTCATTGCGGAGATTCGAACGGCCGACCTTCTGATCGGCAAGTCCTAGGCTCTGTGGTTTTACCCACAGCGCCACCCGTTACCCTGGCAAAGAGGGGAGCTCCCCCCCAAAAGGGGGACCCCCCCGTTCGACGGCCAGGTGTGGAGTCCACGATTGTGGGGTGACGAACTCAGCAGAACGCAACCATTTAGGTGTCAGGTCAAATTATGTTGGAAATATAAGGTGAAGGAAGGGAACTTCCTACATATGTGGTGGTCCTGTGCTAAGGTTAAGGCTTTCTGGGATATTATTTACAATGAATTAAAAAAGATACTAAAATATAATTTCAGCAAAAAACCAGAGGCATTCTTATTAGGGCTAATTGATGAAGAAATTTGTTAAAAAGATGTAAATTTATTTATGTATGCTACAACTGCAGCGAGAATCCTCTTGGCTCAAAGGTAGCGAAAACTCCCTACATTGGAAGACTGGAGAATAAAAATGGTAGAATTTCAAAAGGACTGGAGCAAATTTATTCATTACCTGAAAGAAAATTTAAAAACGTTTGCAGTATTAACGTGAAATGTTTTGTAAAGTGAATTTAAGATGCTGATTTATAAATAAGAATGTGATCTTTTAAGGTGATTTATAGGATAAAGAAGTGATTATGGGAATGCAAAAGATATGTTATAGACTACAGAGATGTCAGAAAGAGAGACAGAAGTCAAAGCTCACTTTGAGCAAATAATATAAGTTGTGAATATGCATACTGAATTAAATGAAATATGGGAAAATTTAATATATATATATATTTTAAAAGGACACAACCATTTAGGACCAGTCTCAGATTGACTGACACCCCCCCACCTGCGTCCCCTCAGCCACTTTGATTGGTGGGCTTATTAAATTAATCTACCACCCTTTGTCAGAACATATTGGATTCTTATTAATGAAAAATTAATTAAATTTTTTTTAAAAAAGCAAAACGCCTCTAGAAGAATGGGAGTTTCGAACTTTGCTCCCTCTCCCCAGGTCGGAAATCTGTCGGTGAATTGAAAGGGATGGAGGAGACTTTGAAAAGCATCAACCGCACGGTCTCGGCGGAGATCACCGCTCTGAAAAAGAAGGGTGAGTCCAGGAAGCAGGTCTTTTTTCCAAGTGTAAGGTAAAGGTAAAGGGACCCCTGACCATTAGGTCCAGTCATGGCCGACTCTGGGGTTGCGGCGCTCATCTCGCTTTATTGGCCGGGGGGGCTGGCGTACAGCTGGTTATGTGGCCAGCATGACTAAGCCGCTTCTGGTGACCAGAGCAGCGCACGGAAACGCCATTTACCTTCCCGCCGGAGTGGTACCTATTGATCTACTTGCACTTTAACGTGCTTTCAAACTGCTAGGTTGGCAGGAGCAGGGACCAAGCAATGGGAGCTCACCCCGTTGCGGGGATTCGAACTGCCAACGTTCTGATTGGCAAGACCTAATGGTCAGGGGTCCCTTTACCTAATCCCCATGTTGTACCCCCCAAACTATATCACTCATACATCACGGTTACATCATGAAAAGGGGAGGTCTGGTGGCCGTAATCTGAGCATCCTGGTCCCTGCCCCATGGTTCCCCTTGCCCTCCACCAAACATCCATCAAGTGTAACAAAAAAGATATTTCCATTTCCCTGTTTCCCAGCCAAGTTAATCCCACCCTTTTGCCTTCATCTGGGTTTGTTATTTCTGGAATGGCTACCTGTCTGGCACTCAGGTATCAGGAGGCCAGGGATTATCACTCAGGCAGAGGGGCTGCTGAGGAGCTGAGCTCACCTGTCTATAGGAATTTCTAGAGTTTCCCAGTGAGCCAGTACAGAGATCCATTGATCAGTGAATTCTTACATTTGGTATCGTGCAGCAAAGGCCCTTTGAATAGATAGGAAGAAACTGTGATGAAGTGTTTTGTGGGGACAAATCACAAAAGTCACAAAAGTGATTGTGCTGGTTTTGGTAGTGGGCTGCAGGTGCATGATATCTGCTGGAGGGGCAACCCCCCCCAACCTGGACATAAATTCCTGCAACATTCCCAAACCATTTCCCCCAACCTCACCTCTTTCTGCTGGTTCCAGAGGCAGAAGATTTGAAGCAACTGGTGAAGATTGAACATATGGTGCAAAACCTGACCGAAGAGGCGAAGGAAGGTACGTCCGTATAGAAGCAGCTGTGAGACAGATGTGGGGGGTTTCCCCCCCTGTATGACAGGAGGTGGTGGTTGTACCTGGATTCAGGGCAGGCTGTAGTTTTTAGTTATTAATTCAGGTTAGTAACTTTTGTTGCTGCTATTATTATTTCTAATAATGATAAGGTAAAGGTAAAGGGACCCCTGACCATTAGGTCCAGTCGTGGCCGACTCTGGGGTTGTGGCGCTCATCCTGCTTTACTGGCCGAGGGAGCCGGCGTACAGCTTCCGGGTCATGTGGCCAGCAGGACTAAGCCGCTTCTGGCGAACCAGAGCAGCGCACAGAAACGCCATTTACCTTCCCGCCGGAGCGGTACCTATTTATCTACTTGCACTTTGACGTGCTTTCGAACTGCTAGGTTGGCAGGAGCAGGGACTGAACAATGGGAGCTCACCCTGTCGTGGGGATTCGAACCGCCGACCTTCTGATTGGCAAGTCCTGGGCTCTGTGGTTTAACCCACAGCGCCACCCGTGTCCCTAGTAGTAGTAGTATACTGCCCTATATCCGCAGGTCACTGCATAAAATCACAATATAAAATCACAAAACGCATAATCAAATTGAAAATGAAAATAATCCATAATGAATTGGGAAAAAAAGTACGTCATCCCCCCTAAAAAAAACCAGTCTCCTTTTTGTTGGGGAATAATTCAGACGGAAATTCCCAGGTGTCCAAAAGGGTTATTTATGTATGTCACTACTGCACCCCATGTTTTGTTAGCTAAAAAATGGAAAACGAGCGAGATCCCAGCCAAAGAAGAATGGGAACTTAAAACTGATGGAATATGTGCAGCTTATGAACCTAAGATATAGGATATCTGAAGAAGTGTGCATGCACACGAAAGCTCATACCAGTAACTAATTTAGTTGGTCTCTAAGGTGCTACTGGAAGGAATTTTTTTATTTAATTTTTTTTATTTAATTTTATTTTTAATATAGAATAAGAGAACATAAGAACATACGTTTAAAGAAGATTAGAAAATGTTTATTGAATGTTTATTGTGACTACAAGTAACAAAAACAGCATAGCCCATTTAAAAGCCCTTTGCTTAGAAAACGGTCAGTCCTTGAAGATTCATGGGGGGGGGGGGGCTCAAGGAAAATCATATTGAATGACCCTCATTTCCCATTGGCCTGATCCAGTGAAGACCAAATTCCAGGAGCAGATCTCCAAACTGCGGACCAGTGTGCGGACCCAGAATTGCGAAGTGGAGAGCATTAAAAGCAACAAGACAGGTCAGGAATGAATCGGGGAGCAGCGCTCAAGCGTCTGTCTGGAAAAGGGGGGTGCGTAACTGTGGAAAGGGGGATCATGCAATAATTCATGCAATAATTCCCTGGTCCTGAATGGGGCAACTGTGCCCCCAAAGGACCAGGTGCGCAGCCTGGGAGTCATTCTGGACTCACCGCTGTCCATGGAGGCGCAGGTCAGTTCTGTGTCCAGGGCAGCTGTCTACCAGCTCCATCTGGTGCGCAGGGTGAGACCCTCCCTGCCCGCAGACTGTCTCACCAGAGTGGTGCATGCTCTGGTTCTCTCCCGCTTGGACTACTGCCATGCGCTCGACGTGGGGCTACCTTTGAAGGTGACCCGGAAACTGCAATTAATCCAGAATGCGGCAGCTAGACTGGTGACTGGGAGCGGCCACCGGGACCACATAACACCGGTCTGGAAAGACCTCCATTGGCTCCCAGTACGTTTCTGAGCACAATTCAAAGTGTTGGTGCTGACCTTGAAAGCCCTAAACGGCCTCAAAGGCCCAGTAGACCTGAAGGAGCGTCTCCACCCCCATCGTCCAGCCCGGACACTGAGGTCCAGCTCCGAGGGCCTTCTGGTGGTTCCCTCCCTGCGAGAAGCCAGGTTACAGGGAACGAGGCAGAGGGCCTTCTCGGTGGTGGCACCCGCCCTGTGGAACACCCTCCCTTCAGATGTGAAGGAAATAAGTAGCTATCCTATCTTTAAAAGACACCTGAAGGCAGCCCTGTTCAGGGAAGTTTTTAATATTTAATGCTGTATTGTTTTTAATACTTGATTGGGAACCGCCCAGAGTGGCTGGGGAAACTCAGCCAGATGGGCGGGGTATAAATAATAAATTATTATTATTATATTATTATTATTATTCTCAGCGTCTCCAAGTCATCAGGTGTGCATTTCGGTGTTTTTATCTTACAAATTGCCCTGTGATCCTTGGATGAAGGACGGAATGAAATAATAATAATAATAATAATAATAATAATAATAATAATAATAGGAAGTGGCTTCTTCAGCGGATTAGAGCATATATTGGGGAACCCGTCTTTCAAATACTCCAAATGACCTCCTTCTCCGTCCAGTTCTGGGCACCCCATTTTAAAGAGGAGATGGACAAGCTGGAAGGTATGTAGAGGAGGGCAACCAAAGTGGCCAAGGGTTTGGAAACCAAGCCTGATGAGGAACGGTTGAGGGAGCTGGGTGTGTTTAGCCTGGAAAAGAGGAAACTGAGAGGAGATACGAGAACCATCTTCAAATATCTCAAGGTCTGCCCCATGGAGTGAGCTTGTTTTCCCCTCCTGCGGATGGCAGGACTCGAACCCGTGGCTTCAAGTGACAAGGAAGGAGATTCCGACTAAACATCGGGAAGGATTTCCTTACATTAAGAGCTGTTTGAAAGTGGAACGGTCTCCCTCTCTTTCCTTGGTGGTCATTTTAAGCAGAGGCTGGATGGCCATCTGTCAGGAAAGCTTCAGCTGAGATGCTTACATTCCAGGGGGGCTGGACTAGATGAGCTTTGGGGTCTCTTCCAACTACAGTGGTAACTTGGTTCCCAAACCCAGAAAATCCAGAAGTACGTGTTTCGGTTTTCAAACGTTTCTCAGAAACCGAACGTCCGACGCGGCTGTCGGCTATTGTTTACGGGGCGCCTGCACCAATCAGAAGTTGCGCCTTGGTTTTCAAACATTTCAGAAGTCAAACAGACTTCAAGAACCAAGGTACCGCTGTATTTGGCGCTTTGGTTTTTGCTATTTATTTGGCGTTTTCGTTTCTGAGGCTTTTTCGGTTCATTTGTTTTTGTGACTGTGTGGAACCCAGTTCAGCTACTGATTGATTGATTGATTGACTGACTGTGTGACTGCGGAAATGGATAAAAGCCCCCCATCCAAACAAGGACTCTGATTAGTGCAGCTAAGAATTATTATTTTTAAAATTTTTATCATCTACAATACTGTCCTGTTTATTTTATAGTACAGTACATTGATTACTGCTTTCATTTTATGGATGAAAGCTTTTGTTTCATCGTTATGGATGGTTTCGTTCGATAGTAAAATTCATATTCAGTTGCTGTTTTTTAAGGGGTTGTTTTTAAAAGTCTGGAACGGATTAATCCGTTTTGCATTACTTTCTATGGGAAAGGGCGCTTTGGTTTTGGAACGCTTTGGTTTTGCAACAGATTTCCAGAACGGATTAAGTTTGAGAACCACAATTCTATGGTTCTGTGAAGCTTTTACCAGCTATCCCACAGAGGGAACCACCTCAAAGCGATGTTCGCCAGCCGACTCTTTTTCGTAAGGCAGCGTGGATCAGAGTTTGACTTCTCTGTCATTCTTTACCCCCCTCCCCTAAAAAGTGGGAAGCCACTGCTGCCTGAAAGGTTGGCTCCCGTTTAGTCGCAGCTGCTACTGGCTCTCCAAAACGGACAAGTCTTGGGATGAAGCCAAGCTGGACTGCGAAGATAAAGACGCCCACCTGGTCATCATCACCAGCTACCTGGAGCAGGTAAGTTGGCCTGAGCGATGTGGGGAACTCTAGGCGGGAGAAAGACCTTTGAAGGTGACCTGGAAACTGCAACGAATCCAGAATGCGGCAGCCGGACTGGTGACTGGGAGCGGCCGCCGGGACCACAAAACACCGGTCCTGAGATATCTGCATTGGCTCCCAGTATGTTTCCGAGCACAATTCAAAGTGTTGGCGCTGACCTTGAAAGCCCTAAATGGCCTCAAAGGTCCAGTAGACCTGAAGGAGCGTCTCCACCCCGGACACCTGGGTCTAGCACCGAGGGCCTTCTGGTGGTTCCCTCGCTGCGAGAAGTGAGGTGACAGGGAACCAGGCAGAGGGCCTTCTCGGTGGTGGCGCCCACCCTGTGGAACGTCCTCCTGTCAGATGTCAAGGAAATAAACAACTACAGTCATACCTCGGGTTGAATGTGCTTCGAGATGAGCGCTTTCGAGTTGCACTTCGTGGCAACCCGGAAGTAACGGAGCGCGCCACTTCCGAGTTTCACCGCTTGCACATGCGCAGACGCTCAAAATGACGTCACGCGCATGCGCCGAAGCGCTGAAACGTGACACGCACAGACGCGCGGACATGGGTTACGTTTGCTTCTAGATGCGAACGGGGCTCCAGAACGGATCCCGTTCGCATCTAGAGGTACCACTATATCTGACTTTTAGAAGACATCTGAAGGCAGCCCTGTTCTGGGACGTTTTTAATGTTGGAAATTTTATTGTGTTTTCTGTTGGGAGCTGCCCAGAGTGTCTGAGAAAACCCAGCCAGATGAGCGGGGTATAAATAAGAAATCATGTCTGAACATTGCTTTGTAATGATTTGTTGGGTCTCTGGACCATAATAAAGATTGATTATTATTACTGCTGAATTGGGACGAACAGCAAACCGTGGAAAAAGCAACGGACGCTTGTTCCGATCCAACACGAAATCACACCGTTTTTTTCTGGGAAGCGCGAAAGGAACTATGGACGAGCCACAAGAAATGCAATTAATAGCGCCAACTAAAACCGCAATCTGCCCCCGGTGACACCACTTTTTTCTTCTGCCCTCTCTCTCTCGCCAGCAATTTGTGGCCCAGCTCACGAAGCCCCGGAACACCTGGATCGGCTTGACCATGGCTAGCGGCGTCTGGAAGTGGGTGGACGGGACGGGCTACACCATCCGCAGAATGTGAGTTTGACCCCCCTGCCCTCCTGGTGTCCACTCGCATTGCCCTTTTGTGAGGTTCCATGTGCTGGGTATATACCGTATTTTTCGCACTAGACCACAAGACACACCTAGTTTTTGGAGGAGGAAAACAAGAAAAAAAATATTCTGAATTTCAGAAGCCAGAACAGCAAGAGGGATCGCTGCGCAGCGAAAGCAGCAATCCCTCTTTCTGTTCTGGCTTCTGGGATAGCTGCGCAGCCTGCATTCGCTCCATAAGACGCACACACGCTCCCCCTTACTTTTTAGGAGGGAAAAAGTGAGTCTTATAGAGCAAAAAATACGGTTCCATACAATCCTGTTGATGGTTACAGTTACCTTCCACCAAAAATCTTTCAATATCGGGCAATGAAAAAAAATATGTTTTAGAGAAGCATTATCCCTATTGCATCTCCAGCCGTTCGATACCTTAGATAGCCCTTTTATAAAACAAATGTAATGGGGTCCAGGCGACGCGGTTGGCGCTGTGGTCTAAACTACAGAGCCTAGGACTTGCCGATCAGAAGGTTGATGGTTCGAATCCCCGCCACGGGGTGAGCTCCCGCTGTTCGGTCCCTGCTCCTGCCAACCTCGCAGTTCAAAAGCACATCAAAGTGCAAGTAGATAAATAGGTACCACTCTGGCGGGAAGGGAAACGGCGTTTCCGTGCGCTGCTCTGGTTCGCCAGAAGCGGCTTAGTCATGCTGGCCATGTGACCTGGAAGCTGGACGCCGGCTCCCTTGGCCAATAAAGTGAGATGAGCGCCGCAACCCCAGAGTCGGCCACGACTGGACCTAATGGTCAGGGGTCCCTTTACCTTTACTGGGGTCAGTATATTCCAAATATTATTTTTTGTTGTATGCGGCTCTCTGATCTGAACCTTTGCAGGAGCATTCAAGGCGCACGACGGTTTTCCTTGGGCTGCCATTTTCCCTTTCTTGCTCTTGTTGTAAACAAAAATTGCCCTTTTCCCTTATGGGGTATCCAAGAGCCCATATAGAGTCCTTACATAGGTTCCCTATTGGTAGGAGAAGATAACAGAGGCCAGCCAGAGAATATTGAGAAGCAAAGCAGCTAGTAAGCCTGATCTTTATTGATCTGTTGCAACTGGGTCCTCGCTCACCACACGCAGGAGGTAGGAGGAGGAACCTAGAATAATGGCGCGCAAGGCCTTATAAAGACTTTTGAAATTGCCACCCTGTAGATCAAGACCACCCCCAGAAACATCGTAGATACATCACAGAAGGGGTGTAACCTAAGACCACCCCTCAGATGTTGTTGTTTAGTCGTTTAGTCGTGTCCGACTCTTCGTGACCCCCTGGACCAGAGCACGCCAGGCCCTCCTGTCTTCCACTGCCTCCCACAGTTTGGTCAAACTCATGCTGGCCTCTTCGAGAACACTGTCCCACCATCTCGTCCTCTGTCGTCCCCTTCTCCTTGCGCCCTCCATCTTTCCCAACATCAGGGTCTTTTCCAGGGAGTCTTCTGTTCTCATGAGGTGGCCAAAGTCTTGGAGCCTCAGCTTCAGGATCTGTCCTTCCAGTGAGCACTCAGGGCTGATTTCCTTCAGAATGGATCGGTTTGATCTTCTTGCAGTCCATGGGACTCTCCAGAGTCTCCTCCAGCACCAGAATTCAAAAGCATCCATTCTTCGGCCATCAGCCTTCTTGATGGTCCAGCTCTCACTTCCATACATCACTACTGGGAAAACCAGAGCTTTAACTATACGGACCTTTGTTGGCAAGGTGATGTCTCTGCTTTTTAAGATGCTGTCTAGGTTTGTCATTGCTTTTCTCCCAAGAAGCAGGCATCTTTTAATTTCGTGGCTGCTGTCACCATCTGCAGTGATCATGGAGCCCAAGAAAGGAAAATCTCTCACTGCCTCCATTTCTTCCCCTTCTATTTGCCAGGAGGTGATGCGACCAGTGGCCATGATCTTTGGGGTTTTTTTGATGTTGAGCTTCAGACCGTATTTTGCGCTCTCCTCTTTCACCCTCAATAAAAGGTTCTTTAATTCCTCCTCACTTTCTGCCATCAAGGTTGTGTCATCTGCATATCTGAGGTTGTTGATATTTATATCTTAAATGTGCCCTTAAGACAGGATTTGGGAGGAAAGGGACAATGGGGAGGTTTCCCACTTTGACCTTGCAGAGAAAACATTTGCTCAGTTTGGGAATCAAAATGGTTCCAGGTCGGCCTTCCTGTGCTGATCTATGTATGTGCTTGGTTGGTACGCTTATGAACGTTACCATATATCTAAGACCTCAAAATTCCTATCACGCTCTCGCTCTCATTGCAGAGACTGGCGGCTCGGGGAACCAAATAGCTTTTCCGTCGAAATGCCCTACCACCCGGCCCACTGTGCCCATCTTTACCGCGATGGGCTATGGAGCAACGAGAATTGTAACCGCCGCTACAACTGGGTTTGCGAGATGAGCGGCTGAGTCCCCGGGACGGAGAGCGCCCAGCATGGAGGCCGCGGAGTTTGCCAGGCCGCTCGGCCTCTTCCAAAGCAAATAAACAGAACCATTTCGCAAAGAAAGGGGGCACCTTGTCATCATTGCCTATTTCCGGAACGTTTTCGTTTCTCACGGTTTTTACCGGTAATTTTGTCCTTTTGGCAAACTGCGTCGACTTTTATAAATAATAATAATCGATTTTTATTTATATCCCGACCTTCCCGGTTCAAAAACCGGGCTCCGGGTGGCTAACAACAAATTTAAAACTCTTAAGTGTAAAAGAAGCGTAAAATACAGTATAAAAACATGACTTTGAAGTACAGTGGCACCTTGATTCTCAAACAACTTGGAATCCAAACACTGCAGACCTGGAAGTACGTGTTCCAGTTTGCGAACATTTTTCGGAAGCTGAACGCGCTGTGTTTTGAGTGTTACGCTTCTGTTTTGAGTGCTACGCCTGTTTTGAGTGTTACACTGAGGTCTGTCTGTTTTTGCTATTTATTTTGTGTTTGTGTTTTTGCGGCTCTTTTTTCTTTTGTGACTGTGTGGAACCCAGTTCAGCTACCGACTGATTGACTGTGTGACTGCAGTACATTGTGTATTGCTTTCATTTTATGGATCCATGCTCTCGTTAAATAGTAAAATCCATGTTAAATTGCTGTTTTAGGGGTTGTTTTTAGAAGTCTGGAACGGATTAATCCGTTTCGCATAGCTTTCTATGGGAAAGCCCGCCTCGGTTTTGGAACGCTTTGGTTTTGGAACGGACTTCCAGAACGGATTAAGTTTGAGAACCACGGTACCACTGTAGTTGTTATATTCTTATTCTTAATTATTTTGGGAATGTTTAAAACTTTTTTCTTTCACGGTAATTTTATTGATTTGGTAACAAGCTTTGAGTTTGTTTGTTTGTTTTTACAATCAGGCAGCGCAGTCACAGCATAGATTAGACCAACCTTTTTTGGGACCATGCCCCACCTACGCATCTCTAAAATCCTGATACTCCCAGAATTCCTTGGGGGGGGAAGCCATGCCAGTTCAACGCTGCTTCCCGGAGGACTCTGGGAATTGTAGTTCCATGGGGGAAAATACGACTCTCCTCACCACACTCAGCCCCAGTGACCAAACTACGTTTCCCAGGACTCTTTGTGGGCGAAAACTGTTTAAAATGGTATGATCCTGTTTGAACAGGACAGGGGTCTGGGGTTTGGCCCAGTCTTACCACGATGACCCATATTACTGTGAAGACAACGGCAGCCTAAAAACCTTTGGCGTACTGCAAGAAGGGGAAAGGCAAGATGTTGCAAACCTGTACGTATATTTATTTATTTGATGCAGTGAAGGCTGGGGCCGGTGGGGAGGAAAGCAGGGAGCTAAAAAGGAGGCAAACCTGAAAGCAAGGACATTTATTGTGTTTCGGTCACGACAAATGCAAGATTTTGCACTTGGGCAGGAAGAACCAGGTGCACAAATATAATATGGGGGGCACATGGCTTGCTAGCAGTACATGTGAAAAGGATCTAGGGGTCTTGGTGGACCACAAGCTGAACGTGAGGCAACAGTGTGATGTAGCAGCAAAAAAGGCCAATGCTATTCTAGGCTGCATCAATGGAAGTACAGTGTCCAGATCAAGGGAAGGAATAGTCACACTCTATTTTACTTTCTTGGGCTCCATGATCGCTGCAGATGGTGACAGCAGCCACGTAATTAAAAGACGCCTGCTTCTTGGGAGGAAAGCGATGGCAAACCTAGACAGCATCTTAAAAAGCAGAGACATCACCTTGCCAACCAAGGTCCGTATAGTTCAAGCTCTGGTTTTCCCAGTAGTGATGTATGGAAGTGAGAGCTGGACCATAAAGGAGGCTGATCGCTGAAGAATGGATGCTTTTGAATTCTGGTGCTGGAGGAGACTCTGGAGAGTCCCATGGACTGCAAGAAGATCAAACCTCTCCATTCTGAAGGAAATCAGCCCTGAGCGCTCACTGAAAGGACAGATCCTGAAGCTGAAGCTCCAAAACTTTGGCCTCCTCATGAGAAGAGAAGACTCCCTGGAAAAGACCCTGATGCTGGGAAAGATGGAGGGCACAAGGAGAAGGGGACGACGGAGGACGAGATGGTTTTGGTGACAGTGTTCTCGAAGCGACCAGCATGAGTTTGACCAAACTGCGGGAGGCAATGGAAGACAGGAGTGCCTGGCGTGCTCTGGTCCAGGGGGTCACGAAGAGGCAGACACGACTAAACGACTCAACAACAACAACATTCTGCCTTGGGCAGACCCCACCTGGAGTCCTGTGTCCGGTTCTGGGCACCCCAGTTTAAAGCGGAGATTGACAAGTTGGAAGGTGTGCAGAGGAGGGCAACCACGATGATCAAAAGGGTCTGGAAACCAAGCCTTGTGGGCAGGCTTCCTCAACCTTGGCCCTCCAGATGTTTGGAGACTACGATTCCCAGCATCCCTGACCGCTGGTCCTGCTAGCTAGGGATCATGGGAGTCGAGGCCAAAAACATCTGGAGGGCTGAAGTTGAGGGAGCCTGCGTATGAGGAACGGTTGAAGGAGCTGGGGATATTTAGCATGGAGAAGAGAGGACTGAGATTGTAGCCCTGGGTTCAAGTCCTACCCTCCAGAGCAGGAGAAAACAAGCTTGCATCTCTCCTCCATGTGATAGCCCTTAAGACATTTCTTCAGGGCTATCACATGGAGGGCTATCACAAGATGCAAGCTAGTTTTCTCCTGCCCCGGAGGGTAGGACTCGAACTCATGGCTTCAGTTTACAAGAAAGGAGATTCGGACTCAGCAGATTCTGATGGTGAGAGTCATTCAACATTGGTACTCCTAGAAGGTGCTGGACTATCCTTTCCTGGAGGTTTCGAAGCAGAGGCTGGATGGCCCTTTGTCAGGGATTCTTAGGGTGCTATTCCTGCATCGCAAGGGGGTTGAGATAGATGACCTTTGGTGGTACCCATCCAGCTCTGCCATTTTGCAAATCTATGAAGCTGCGGTCCTGCTACTGCTAGACCTCCCCAACCACTCTGTCCAGGGTGAATAAAAGGAACCCAGATTCCTGGGTTCTCCGATGGAGGACAGTCTCCTTCCCTGCTGTTCCGAAATCTCTGCCCGCGCCTCATTTGCTGGCTGCCCCCTCTGCCAGCTGCCGCATGGCGTCTTCTTCGAAGCGGAAGACGTGCCAGCCCTCAGTGGCAGTCAGGTCCACGGCGCCGTTGCCAAGGTATAAGTCGATGGCCTTTTGGTTCCAGTCCAGAGCCGAGAACTTCATCTGGGTGCATCCTTTCTCCACGCCGATCTGCAGAGGAGAAGAAGAAAGACCTTAGCTCAGCAGGGAGAACATCAGCTTGGCATGCGGAAGGTCGTGGGTTCAACCCTTGGGATCTCTGGGTAGCGCTGGGGCAACTGTGCCCCTGAAGGACCAGGTGCGCAGCCTGGGAGTCATTTTGGACTCACTGCTGTCCATGGAGGCGCAGGTCAGTTCTGTGTCCAGGGCAGCTGTCTGCCAGCTCTACCTGGTATGCAGGATGAGACCCTCCCTGCCCGCAGACTGTCTGGCCAGAGTGGTGCATGCTCTAGTTATCTCCTGCTTGGACTACTGCAATGCGCTCTACGTGGGGCTACCTTTGAAGGTGACCCAGAAACCGCAATTAATCCAGCACCCGGCAGCTGGCCTGGGGACTAGAAGCAGCTGCCAAGACCACATAACACCGGTTCTGAGAGATCTGCATTGGCTCCCAGGATGTTTCCGAGCACAATTCAAAGTGTTGGTGCTGACCTTGAAAGCCCTAAACAGCCTCAAAGGCCCAGTAGACCTGAAGGAGCGTCTCCACCTCCATCATTCTGCCGAGACACTGAGGTCCAGCTCCGAGGGCCTTCTGGTGGTTCCCTCATTGCGAGAAGTGAGGTTACAGGGAACCAGACAGAGGGCCTTCTTGGTGGTGGCACCCGCCCTGTGGAACGCCCTCCCACCAGATGTCAAAGAGAAAAACAACTATCTGACTTTTAAAAGACATCTGAAGGCATCCCTGTTCAGGGAAGCTTTTAATGTTTGATGCTTTATCACTTTTTCATTATTATTATCATTAATTCTGTTGGGAGCCGCCTAGAGTGGCTGGGGAAACGCAGCCAGATGGGTGAGGTATAATAATAATAATAATAATAATAATAATAATAATAATAATAGTTATTATTACACCTGCCTGACGCGGGTGGCGCTGTGGGTTAAACCACTGAGCCTAGGACTCGCCAATCAGAAGGTCAGCAGTTCGAATCCCTGCGACGGGGATTCTCAGTCCCTGCTCCTGCCCACCTAGCAGTTCAAAAGCACGTCAAAGTGCAAGTAGATAAATAGGTACCGCTCCAGCGGGAAAGTAAACGGTGTTTCCGTGCGCTGCTCTGGTTCGCCAGAAGCGGCTTAGTCCTGCTGGCCACATGACCAGGAAGCTGTATGCCGGCTCCCTCGGCCAGTAAAGCGAGATGAGTGCTGCAACCCCAGAGTCATCCGCGACTGGACCTAAGGGTCAGGGGTCCCTTTACCTTTACCTTACACCTGTCTGAAACCCTGGAGAGTTGTTGCTGCCAGTCCGAGCAGGTCATATGAAGCTAGGTGGACCCCAGAGGCATGACTGGCTATGAGGCAGCTTCTAATGTTCCTATTTATAGGGGAAAGGGACGTAGGAGAGTAGTTGCTTGGCATGTAGAAGGTTCCATTTCTGTGTAGGGGCGGCTCTTACCTGGGCAATGGCGCTCATCAGTTTCTTCCCAATGCCTCTCCCTGCAACAGAAGGAAGAGGAAAAGCTCAGAAGGAAGGCAGGACTCCTGGGTTCTCCGAAGGAAGGAAATACCGCCCCCCCCCCCGGTATTTACGCCTTGGGAACTCTCTGCCTCAGCATCCTGGCTTCCACTACCATGTCCCAGAACATGTCCCGCCCTCATCTGGTCTAAGTCGCTCCCTCCGAATTTTATCTTTGTTTTCAAAGCAACCGGACTCCTTCCAGATATAATAATAATAATAATAATATATGGGACGCGGGTGGCGCTGTGGGTTAAACCACAGAGCCTAGGACTTGCCGATTAGAAGGTCGGCGGTTCGAATCCCTGCGACGGGGTGAGCTCCCTGCTCCTGCCAACCTAGCAGTTTGAAAGCACGTCAAGTGCAAGTAGATAAATAGGTACCGCTCCAGCGGGAAGGTAAATGGCGTTTCCTTGCGCTGCTCTGGTTCACCAGAAGTGGCTTAGTCCTGCTGGCCACATGACCCGGAAGCTGTACGCCGGCTCCCTCGGCCAATAAAGCGAGATGAGACCCCAGAGTCGGTCACAACTGGACCTAATGGTCATGGGTCCCTAATAATAATACAGTGGTACCTCGGGTTACATACGCTTCAGGTTACATACGCTTCAGGTTACAGACTCCGCTAACCCAGAAATAGTGCTTCAGGTTAAGAACTTTGCTTCAGGATGAGAACAGAAATCGTGCTCCGGCGGCAGCAGGAGGCCCCATTAGCTAAAGTGGTGCTTCAGGTTAAGAACAGTTTCAGGTTAAGTACGGACCTCCAGAATGAATTAAGTACTTAGCCCGAGGTACCACTGTAATTTATTATTATTTATACCCCGCCTATCTGACTGGGTTTCCCCAGCCACTCTGGATGGCTTCCAACAGAATATTAAAATACAATAATCTATTAAACATTAAAAGCTTCCCTGAACAGGGCTGCCTTCAGATGTCTTCTAGGTGTCTGGTAGTTGTTGTTCTCTTTGACATCTGGTGGGAGGGCGTTCCTCAGGGCAGGTGCCACCACCAAGAAGGCCCTGTGCCTGGTTCCCTGTAACTTGGCTTCTCGCAGGGAGTTTTGGGAGTTGTAGCGCAATGAAAGTGGAGGGCACCAGATTGCTTTGAAGGTCCAATACTCACTCTCTCTCTCTCTCTCTCTCTCTCTCTCTCTCTCTCACACACACACACACACACATTTTCTTAATTATACCGTGGTATCACAGGTTAAGTACTTAATTTGTTCTGGAGGTCCGTTCTTAACCTGAAACTGTTCTTAACCTGAAGCACCACTTTAGCTACTGGGGCCTCCCGCTGCTCATCCTGAAGCAAAGTTCTTAACCTGAAGCACTATTTCTGGGTTAGCAGAGTCTATAACCTGAAGTGTATGTAACCTGAAGCGTATGTAACCTGAGGTACCACTGTAGTTCCTGGCTGTTCATAGAATCCACCAAATTGTCGAGTTGCAAGGGACCCCAACGGTCATCCAGTCCAACCCCCTGCGCTGCGGAAATCTTTGCCCAACGCAGGACTCGAACCCGCAACCCGGAGATTAAGAGCCTGGAAGCAGCTTCTTCCCTTCCCCCTTTCCGTACCCCGAAACTCTGGCATGACGTAGAGGTCTTCCATGTAGATGTTTCTGCGTTTCCAGGTGCTATAAGTGAAAAAATACAAGCCGAACCCCACGACGGTGTGGCCTGCAGTGGGGAAAAAACAAAAGAACGGCGACGAAAGATCACAACCTGCTTTTCTAAAATCAGTCCAGGGCTCTTCGGGATCAGGTTAGCAGCCGACCATAAACAGGATCCGGGCGATTCGAATGCACCCTTTTCCTCCAGGCAGTTTTTTGGGGGCAGAAAATATATTGGGGGGCTGCCCAAGAGATTGTGGGCCGCTCCCCGTGGGATGAGAACCTGGGTATGTGGCTCTGAAATTCTCCCCGGATTGAAAATCGCAGAATCGGAGAGTTGCAATGCACCCCAAGGGTTAATAATAATAATAACAATAATAATAATTTTTTTATTTATACCCTGCCCTTCCCGGTTCAGAAAACCGGGCTCAGGGTAGCTAGCAAGAAATTTAAAACACTTAACTGATGCAACAAAAAAAAGCATAAAATTCAGTATAAAACATGAATAACAATAAATTCAGAATTCAAAAGTCAATTTAGGGGGGGAATCCATCCATGTATAGAGTTTCGTAGACATTTGCAGGGAAACAACAAAAATATAAGGCCCTGTGCAAAAGGGATTTGCAATCTTTGATACAGGGGAGAAGGGAAAAACCCTTGTTGAATTCCGTTATACACAGTTTCAATAGCAGATTAATGGTTGGTCAATATTCTACACCCTTCTAAATGTGTCTGCCGGTGTGTGTGTGTTCTTTTAACTATTTACCTTGTATTTTATCCTGTGAACCACTCTGAGCTCTTGTGATGAAGGGAGGTCTATAAATCTAATTCTTCATCTTCATCATCATCATAATTGATTATTTACAGTATATCCCGTCCATCTGGCTGGGTTTCCCCAGCCACTCTGGGCGGCTTCCAACAAAGATTAAAAATACATTAAAACATCAATCATTTTTTAAAAATCCCTAAACAGGGCTGCCTTCAGATGTCTCCTAAAAGTCAGATAGTTGTTTATTTCCTTGACATCTAGTGGGAGGGCGTTCCACAGGGCGGGTGCCACCACCGAGAAGGCCCTCTGCCTGGTTCCCTGTAACTTGGCTTCTCGCGGGGAGAAAACTGCCAGAACCATACTACCGCAAAATATAATTGAGAAATAAAAATTACATACATCAATTTTTTGTTTGCTATTTGTTATTTACCGTCTTATTTCCTCCCAAACATTCCATACAAACACACAAAATTAATAATAATGAAAATAAATATTTTTTCACCTTCTATCTTACAAAACCTTTTCTTCAGTTTTGACTTCCTGTCAAGTCCCTTCACATATATTTTATCTTACAACTGAATGTACACAAAACAATAAACCTTTCTATATAGATTTTCCAATGCATTCAGAAAACATAATAAATCCTTAATTGTTGTCCACCTCCTTTTACTTCCTTTGTCACCCGAACGCTAGCATGGAGTCAAAAATGTTATTGTATTTTTGGACATATCTTCTATAACCATCCCATTTTCCCGCAAATTTTTGCTTTGAGTTTCCTCTGAGTTTGCTCGTCCATTGAGCCATCTCAATTACAAATTCCTGTAATTTAATTTGCCAATCTATTATTTTTGAAGATGGCTATCACCTCTCAGTCCCCTCTTCTCCCTTCCCAACTCCTTCGACCGCTCCTCATATGGCCAGACCCCTTGATCCTCTTAGCCGCCCTATAGCTTGTCGATATCCTCCTTAAACTGGGGTGCCCAGAACTCCAGGTGGGCTCTGACAACGGCAGAACGTCTCTGGGGCAAAACTGGGTGATTCTTCCTTCTGCTTTTCCTCCCATCGCTGAGCCCCGGAGACGGAGGTTAATTGGGAGAGGGAAGGAGGGAACAGAAGGGGAGCTCCCCATTGCGGCAGAGAGGGAAGGATTGCATCTTCGCCATATTGGAAGATGGGATTTTGGATCAGGAACCTCACTTACCGTCTTTGCTCTGATGTTTCGGGGGGACCTCGGCCACCACACATTTATAGAAGGGGTCCTGGCAGAAGCCGTCCTCGTAAAGTCCTGGAAAGAGGGAAAGAAAGACGAGAGTATCAAAGAGACAGCGAGAGAAAGGGAGTGGAAAAAACCAGGGGTCAGCAGGACCCAGGAAAAACTGCAAAACGACTAGCTGTGTAGACCCCAAACCTTTGGGCTTTTAAGTTCAGGTGAGCTCTGGAAATAATAATAACAATAAAAAAAAACTAATAATACTAATACTAATAATTTATTATTTATACCCCACCCATCTGGCTGGGTTTCCCCAGCCACTCTAGACGGCTTCCAACAAAACACTAAAATACAATAACCTATTAAACACCCCCATCGTTCTGCCCGGACACTGAGGTCCAGCTCCGAGGGCCTTCTGGCGGTTCCCTCCCTGCGAGAAGTGAAGTTACAGGGAACCAGGCAGAGGGCCTTCTCGGTGGTGGCGCCCGCCCTGTGGAACGCCCTCCCTTCAGATGTCAAGGAAATAAGCAGCTATCTTATCTTTAAAAGACACCTGAAGGCAGCCCTGTTTAGGGAAGCTTTTAAGGTTTGATGCATTACAGTATTTTAATATTTTGTTCTAAGCCACCCAGAGTGGCTGGGGAAGCCCAGCCAGATGGGCGGGGTATAAATAATAAATTATTATTATTATTTCAAGGGCAGCCCCACGTAGAGCGAGTTACAGTAGTCAAGCCTGGAGGTGACCGTCGCATGGATCACAGTGGCCAGGTCAGGGCAGGAAATGCAGCCCCTCTCCCACACAAGGTGCCCTCGAGATGTTTGAGTCCTCAACGACCATCAGCCCACGGTGATCTGATCCCACCATTGTGCCCCAAACACGAACACAACACCCCTGTGAGTAGACCTGGCCAAGGAAGATTTGCCCCAAGAATTCCCGCCCGGGGTTCAACCTCACCTTGACTGCTGTTTGCTACCTGATCAGGCATTTTCTCAAACTCTGCAAGTTCCTGAAAAGGGAGAAAGAGAACATGAACCGCGGGTACAATGCCTGTCCCACCATCTCATTTGCCAAGACCTTGAATTTTCACACATAAAAAGCAAAGGTTAAGGGACCCCTGACCATTAGGTCCAGTCGTGGCCGACTCTGGGGTTGCGGCGCTCATCTCGCTTTACTGGCCGAGGGAGCCGGCGTACAGCTTCCGGGTCATGTGGCCAGCAGGACTAAGCCGCTTCTGGCGAACCAGAGCAGCGCACGGAAACGCCGTTTACCTTCCCGCCAGAGCGGTACCTATTGATCTACTTGCACTTTGATGTGCTTTCGAACTGCTAGGTGGGCAGGAGCAGGGACCGAGCAACGGGAGCTCACCCCGTCATTGCGGGGGTTCGAACCGCCGACCTTCTGATCGGCAAGTCCTAGGCCCTGTGGTTTAACACAGAGCGCCACCCGCGTCCCGCACCCTATATATAGAAAGGAGCAAACCAGTGATATTCTCGCTCTCAGATCCCGCTTGTGGGTTTCGGACCGGGTTGTGTTATAAACAAAAATCTGCCCTTTTCCCCTTATGGGGCATCCAAGAGCCTGTATAGAGTCCTTACATAGGTTCCCAATTGGTAGGAGAAAATAACAGAGGCCAAGCAGAGAATATTGAGAAGCAAAGCAGCTAGTAAGCCTGATCTTTATTGATCTGTTGCAACAGGGTCCTTGCTCACCACATACAGGTGGGAGGAGGAACACAGAACAAAAGTGTGCCTGCCCTTATATAGACATTTTAAATTCCCTCCCTGGAGTCCAAGACCACCCCCACAAACATCATCCCTACATCACAGAAAAGGTGGTCTACAGCAGAAATCTGAATGCTTTGTTTACCTCCTGTCTGGCAGGTTACTTGATTGGATTGCCTGGGGAGCCTGGCCAGTCTTTTGCAATGACAAATACTTAGTTCCTGGGCCAGGTCACAGGCTCACACCCTATTCATATCTTAAATGTGCCCTTAAGACAGGATTTGTGAGGAAAGAGACAATGGGGAGGTTTCCCACTTTGACCTTGCAGATAAATAATTTGCTCAGTTTGGGAATCAAAAACAGTTCCAAGTCGGTCTTCCTGTGCTGATCTATGTATGTGCTTGGTTGGTACATTTATGAACATTTAATATATATCTAGACGGACGCGGGTGGCGCTGTGGGTTAAACCACAGAAGGTCGGCAGTTCGAATCCCCGCGACGGGGTGAGCTCCCATTGCTCGGTCCCTGCTCCTGCCAACCTAGCAGTTTGAAAGCACGTCAAAGTGCAAGTAGATAAATAGGTACCGCTCCGGCGGGAAGGAAAACGGTGTTTCCGTGCGCTGCTCTGGTTCGCCAGAGGCAGCTTAGTCCTGCTGGCCACATGACCCGGAAGCTGGACGCCGGCTCCCTCAGCCAATAAAGCGAGATGAGCGCTGCAACCCCAGAGTCGGCCACGACTGGACCTAATGGTCATGGGTCCCTAATAATAATACAGTGGTACCTCGGGTTACATACGCTTCAGGTTACATACGCTTCAGGTTACAGACTCCGTTAACCCAGAAATAGTGCTTCAGGTTAAGAACTTTGCTTCAGGATGAGAACAGAAATCGTGCTCTGGTGGCAGCAGGAGGCCCCATTAGCTAAAGTGGTGCTTCAGGTTAAGAACAGTATCAGGTTAAGTACGGACCTCCAGAACGAATTATGTACTTATGTACAATTATGTACACGACTGGACCTAATGGTCAGGGGTCCCTTTACCTTTAATATATATCTAAGACCTAGAAATTCGTATCACAGTCGGCCACCGTGAGAACAGGATGCTGGAGTGGATCGGGCCCCCTCCGGCCTGATCCAGCAGCCTCTCTGGATTGCAAAATGCGGTGTGCAAGTTTCTCTGCAGAATCTCAAATGACACAAACAGAGAGAGGATAGCCTAGAGTCTAAAGCAATATCTGGCAATTACACAATCTTTCGGCGAGCTTTGCTATGCTAATGCAAAACCCACAGGAGAGAAATCCCTGGCCGTGGTCCAGCGCTAAACAAACAGCATCAAACTCTCCGGTTAAATCCTGGCTCAGCCTTTCAAAGCCAAGGAGGTTCCTTTTGAAGTCAGGCAGGGTGAGCGCTGTTACAGAGTGTGCCCAGTTTAGACTTTGCAAAGGAGGCTGAGCCTTCGCTCCCTTTTATTCTGACAGCAGGGGGCTGTTGCTAGGGCTGGAGAAGATCCTGGGCCCGCACATCTGCATAGGATTTGCATATGCTAATCTACATTTAAGGATTTAAAAGCCTCACATCCGAATCCCGCCCCCAGGCCCCGCTTCCAGGCTTCAATTAATTCGCACTCCGCTCCAAATCCGCTCACCTGCAGTTTCAATTTATTCCTCCTCAATATCCTGAACAAATCCTGTTCTGGATCCTAGAATTATAGAGTCAAGTGGGACCCCTGAGGGTCATCCAGCCCACCCCGCTGCAATGCAGGAATCTTTTGCCCAATGTGGGATTCGAATCCACAACCCTGAGATTGAAAGTCTCACGCTCTACCTCCGGCACCTCGCCCTCAGGGTGGCCAAGCAGACGCCCGTTATGTGAAACAAGCAGGATTCGAACGCAGCTCTCCCCTCTCGCCATGGCTCCCAATAACTGGCCTTCAGAAGCAGAGCCATCATGGCTCGCAGCCGCACCACAGCCTTAATAATAATAATAATAATAATAATAATAATAATAATAATAATAATTTATTATTTATACCCCACCCATCCGGCTGAGTTTCCCCAGCCACTCAGGGCGGCTTCCAATCAAGTGTTAAAAACAATACAGCATTAAATATTATAAACTTCCCTAAACAGGGCTGCCTTCAGATCTCTTTTAAAAAGAAGATAGCTGCTTATTTCCTTCACATCTGAAGGGAGGACGTTCCACAGGGCGGGCGCCACTACCAAGAAGGCCCTCTGCCTGATTCCCTGTAACCTCACTTCTCGCAATGAGGGAACTGCCAGAAGGCCCTCGGAGCTGGACCTCAGTGTCTGGGCTGAATGATGGGGGTGGAGACGCTCCTTCAGGTCTACTGGGCCTTTGAGGCCCTTTAGGGCTTTCAAGGTCAGCACCAACACTTTGAATCATGCTCGGAAACGTACTGGGAGCCAATGTAGGTCTTTCAGGACTGGTGTTATGTGGTCTCCCAGTCCCCAGTCTGGCTGCCACATTCTGGATTAATTGCAGTTTCCGGGTCACCTTCAAAGGTAGCTCCACGTAGAGCGCATTGCAGTAGTCCAAGCGGGAGATAACTAGAGCATGCACCACTCTGGCAAGACAGTCTGCAGGCAGGGAGGGTCTCATCCTGCGTACCAGATGGAGCTGGTAGACAGCTGCCCTGGACACAGAACTGACCTGTGCCTTCATGGACAGCGGTGAGTCCAAAATGACTCCCAGGCTGCGCACCTGGTCCTTCAGGGGCACAGTTGCCCCATTCAGGACCAGGGAGTCCTCCACACCTGCCCACCCCCTGTCCCCCCAAAACAGTACTTCTGTCTTGTCAGGATTCAACCTCAATCTGTTAGCCGCCATCCATCCTCCAACCGCCTCCAGACACTCACACAGGACCTTCACCGCCTTCACTGGTTCTGATTTAAAAGAGAGATAGAGCTGGGTATCATCCGCATACTGATGGACACCCAGCCCAAACCCCCTGATGTTCTCTCCCAGCGGCTGCATATAGATGTTGAAAAGCATGGGGGAGAGGACAGAACCCTGAGGCACCCCACAAGTGAGAGCCCGGGGGTCTGAACACTCATCCCCCCCCACCACTTTCTGGACACGGCCCAGGAGGAAGGAGCGGAACCACTGTATGACAGTGCCCCCAGCTCCCAGCCCCTCAAGACGGTCCAGAAGGATGTTATGGTCGATGGTATCAAACGCCGCTGAGAGATCCAGCAGAACTAGGAAACAGCCTTTATCCTCACTGGGTTTGACCAATCCTCTTTTAAAGCCGTCAAAGTTGGTAGCCATCGCTGCCTCAAGTGGCAGGGAGTTCCGCCGTTTAACTATGAACTCCGCAAATAAGTCTCGACCGCCCTCCAGGGTCATCCAGCCCACCCCCCTGAAATGCAGGAATCTTTCTGACCGACTTGGGATTCGAACCCACGACTCTCAAGATGAAGAGTCGTGCTCTGCCAACTGAGCTAAGGCCTCGCCTACCTCACAGGGGGAAAGGGTGGGATATAAATGCAATAGACAAATGGAATTAAATAATAATCCCTGCCTGCAGGGTGGATTTGATTTAAATCAAATCGATTTAAATCACGATTTCAGTAAGACTTGATTTAAATCATCATTTTTTTGCAGAAAGACTCATTCTTGCTGGTATAATCTTAATATTTACAACCAGATGAATGTCTCATTTTTGGAATAATAAATTTCCAGAGTAGTTTTTTCAAAAATTACTGATTTGGTTCTACTATAAGAAAAACCCAGGCAGATAATGATGAAATTATTGTAAGGTTTTACAAGTTAAATGTTTCTATTTGGACAACTTTTCCGCTGTGCTTGATCGGAAGGAGAAAAACAACCATTTCCTTAATAACAATTTAAACATTTAACTAAAACAATAGCATTATAGCATATGTATCCAAGTTTGTTAAATGATGTGGTTAAACAATTTTTTTAAAGCAACAACAACTTAGACTGAGTTTTAGCACACACGAGAAACTTAAAACAAACCCTTATTTCCTGATGAACAGCCTTTGGACTCTAATGCAACAGAAAACTATCTTTGGAAAGATTTTTCCTCCAAATGCTTTTTATTTTAAAATCCGATTTAAATAAAAAAAAATAAATCCGATTTTTTTCTTAAAAAACATTAATTTTTACCCACCCTGCCTGCCTGCAAACCAGGATGAAGGCTCAATAAGCAATAAATCTCTCCTTTTTTTTTGCTATTCGGGCTGCAGGGAGGGCCAGGGATCAGCTGCGGGACTTAGGCGGACATTCAACAGGTGCAGCAGTTGAACAGGACGCAGCTGCACCAGTCGAATGCCTGCCTGCCTGCCTGCCTGCCTGCTCGTGGGAAAGGGCCTACCCGGATCATGCGCATGATCTCCGCGCAGTCCTCGGCTCGGGAGGGCCGGATCGACACTGCGAAGGCGGCGGGGTCTTGGTCCACAGCTGCTGTAGCGGCCATGGCAGATCCCCAGCTGGAGATACGGAAGTTTTCTCCTGGGTCGGAGGACTACATTTCCCAGGCTGCTCCAGGGAAGAGGGAGGGTGGGAAGAGGAGGAGGAGCGGGGAAAGGACAGAGCTGGCCAGAGAACTCAGAAAATCCTCGAATTGGAAGGGAACCCCAAAGGACATCCAGTCCAACCCTCTGCTCTCAAAGTCTCCCATCCAGTTTGAAACCTTACTGGTCCCTGCTGAGCTTTGCAAACGTGGTGGGAATTTTATTGCAACCCCACTGGGAGGAGGTTCGATTGGTGGCGACCAATGAATGGATGCTAGGATTGGAGGCTTGGAAGGGACACCGGAGGGTCATCCATCCCAACCCGCTGGATCAGGGTGGAGAGTTCGACTTTGCGACAGTTTGGATCAGGAACGGGGCATCCAGTGCTCCCCCCTCCCCCATCCAATCAAATTCAGGAGAGAGGAAATAAAATACTGTTTTACACAAGGCATCGTTCAGCTACGGAACTCCCTGCCACAAGATATGACAATTGCATTGCAGTAGTCCAAGTGGGAGATAACCAGAGCATGCACCACTCTGGCCAGACAGTCTGCAGGCAGGGAGGGTCTCATCCTGCGTCCCAGATGGAGCTGGTAGACGGCTGCCCTGGACCCAGAACTGACCTGCGCCTCCATGTACAGCTGTGAGTCCAGAATGACTCCCAGGCTGCGCACCTGGTCCTTCAGGGGCACAGTCACCCCATACCTACGGGACCGCCTCTCCTGGTACACCCCACGGAGGACCTTAAGGTCCACAAATAACAACACTTTGGAGGTCCTGAGCCTCAAGGAGGTTAGATTGGTCTCAACCAGGGCCAGGGCCTTTTCAGTACTGGCCCCAACGTGGTGGAATGCTCTGTCCCAAGAGACTAGGGCCCTGCGGAACTTGACATCTTTCCGCAGGGCCTGCAAGATGGAGCTGTTCCACCTGGCCTTTGGCTTGGACTCCGCCTGACCCTTATGTTTCCCTCCCCTTATGGTCTTGATTTATCAGCTACTTTAAAATGAGGCTGCATTTTAAATTGCATTTTAACCTGTATTTTAATTTTTTCCCCTTTTCCTTTTTCTCTCCCCCTCTCTTTCCTTCCTATTATGTTTTTACTGTGATTTTACTGGTGTTAGCCGCCCTGAACCCGGCTCTGGCCGGGGAGGGCGGGGTATAAATAAATTTTATTATTATTATTATTATTATTATTATTATTATTATTATTATTCAGGACCAGGGATCCATCCAAATGCAGATGGCTTTATAAGGCAGCATTGCTTCTGAATGCCAGGAGCAGAGATTTGCCCTTGCGCTCGGATCCTGCTTGTGGTGGCAGGACTGGATCTTCCCTGTCCTCCTCTTTCGCAACCCGGCTGCTCTCGTGACTCTCCTTTAAGGACCAAAAGGGAGAGCAAGTCGACCTTCGGGAGACACAGGAGGTTTCTTCCCGGAGCTATGAGTTTCGTCATCCGTCGCTGCACCCCTAAGGACCTGAAGGATATCATGCGGTTTATTGAGGTGAGGGCCGTGGCGGTGGGGGAGATCCTGGGGTCCGAGCCCAGTGGTCCTAGGTGCCCACCTGCCCCAGGTGGATCGAGACAGGATTAGGCCATTCATCAGTGTGTCAGCGAGAGAGAAAGAGATAGTGAGTCTAGATTCACAGGGTTTTGCTCAAGTCACAGAGAAGTTCTCCTGGCCGCTGATATTAGCAGGGGTGTGTGTGCAAAAGCCCTCTCTGATTTAATTCCAGCGGCCCTCGCATGGGAGAGTTTCTGTGGATCAGGCCCCCGATATAGCAGGTTTGCATTTGCACCTTGAATTTTGGAGTGATGTTGCACCAATTTAAACAGACCTGAAGTTTATTTTTTCTTCATGCTTCTTATTGGTGTTTCGTTTAACACAAACAAAATACAGTAAAATTCAGCAATCATTTACCCTCATTCTTTCCCCACGCTCTGCTGAGCACTGACTTCCTTCCCTCCCTTCAACAGCTTTTCTTATGTCAGTTACTTTCCCACAGTTTCTTATTGTATCCAACCCTATCTACATTGTAAGATTTATTTCAGTCCTGCCAGAGTCCTCAAATTTCTACAGTTATTATTGAGGTACTCCATAAATTTGCTCCCATCTTTTTGGAATTTTGCTTCCTCCTGATTTCGGATTCTACAGGTCGGTTTTGCTAGTTCCACATAATCAACCATCTTTGCCCAACGCGAGACTCGAACCCCTGGCCCTGAGATGAAGTCTTGTGCTCTAACCGACTGAGCTAGCCCTATTTTCCCTCACAGAAGGAGTCCCCTGGAAGAGGGGCGGATGAGTTGATTTCGTAAAATCTATATGCCGCTCCGTTCTTTAAAAATCAACCCTCAAAGCTGTTTCCCAAAAAGATAAAATCATCGATAAGAATCACTGACAGCAATAATTTAAGACTTTCAGCAAACTAAAAACAGATTAAAACTCTCGCCAGCTTTCTAAACACCTGGGTAGATTTGTCGAAAGAGTTTTAGCAGGTGCCGGAAAGAGTACAATGGAGGCTCCTGTCTCATATCAAGTGGCAAGGAGTTCCAAAGTGCTGCCACACTAAAATATCGAGTTCTTGCAGATGTGCAGTGGGTATTATGCGGCACCTGTCAGTTTTGATTATTGAAGCAGTCGAGTGGAAGAATGTGGGGTAAGGTGATTTTGCAGGTAAACTGGTCCCTAGTTGTTAAGGATTAATAATAATAATAATAATAATTTATTTATATCCCACCCTCCCCAGCCGAAGCCGGGCTCAGAGCGGCTAACAACAATAAAAGTAACACAGCATTCTAATATCAATTCAAAATCAAATTAATGGCAACCATTGGGCTATGCATCCCTTTGATGGATTGATGGATTGATGGATTGATTGTTAAACCACTCTGGAAATTGTATCCCTGTGAGGAGAAGGCGGTGAGCTTATATACCTAATAACTCTCAACATCCTTAACAAATGATGGGATTCTTGGGGGGGGGGGTGTCTCTTTGGTTCCATGATGTCCGCAGGCTACATGAGCCGCTTAAAATTCAGCAAGGTCATTTCTCGATTCCTGTCCGTGCTTCAAGTCCACACCAGAGAAAGGACGGAGGATGTCTTCACCTGATGTGCGCTACCTGTTTGGTTCCCCTGCCCCCCTCCTTAAACTCCAATTCACGAAGACGTCATCATCATCATCATTTATTATTTATACCCCGCCCATCTGGCTGAGCTTCCCCAGCCACTCTGGGCGGCTTCCAACAGAACACTAAAATACAATAACCTATTAAACATTAAAAGCTTCCCTAAACAGGGCTGCCTTCAGATGTCTTCTAAAAGTCTGGTCGTCGTTGTTCTCTTTGACATCTGACGGGAGGACGTTCCACAGGGCGGGCGCCACCACCAAGAAGGCCCTCTGCCTGGTTCCCTGTAACCTCACTTCTCGCAGGGAGGGAACCGCCAGAAGGCCCTCGGAGCTGGACCTCAGTGTCTGGGCTGGACGATGGGGGTGGAGACGCTCCTTCAGGTCTACTGGGCCTTTGAGGCCGTTTAGGGCTTTCAAGGTCAGCACCAAGACTTTGAATTGTGCTCGGAAACGTACTGGGAGCCAATGCAGATCTCTCAGGACCGGTGTTATGTGGTCTCCCAGTTCCCAGTCTAGCTGCCGCATTCCGGATTAATTGCGGTTTCTGTGTGGCCTTCAAAGGTAGCCCCACATAGAGCGCATTGCAGTAGTCCAAGCGGGAGATAACCAGAGCATGCACCACTCTGGGGAGACAGTCCGCAGGCAGGGAAGTTCTCATCCTGCGTACCAGATGGAGCTGGTAGACAGCTGCCCTGGACACAGAACTGACCTGTGCCTCCATGGACAGCTGTGAGTCCAGAATGACTCCCAGGCTGCGCACCTGGTCCTTCAGGGGCACAGTTACCCCATTCAGGACCAGGGAGTCCCCCACACCCACCTGCCTCCTGTCCCGCAAAAACAGTACTTCTGTCTTGTCAGGATTCAACCTCAATCTGTTAGCACGCTCAGTGACTTTCTCAAGTGTGCGCACCTCAGCCGAGCCGCAAGGTGGCTACCCTTATATGGATTGCAGGTAGCATCATGTGCCCACAGCTTCAAACACGAGCGTAAAGGGCCAGTGTGCAGGAAACCCTTTGACGCTCCCTACTGGGATGCGGGTGGTGCTGTGGGTTAAACCACAGAGCCTAGGACTTGCCGATCAGAAGGTCGGTGGTTCGAATCCCTGCGACGGGGTGAGCTCCTGTGGCTCGGTCCCTGCTCCTGCCCATCTAGCAGTTCGAAAGCACGTCAAAGTGCAAGTAGATAAATAGGTACTGCTCCGGCGGGAAGGTAAACGGCGTTTCCGTGCGCTGCTCTGGTTCGCCAGAAGCGGCTTAGTCCTGCTGGCCACATGACCCGGAACCTGTACGCCGGCTCTCTTGGCCAATAAAGCGAGATGAGCGCCACAACCCCAGAGTCGTCCACGACTGGACCTGACGGTCAGGGGTCCCTTTACCTTTACTGAGACCCCCAGACCTCCTCAGATGGCCCCAGGGACCCAGGTGTCCTGGCAGCGCTGTGGGGAAGAGGCCAAGGTTATTGGGGCTCGCCCTTCAAGAACGAACCTCTCTCCCTCTTTCCTTTATTCCCTTATGGGGGACACAAGAGCTCTTATAGAGTCCTTTGTAGGTTCTCCATCGGTCGGAGGAAAAAACAGAGAATATTGAGAAGCAAAACAGCTAGTAAGCCTGATCTTTATTGATATGTTGCAACAAGCTGCTCCCTTTACACACAGGAAAGGAGGAGGACCCAGAACCCAGGTGTGTCCGCCCTTATATAGACATTTTAAATTGCCCACCATGGAGTCAAAGACCACCCCCAGAAACATCATACCTACATCACAGAAGGGGTGTAGCTCCAAACCACCACCCCAGATACATCATACCTACATCACAGAAAGGGTGGTCTACACCAGAAATCTGAGTGTGTTGTTTACCTCCTGTCTGGCAGGTTACCTGCTAATGCTCACTTGGATGCCCTGGGGAGCCTGGCCAGTCTTTTGTAGTGATAAATACTTAGTTCCTGAGCCAGGTCACAGCCTCACACCCTATTCATACACAGACATACCCTTCAGACAGGATTTGTGAAGGAAAAGACAATGGGGAGGCTTTTTGACTTTGACCTTGCAGAGAAAACACCTGGTCAGCCTGGGAGTCAAAATGGCTCCATGGCTGTTCTGCTGTGCAGCTTCAGACATGTGGCCTATACAGTGGTACCTCGGGTTAAGTACTTAATTCGTTCTGGAGGTCCGTTCTTAACCTGAAACTGTTCTTAACCTGAAGCACCACTTTAGCTAATGGGGCCTCCTGCTGCCGTTGCACCGCCGGAGCCCAATTTCTGTTCTTATCCTGAAGCAAAGTTCTTAACCTGAACCACTATTTCTGGGTTAACGGAGTGTGTAACCTGAAGCGTATGTAACCTGAAGCGTATGTAACCCGAGGTACCATTGTATATCTATGTATGTGTTTGCTTGGTACATTTATGAACCTTTATTATATACATAAGACCTTAATTTATTTATTTCAGAACCTAACGGGAGGACTCTATACGGGCTCTTGGGTACCCCATAAGGGGAAAAGGGCAGATTTTTTTGTTTACAACAGCATTGTGGGTTTCTGCTGCCCCCAGGTTGCAGTCTTGCTGGGTACGCCCTGTTTTCGTACACCTATAACACCTTGCGAGGGAGGAACGCCTATGTCGACAATCTCTACGTCAAGCCAGAATTCAGAGGTATGGATGCGAAGGGGCGTCTTTTGGGGTGGGGGCAGAGGCACGCGAAGGAATCTGTCTCCTCTTCTAAGACATGAACAGCTCTTCTGAAAAGGACTCGGCCGAGGGATGTTAGCCAGGGTTTTCGGCGTGCACCCTCACCTTCGCTCAGACAAGCAACCTTCCCAGTTTAAAAAGCCCTGAGCTCCCAACTGGGTGTGGGATGTTATCATCGCTGAAGAAGTCAAATACAGTGATACCTCGGGTTAAGTACTTAATTCGTTCCGGAGGTCTGTTCTAACCTGAAACTGTTCTTAACCTGAAGCACCACTTTAGCTAATGGGGCCTCCCACTGCCGCAGCGCCACTGGAGCAGGATTTCTGTTCTTATCCTGAAGCAAAGTTCTTAACCTGAAGCACTATTTCTGGGTTAGCGGAGTCTGTAACCTGAAGTGTATGTAACCGAGGTACCACTGTACAACATTTCCTGTTGCTTAGAGTGGACTCTGTTGTAAACAAAAACCTGCCCTTTCCCCCTTATGGGGTATTCAAGAGCCTATATACAGTCCTTAAGTGGGTTCCCTATTGGTAGGAGAAAATTAACAGAGGCCAACCAGAGAATATTGAGAAGCAAAGCAGCTCGTAAGCCTGATCTTTATTGATCTGTTACAACAGGGTCCTTGCTCACCACACGCAGGAGAGAGGAGGGACCCAGAACAAAAGTGTGCCTGCCCTTATATAGACATTTGAAATTGCTACCCTGGAGTCCAAGACCACCCCTAGAAACATCATACATATATCACAGAAAAGGCGGTCTACAGCAGAAATCTGAGTGCTTTGTTTACCTCCTGTCTGCCAGGTTACCTGTTTAATGGTCATTTGATTGGGGAGCCTGGCCAGTCTTTTGTAATAATAAATACTTAATTCATGAGCCAGGCTCACACCCTATTCATATCTTAAATGTGCCCTTAAGACAGGATTTGTGAAGGAAAAAGACAACGGGGAGGCTTTCCCCATTTTCCTTTGACCTTGCAGAGAAAACATTGGGTCAGTTTGGGAATCAAAAATGGTTTCCGGTCGGTCTTCCTGTGCTGATCTATGTACGTGCTTGGTTGCTACCTTGATGAACATTTATTATATATCTAAGACTTTAAAATTATTATCACGGTGGTATAAAATTCAAACAAACAAGCCCTGCTGTGTGGTCCACAATTAACATTGCAAGTTAGATGCAAGGCTGAGGCTGGTTTGGAGTCCCGGCTAAAAAACCAGCCCCTTCCCTCCAGGCCAATCTTCAGGAACTCCCAGTGCCACTAAATTTTCCCAAGGACGCTTGGAGCCAGGGCTGCACCCAGTTGCAAATGCACGTTTCCGCTTCGAAAGAGGATGATTTTGGGTTCCTTTTTCGCCGCGGAGGCGAAGACCTCACTTCCAAGGAGGGCTGGGACCTCTTGCGCATTCATAGCCCCGTCCTGCGAGGGATGGCGTCTCGGAGCAAATTCTAGGCTGGCGGCGCTCCTGGGGCGAGATTTGCGACTCTGGAGGAAATGCAGGGATCCCTGGAAAACCCGTTCACAAAGCCAGGACTCCACACAAATGATATATGTGTCCAAAAAATATGTGTACAAATAAATAAAGGAGAGGTGTCTTTGGAGCATGTGCAGTTTCTCTTCCACCATCGGCACCTGTCCATGTGGACACCGCTTTCCCACATGCTTGTGCCCAGATTGGCTCATAGCATATAACAACAACAACAACAACATATCAGTGCTTTTTTCTTAAAAAATGTTTAAGGGTATTCACAATTTACGAAGAGTCAGACACGACTAAACGACTAAACAACAACAACAACACAATTTACTACTCATATTGGAATTTGTTGTTGTTTAGTCGTGTAGTCGTGTCCGCCTCTTCGTGACCCCCTGGACCAGAGCACGCCAGGCCCTCCTGTCTTCCACTGCCTCCCGCAGCTTGGTCAAACTCATGCTGGTCTCTTCGAGAACACTGTCCCACCATCTCGTCCTCTGTCGTCCCCTTCTCCTTGTGGTCTTTTCCAGGGAGTCTTCTCTTCTCATGAGGTGGCCAAAGTATTGGAGCCTCAGCTTCACGATCTGTCCTTCCAGTGAGCACTCAGGGCTGATTTCCTTCAGAATGGAGAGGTTGGATCTTCTTGCAGTCCATGGGACTCTCAAGAGTCTCCTCCAGCACCATAGTTCAAAAGCATCCATTCTTTGGCAATCAACCTTTTTTATGGTCCAGCTCTCACTTCCATACATCACTACTGGGAAAACCAGAGCTTTAACTATACGGACCTTTGTTGGCAAGGTGATGTCTCTGCTTTTTAAGATGCTGTCTAGGTTTGCCATCACTTTTCTCCCAAGAAGCAGGCGTCTTTTAATTTCGTGACTGCTGTCACCATCTGCAGTGATCATGGAGCCCAAGAAGTAAAATCTCTCCCTGCCTCCATTTCTTCCCCTTCTATTTGCCAGGAGGTGATGGGCCCAGTGGCCGCGATCTTCGTTTTTTGGATGTTGAGCTTCAGACCATATTTTGCGCTCTCCTCTTTCACCCTCATTAAAAGGTTGGAATACTGCCCCTCAATGTGGCGCAACTTAGATTCACAAAATGTTTGGGGTATGTGTACCCCTGCGTCCCCCCAGAAAAAAGCAACAACAACAACAACAACAACAATAATAATAATAATAATAATAATAATAATAATATAAAAAATAATAATTCTGTGCTGCCCATCTGACTGTGTTGCCCCAGCTACTCCAGGCAGGTCCCAACACAATATTTGCAAACACAATAATAAAACATCAAACATTTAAAACTTTTCTGTATAATGTCCCTAGATCACAGAATCATAGAACTGCAGATTTAGAGATTCTTAGAAGACTGGAGCAGATATTTGAATTATTTGAAAGGCAGTTGTAATGAAAACAGATTACTCTAGTAGGACTGAAATAAGTTTTGTAAGGAGGACGATTTGAAATATTGCGAGAAAGACCATGAGGAGAATTATGAGTTAATGATAATTAAAAGTAGTAGAGAAATTAAGAAATGCAGAACAAGTGATAAAGAACCTCTTCAGAGGTTGTTGACGGAAGTCTAAAATATTGTATAAGATAAGAAGTTACCTTAAATGATTGTTGGAAATGATATGTTAAAAAAGGCAATTAAAATGTGTGTGTGTGTGTGTGTGTGTGTGTGTGTGTGTGTGTGTGTAACTGCAGAGGTAGAAGGGGACCCCCAGGGGTCATCAAGTCCAACCCCCTGCAATGCGGGAATCACGACATAATAATAATAATAATAATAATAATAATAATAATTATTATTATTATTATTATTATTATTTATATCCCGCCATCCCCAGCCAAAGCCGGGCTCAGAGCGGCTAACAACAGTAAAATGATACAACATTCTAAAATCAATTCAAAATCAAATTGATGGCAACCACTGGGCTAGAGTTCTGTGAAGATTGCTAAAGGAGGGGCTCAGACTGTGCCTTGGCCAAAGGCCTGGTGGAACAGCTCCGTCTTGCAGGCCCTGCGGAAAGATGTCAAGTCCCACAGGGCCCTGGCCTCTTGTGACAGAGCGTTCCACCAGATCGGGGCCACAGCCGAAAAGGCCCTGGCTCTGGTCGAGGCCAGCCTAACCTCCCTGTGGCCTGGGACCTCCAAGATGTTTTTGTTTGAAGACTGTAAGGTCCTCCATGGGACATACTGGGAGAGGCGGTCCCGTAGGTACGAGGGTCCTAGCTGTATAGGGCTTTAAAGGTCAAAACCAGCACCTTAAACCTGATCCTGTACTCCACCAGGAGCCAGTGCAGCTGGTATAGCACCGGGTGAATGTGATCCCACAGCGAGGACCCCGTAAAGAGTCTTGCCGCAGCATTCTGCACCCGCTGGAGTTTCTGGGTCAGCTTCAAGGGCAGCCCCACATAGAGCGAGTTACAATAATCCAGTCTGGAGGTGACCGTCGCGTGGATCACAGTGGCTAGGTCAGGGCGAGAGAGGTGAGGAGTCAACTGCTTAGCTTGGCGGAGACGAAAAAATGCCGCCTTTGCTATAGCTGCAATCTGCGCCTCCATGGAAAATCCCTGGCAGGCGTCCGTCCAACCTCTGTTTTAAAAAAATTGATGGACTGCCCACCACCTTCTGAGGCCAGAGAATGATAGGATTGTAGAACTGGAACGGACCCTATGATTCTTCACCCAGTAGCCAGAATCAGGCCCTCCCAAGTCTGGGATTTTGGCAGGAAGAGGAAATTTCCATGGCTTAAGCCTCAGCCATTGTAGCTTCAACTTTGCCTCCCATTTCTCGAACCCGTTTCCTCAAGTCCCTCTCGCAAACTTTGCCCTCCAAGTCACTCTCAGAAGCTCCTGGTGCAGTTTATTCTTTAACTAAATGGAGATGGCATTCTTTCCCCTTCCCTAATCTTTAACTCGAACCCAGATCCCTTCGC
>JAXCMG010000042.1:2180598-2191999 GCA_034642415.1 Podarcis siculus
ATCAGCCTTCTTTATGGCAGCAGCAGGAGGCTTCATTAGCTAAAGTGGTGCTTCAAGTTAAGAACAGTTTCAGGTTAAGTATGGACCTCTGGAATGAATTACTGTATTTTTTGCTCTATAAGACTCGCTTTTTCCCTTCTAAAAAGTAAGGGGAAATGTGTGTGCGTCTTATGGAGCGAATGCAGGCTGCACGGCTATCCCAGAAGCCAGAACAGCAAGAGGGATTGCTACTTTTGCTGCGCAGCGATCCCTTTTGCTGTTCTGGCTTCTGAGATTCAGAATATTTTTTTCTTGTTTTCCTCCTCCAAAAACTAGGTGCGTCTTGTGGTCTGGTGCGTCTTATGGAGCGAAAAATACGGTGCTTAACCCGAGGTAGCACTGTATTACTGTTACTTCTCAAAAGCTATGGCCGGCAGCAGGACCCTGGAGAGAGTTCAAGTTCCCATCTTCTCCTCGCTGAGATCTAGGAAGTCTGACGGATTGACCTTGGGACCTTCACCCTGCAAAGCACCCAGAAACCCCTCCCACCCCCACCGGAGTCCAGTCGTCACTCAGGAATCAAGCAGATTTCCGACCAGCCACTCTCCCAGCTTTCAAACGCAGCCCAGATGCACACAGCAGTCCTTTCTACAGAGTAAGTAGCACCGGAGATTCTGGACTGAGCCATGAGTTTCACCATCCGCCCTTGTGCCCCAAAGGACCTGAAGGACATCATGCGACTGGTGAAGGTGAGAAACGCGATGAGAAGCAGGTCAGAGTTGGGAGAGACCTCTGAGGGTTTGAAGACAGAGCTCCTCTGGTTGGGTCAGGATGACATGGGGTTGGGGGGCCAACTCCTATCTCTTGTTGTTGTTTAGTCGTTTAGTCGTGTCCGCCTCTTTGTGACTCCCTGGACCAGAGCACGCCAGGCCTTCCTGTCTTCCACTGCCTCCCGCAGTTTGGTCAAACTCATGCTGGTCACTTCAAGAACACTGTCCCACCATCTCGTCCTCTCTCGTCCCCTACTCCTTGCGCCCTCCATCTTTCCCAACATCAGGGTCTTTTCCAGTGAGTCTTCTCTTCTCATGAGGTGGCCAAAGTATTGGAGCCTCAGCTTCAGGATCTGTCCTTCCAGTGAGCACTCAGGGCTGATTTCCTTCAGAATGGATCGGTTGGATCTTCTTGCAGTCCATGGGACTCTCAAGAGTCTCTTCCAGCACCAGAATTCAAAAGCATCCATTCTTCGGTGATCAGCCTTCTTTGTGGTCCAGCTCTCACTTCCATACATCACTGCTGGGAAAACCATGGCTTTAACTATACGGACCTTTGTTGGCAAGGTGATGTCTCTGCTTTTAAGATGCTGTCTAGGTTTGTCATTGCTTTTCTCCCAAGAAGCAGACGTCTTTTAATTTCGTGACTGGTGTCACCATCTGCAGTGATCATGGAGCCCAAGAAAGCGAAATCTCTCACTGCCTCCATTTCTTCCCCTTCTATTTGCCAGGAGGTGATGGGCCCAGTGGCCATGATCTTCGTTTTTTTGATGTTGAGCTTCAGACCATATTTTGCGCTCTCCTCTTTCACCCTGATTAAAAGGTTCTTTAATTCCTCCTCACTTTCTGCCATCAAGGTTTTAAGTTAGAGCTTAATAATTCTTTCACTATTAATATACTTCTTAATTGTATTTCAGTTCAACAATTACTTTGATAAAATACACATTTTGTTAGGTGCAAATGGCTTTAGGTCCATAAATGACCATATAGCATATATTCAACACAAAAAAAGTTGTTAAGGACAGCTGGACATAGAAAGGGCCCCATTACCTCCAGTAGCTTAGGGCCTCAACAAAGCTAAATCTGGCCCTGGGCCTGATCCTGACTGTTCTTCTGTACACGATTCATCATAAGGATCCCTGGGTGAAAGGGGGAACACCTGAGTCTCGAGGCGGCTGCAAACCAGAGCTTTTGCTCCCAATTCTCTCTCTCCCTATAAACAGGAGATTGCGGGCATTTACAACGTCCCTCTGGGATCGCTCCGGACCAACGTCGAAGGTAAAGAAGGGGCTCCGGTGTGCAAATAGATTATAAGGTTACCAGATTTTTCCCAATGAATCTGGGGACACTTTTCAACTTCAATGGATTTTGTATGGGGACTGATTTGTAAATCTGGGGACTGTCTCCGGGAAACGGGGACGTCTGGTAACCTTAAATTAGCGGCTCCCTACAGGGGTGGCGCTGTGGTCTAAACCACAGAGCCTAGGGCTTGTCAATCGGAAGGTCGGCGGTTCGAATCCCCGCGACGGGGTGAGCTCCCGTTGCTCGGTCCCTGCTCCTGCCAACCTAGCAGTTTGAAAGCACATCAAAGTGCAAGTAGATAAATAGGTACCACTCCGGCGGAAAGGTAAACGGCGTTTCCGTGCGCTGCTCTGGTTCGCCAGAAGCAGCTTAGTCCTGCTGGCCACATGACCCGGAAGCTGTACGCCGGCTCCCTCGGCCAGTAAAGCAAGATGAGCGCCGCAACCCCAGAGTCGGCCATGACTGGACTTAATGCTCAGGGGTCCCTTTACCTTTACAGGGGTGGTTTGGGATTCGGGTGGCGCTATGGGTTAAACCACAGAGCCTAGGGCTTGCTGATCGGATGATCGTCGGTTCGAATCCCCGCGACGGGGTGAGCTCCCGTTGCTTTGTCCTTGCTCCTGCCAACCTAGCAGTTTGAAAGCGCATCAAAAGTGCAAGTAGATAAATAGGTACCACTCCGGCGGGAACCATACTCTCCATACGGTGTCCCCTTGCGCCGGAAGTGGTTTAGTCCTGCCGGCCACATGACCCGGAAAGCTGTCTGCGGACAAACGCTAGCTTCAGCTGGGGAGGGCGGGATATAAATAAATTATTATTATTATTATTATTATTATTATTATAGCTCCCGCGGCCTGAACGTGAGATGTGTGCCGCAACCCCAGAGTCGCCTTTGACTGAACCTAACCGTACGGGGGTCCTTTACCTTTTACCTTTTACAGCGGTGGTTGTGCCCCTGGGGGTGGTTGTGGGATTACCTACAGGGGGCGCTAAGAGGCAGTTTTATTGTTGAAAGGCCGCCTCTCCTGGTCTGCCCCGCAGAGGACCTTAAGGTCCATGAATAATCACAGTTTAGAGGTCCCTAAGGAAGTCAGACTATCCTCCACCAGGGCCAGGGCCTTCTCAGTGGTGGCTCCGACCTGGTGGAATGCTCTGTCCCAGGAGACCAGGGTCCTGCAGGATTTCACTTCCTTCCGCAGGGCCTGTAAGACAGAGCTATTCCACCTGGCTTTTAATTTAAATTCAGCCTGATCTTTTATTCCCCTTCCTTCCCTTTTTATGAAGATTACCCGCTCTGAGACCCCACAGCTAATTCTCCCCTGGCCTCCTCGCCGGCCCAGATAGGACCAATTCAGCCAGCTAGCCCTGGTGATCATCTAATGTTTATTGGATGGATTTCCCCCCTAAATTGATTTCTGATTTCTGAATTTATTGTGATTCACGTTTTATACTGTATTTTACGCTGCTTTTTCTTGTATCAATTAAGTGTTTTAAATTTGTCGTTAGCCGCCCTGAGCCCGCTTTTCTGAACCGGGAAGGGCGGGGTATAAATAAAAATTTATTATTATTTTTTATTATTATTACTGCCCCTCCCTTTCCCTCTTCCTCCCCAGAGCTGAAGAAAGCCGGTTTTGGGGCGCAGGCCCGATATGAATGCCTTGTGGCCGAAGTCCCCGCCGAAGAGAAAAGCAAGGAAGGTAATGAGGGGATGAGCTGGATCATGTCCAATCTTGCGATGGACATGATCCGGCCCGCAGGGAGAAGCTGCTGCTGATGCAATTGAGGCGCAAGTGGGTGGTCTGGAAATGCCAGCAAGGCTGAACTCCTGCGTAACAGTATTTATTTTGCTCCACACGCAGGCTACACCCTCATCGGGTACACCCTCTTCTCATACACCTATAACACCTGGAGGGGGAAGAACATCTACATGGACAATCTGTACGTCATGCCGGAATTTAGAGGTACGGATGGGGAGGTGGTGGTCGAATCCTGTCCTCACGGCGGCCAGCCTCTTTGGGAAATCCGCAGGCAGGATTTGAACGCAAGACCAGCGTTCTCTCGTCCTGTGGTTTCCAGCAAATGGCCTTCAGAAGGATTACAAATAGCCACGTGTTATTTTAGCAGGGCGAAACCTTTCTTTTTGGCCAATTTAGCGGTGATGGGGGGGCGCGGTCTTAAAAATATGTCTTTGGGTGTGAGGAATTCAACTCTTCAATTCTCTTTCGGATCGGACAACATGGGTCTCTGTGTTCGATGAAGGAGCACACAATCTGCTTCCGGTCCCCTGGCCGGGCCGCAAAATTCTTGCCGCCTTGGGTTCTATCTTCAGAGAGAAGCGGCGGATATAACTGGTATCAATGCAGTCACCTCAGGATGGGGAGAATCCCCCTTTCCCCTGCTCAGTTTATCATGGAATCCGAGAGATGTCGAGTTGGAGTGGGACCCCCAGAGGTCATCCAGCGTGACCCCCTTCGC
The DNA here is from genome assembly GCA_034642415.1 of Podarcis siculus. Lineage (NCBI taxonomy): Eukaryota > Metazoa > Chordata > Lepidosauria > Squamata > Lacertidae > Podarcis > Podarcis siculus. The sequence continues at coordinate 2,185,125 of JAXCMG010000042.1, forward strand.
CATGTCAGAATCGCAGCCTAAGAATCCCTGGCGGATGCCGTCTCCGTTCAGAAACCTCCAGTGAGGGGGAATCTGCCGCCTTCTCACAGAGTTGTGGAATTGTAGAGTCGGGGACCCTCAGAGGTCATCCATCCCAACCCTCTTTTGCCACGTAGGAATCGCACCCAGAGCACCCTATCCTAACAGGCTTCCTCTGGTTGTCCTTCCTCACAGGGAGGCGGATCGGGAAGGCGCTGATGGAACAGGCGGGTGAGGTGAGTTGTGTGTTCAGGGATGCAGGAGAGGATATATTGTCTGGTTATAGCCTTTCCAACTTGTGTTAACAAGTTCACAATTTAGCAGAGTAACATCCCCCTTTTTAAACTCGCAGCGGATGCGTTTGCTCAGGCTTGCTAAAGCCTCTAGAATAACTGTTCTGGTATTTTCCCCTTATTCCCTCCTAAAAGCTAAGACACGACGCAGTCTTCTATAAAAGTATAAAAAGGTTTACTCACACATCATTCTGTTCACAATCGGATCCCAGAAGGCAGGCTTAGCTTAGAAAAGTAACATATACCTGGAAACTATTTCATAAGGAGACATTCCCTTTGAGCATCTTTGGCTAAGCAGATGTTGCTTCTTCGATGCATGTAGTCAAAGAGAGAGAGATGGCTGCCCTGCCCTGTGCTTTTGTCGTTACCTGCACAGGTGAGGCCATGCCCCCCTCTATTCACATGTCCCAGCCCAGAAAGAAAAAGAAGTTTACCTGCTGGCTGGACAAACATTTCTCCCCATGTGTAAATTCCAGGAATGCTGTACTTGACTACTCTTGTCTTTCACATCCCACAAATTGTTGCACCCCTTTGGCCCCGTTCAGACAAACGCCTGTCCCGCCTGTGGCAAACCCGGGTCACGAGAGCTCCTCTGCTCAGGTGTCCCCCTGAGACGTGACGGGATGCGGGTGGGGGCCCTAAAACACCATCCCCTCCCTTTCTTTTGGGGAACGGACGCCCTCTGACTTTGCCCCATGTGGGTTCCCTTGTTCACACATGACCTGGGAAGAATCTAGGGCATTTATGATTGCTCTCGTTGCCTTAATATCCCACATCTTCTCTCTGCAAGGAGCTCAAGGCAGCCTATCTGGTTCTGCCCCCTGCCCCAGAATTAATCCGCACAACACCCCTTTGAGGTAGGCTGGGCTGACAGGCTATTCCGCCTGGCCTTTAATTCGAATCCAGCCTGATCTTTTATTTCCCTTCTCTTCCCTCCCCTTCCCCTTTTTATGAAGATCACCCGCTCTGAGACCCCACAGCTCATTCTCCCCTGGCCTCCTCTCTGGCCCAAGTAGGACCAATTCAGCCAGCTAGCCCTGGGGATTATTTCCCCTAAATTGATTTTTGAATTTTATTGTTATTCGTGTTTTTATATTCTATTTAATGCTGCTTTAAAATTAAGTGTTTTAAATTTGTCGTTAGCCGCCCTGAGCCTGGTTTTTGAACCGGGAAGGGCGGGGTATAAATAAATAAATAATAATAATTATTATTTTATTATTATTATTATTAATTCCCCCCCTTCTCCCTGCCACCTCAGGTTGCCTGGAGCCAAGGCCTCAGCCAACTCCGAATGCATGTTTCGTCCCAGAAGGCGGACGTCCTGAGCTTCCTCGAGAGGAGGGGAAGCGAAAACCTGACCGACAAGGATGGCTGGCACCTCCTGCGTTTCCGCAATGAGGCCCTGAGGAGGCTGGCAGCTGAGAGCAGATTCTAGCGGGCTCTGGGTTCGAATCCCACTCTCCACCCTTAGGCTCCTGGCGGGGGGCATGTTTTGTGGTTGGAGGGGGGATGGATAGCCCACGATGCAGGGGCAGCAAAAGGGAGTGCGGAGGAGGAGTTTGGGCAAGGGGAGAAGAGTCACAGAATCGCAGGAGGGACCCCCTGCGGCCATCTAGACCAACCCCTTGCAATGCAGGGTTGTTGCAAAAAATAATAATATTAGTCTGCGAAGAAGCATGAAGAAATTTTCTGATGAATCTGTGGCCTTTGGTGATGCTTTTGCCCTTTTTCTTTCTTCAAAAAATAATATTTATTTTGTTTTCCAAATTAAGATTTTACAGTCGCATATCCAACACACATCATAAAAACAAGATTCAAAAGACTATTCCCTCCTCCCCTTTGTGGATCCTATTGTCGGACAATTCCTCCTGTGTCTTTTATAAGACCCCTTATAATCTTGATTTATCAGCTACTTTAAGATGAGGCTGCATTTTAAATTGCATTTTAACCTGTATTTTAAATTTTTCTTTTCTTTTCTTTGGCTGGGGAGGGCGGGGTATAAATTATTATTATTATTATTATTATTATTATTATTATTAATCTAAACCTTTTACCTCTCCATTATAATCCAAAATTCACCAAATGTTATTCCATTCCTCCTAATGATTTTAACTGTTTACAATGATTTTATTTCCAGATAAATTGTAATTTCCACCCATTCCTTATTAAAATTTTAGCTTTCCGGATTTTGGATTCTTCCAGTCGTTTTTTGCCATCTCTGCATAATCCGTCGACTTACTCTGCCATTCTGGTCAGGACTTACCGTATTTTTCGCTCTATAAGACGCACCAGACGACAAGACGCACCTAGTTTTTGGAGGAGGAAAACAAGAAAAAAAATATTCTGAATCCCAGAAGCCAGAACAGCAAGAGAGATCGCTGCGCAGCGAAAGCAGCAATCCCTCTTGCTGTTCTGGCTTCTGGGATAGCTGCGCAGCCTGCATTCGCTCCATAAGACGCACACACGTTTCCCCTTACTTTTTAGGAGGGGAAAAGTGAGTCTTATAGAGCAAAAAATATGGTAATTTTCTTCCCATCTCTGGTCTCTTCTATTCAGGTCTAGCTAGCTGGTTGTTACGGGATTTAATTTCCACGCATGTGTGATGCCAAGGGGAAGGAATACCTCTGTGTAAACCTGTGCAAGTTTATAGACCTGCGGGACTCTGCTTTTGTGGGCCGATAAAGTTAAAAAGCTGTGCTGCAGCCGGAGTGGCGATTTGGAGGAAAATCCACTACAGGAGGGAGGGAGTTTAAGATTAACCAGGGCAAAATGTTCCTCTTTTTTTTTTAATATAATTTTTATTAAGTTTTCCATAATTCATTACATTTCAGTATCAAAAAACCACAAAATTCATAACTTAAAGCATTGCTTAAATAAAGCATCAACCTCCTCCCCTCTCTCTAACAGACTTCCATATCACTTTACCAATTTCTTTACATTCCTATATTCCTTTTTTTAACCTTATATCAATCTTTTAACAGTCACCTTCTTATAAATAAATCAGCTCCTTAATTTCCCATTACCAAACATTTCAACTCAGACCTACAGACGTTTCCAACCGTTTACCATTTTCTTTCCTATAAAGTATAAATTTGCCCCAGTCCTTTGGAAACAGTTCATCACGGTGATTCCGAATCCACATATTTGACCGTCTTTACTTGCCAATCTTCCAATGCGCGGAGTTCTTGCTCAGGGCAAAATATATTCCTGCATTGGAGCGGGTTGGTCTAGATGACCCTCAGGTGTCCCTTCCGACTCTAGAATTCTGCGATTCGATGATTTACAATGCCACCCAATTTCTGCTTAAAAATAAAGAGCGGTTTATTTATTAGCTAAAATGTATAAAATTAGCAATAAATGCAAAGAAAAAGAGGGAACATTTTATCATATGTGGTGGGAATGTAAAAAGGTGGAAAACTTCTGGGAGATTATATATAATGAGATGAAAAAAATGTTGAAATATACATTTATTAAGAAACCAGAAGCATTTTTACTTGGCATTGTAAGACATGATATTAACAGAAAGTATTGTAAGTTATTTTTATATTCAAGGACGGCAGCAAGAACATTATTGGCACAAAAATGGAAGCAAGAAGAATTACCGACAAAAGAAGAATGGAGGGTGAAATTGATGGACTATGCAGAATTGGATAAACTAACCGGAAGAATTCTAAACCTGAGGGACCAGAAATTCAGAAGACTGGTGTAAATTTACGGACTATTTGAAAAGTAATTGTGGTGACCAGATTACATTTGTAGGTTTGCAAGAAGTTTTGTGAGGTAAATTATTTGAATTGCAAAAATGGTCAAAGAGGTGGATTGTGAGTTAAGATACCGTATTTTTCGCTCTATAAGACGCACCAGACCACAAGACGCACCTAGTTTTTGGAGGAGGAAAACAAGAATAAAAATATTCTGAATCTCAGAAGCCAGAACAGCAAGAGGAATCGCTGCGCAGTGAAAGCAGCAGTCCGTCTTGCTATTCTGGCTTCTGGTATAGCTGAATAGCCTGCATTCGCTCCGTAAGACGCACACACATTTCCCCTTACTTTTTAGGAGGGAAAAAGTGAGTCTTATAGAGCAAAAAATACGGTAATTAAAGGCAACAGGAATTTAAGAAATGCAGAAGAAATGATAAAAATGGTGGATCATCAGAGGTGCTGATGGAAGTCCAAAAAGATTGTATAAGATGTGAAGTTCTGTGGAATATATAATAATTGGTATGTTGAAATCAATAAAAATTATATATATATAAATAAAGAGCGGTTGTCTCCAGAGCACGTGCAGAGTGGATTTCCCTCTCGGTCACCGAGTCGCCAGAACCAGGCCATAAAATTCTGGGATGGAAGGAAGGAAGTGACCACGTGTTTCAGGTTAAAAATTCGCCGTCTGGAAGAGAGCCAGTTTCTTGGGGGGGCTTCAGGTCTCCAGGCCAAAGGGGAAGAAGACGAGTCCTTGCAGCTTCCAGGCTGGTCTGTTATTGAACCGAAACGGTACAGGAGAAAACACTGAACTAATATTTAACCCGAACCGGGTGCCCTTTGGCATTGAAGCGCCGTGCGAAACCTCCTGATCGCTCTTACGCCAACCGGTCTGCAGTGGATGAAGACAAAGAATCACGGAACATTAGAACTGGAAAAGCACCCAGTGGTCATCTAGCACAACCCCGTATTTTCTTCTATTATAGGAATCCTGAGGTCTCAAATATAGAATTTGTTGTTGTTGTTTAGTCGTTTAGTCATGTCCGCCTCTTCGTGACCCCCTGGACCAGAGCACGCCAAGCCCTCCTGTCTTCCACTGCCTCCCACAGTTTGGTCAAACTCATGCTGGTAGCTTCAAGAACACTGTCCCACCATCTCATCCTCCGTCGTCCCCTTCTCCTTGGGCCCTCCATCTTTCCCAACATCAGGGTCTTTTCCAGGGAGTCTTCTCTTCTCATGAGGTGGCCAAAGTCTTGGAGCCTCAGCTTCAGGATCTGTCCTTGCAGTGAGCACTCAGGGCTGATTTGTTCAAATATAGAATAAAAAATTGCACAAGGTAAACACACCTACATAAATATATGACCCACATGTCTAAAATAGCACAGGAGAGCAAACTGAAAATCATCTTGGCTCTCCTAAAGATTATAAATATTTCCTTAACCCCCCTTGCCTGAGAACAGATAGGCAAATAGCAATCAGGGAAAGTTCCTGAAGGAACTCCGCTCCTATATCTATAAACCTCCTTTGTAATAATTTGCATTATTTGCGCAGATGCTCTGCACTGAGGGATATCCGACAGCCATCCCAATGGTCTTATCAAATGCTAATGTTTAGTGTAAACTGTGTCTGGAACTATGTAAAGGTAAAGGGACCCCTGACCCTTAGGTCCAGTCGTGGCCGACTCTGGGGTTGTGGCGCTCATCTCGCTTTATTGGCCGAGGGAGACGGCGTACAGCTTCCAGGTCATGTGGCCAGCATGACTAAGCCGCTTCTGGCGAACCAGAGCAGCGCATGGAAATGCCGTTTACCTTCCCGCCGGAGCGGTACCTATTTATCTACTTGCATTCTGACGTGCTTTCGAACTGCTAGGTTGGCAGGAGCAGGGACCGAGCAACGGGAGCTCACCCCGTCGCGGGGATTCGAACCACCGACCTTCTGATCGGCAAGTCCTAGGCTCTGTGGTTTAACCCACAGCGCCACCCACATCTCGTAAGATCTACCTAAAGATTACCAAACTACATCAAAGCTACCTTCTAGCTTTATGACCCAGGATGCTTGGTAAAGCGACCAGTCTGTGTTTCAGAATGGTTATATGTGCCTGTCAGGCGTAGAGAAAGCAAATTGCAGAAATGGAGAGGCTTGTGGGATTTGATCGGAAATTATTGTCAATGAATCAAGTCATAGTGGACGCAATGGCGTGCTTCATTTTTCATAATTCCTCATAGCAATCCCACCTGGCCCCCACGAGTTCCAAGCAAACCTGGAGATTTCAGGTCTGGCAAGCCTACTCCTCAAGCCAAAATAAAGCCCTGGGTTTTTGGGGGGAGCGGTTAACAGTAGCCTTCCTGCCTTGCCGGGCTCAGCGTCAAGCCCTGAATGCGAGACGCTGAATCTCCGGGGAACCTTTGGGAGGAAATCCTACCTGCGCAAAACAGGTCGCTGCCTGTAGCCGCCCCTCATGCTTCAGGTGAGAAGGGGGTCTCACCTGCCCCCCCACCTGCCTTGAGTCTCTCCTTCCCTTCCCTCCTCTCTGCCGAGACGCTTGGAAACCCGGTGCAGCAAATTATGCACTGTAAGCAAACACACGTCTGTGTATTTAGTCTGTGTGATGTACACGGCTCTGGATCAGTTAAGCAAATAGACTCAGCATCAGAGCAGAATTTGAATTCGGGAGTCGCGCCCAGCCTATTAACTTTTCATTTAATGGCCCACCCCCAATGTCTCTCTCTCTTCCTCTCCGACGGCAAGTAACACAATTTGGAGGAAACATACGAAGGGTTTGCCGGATGAGGCCAGCATCCTGTTCTCACAGTTTCTATTATTATTATTATTATTATTATTATTATTATTATTATTATTATTA
>JAXCMG010000042.1:2215399-2234451 GCA_034642415.1 Podarcis siculus
CTGCTGCATTCTGGATCCTATTGTTCTAGGACCAATCAGACTGCTGCCTTCTGGATCCTATTCAACTCAGTACATAACAAGGGTGAAATTCTAAAATAAAGCTCAGCAAATGCAGGGAAAACGTCAATCCTAAAAAAAGCTCAACATTGGGGTAAAACTGTAGAAAAAGCTCATCAACATTGGTCAGCCCTCACGCATGTTCACTTCATCAAATCTGGCCCTCTTTGAAAATAGTTTGGGCGCCCCTGGGGGAATTCTGTGCCGGAGGAGAAACCCCTTGGAACAAAACTGAATTTGGATCCCTTCCTGGCGCTTACCCCAAAAGGGGAGAAGCGTTCGTTTGTCAGGGAGGCAAAGAGAGAGAGAGATTTCATTTCCACCTACCAGATCCAAATAGACTTTGGTCGTCAGTTCCTCGTCTTTCTCTGCCTGAAGAAACAAAGAAGAAAAGAAAAGGACTGTCCAATTTTTCAGGGCGCTAAGGGTTGGCACAGTCAGAGGTGCCACGTTTGCAAGAAGCCAATCTTTTAGTATGGCGGCAGCTACACTCGGAACTCCCTGCCACTTGACCCCTTCACGGTACTCTATTTGGCACCTGCTAAAAATATTCTCATCCAGGCAAGTTTTTAACCTGTTAACTTTGAGTATATTTTAAACCAGAGGTGAGCAAACCTTTTCAGCAGGGGGTCGGTCCACTGTCCCTCGGACCTTGTGGGGGGCCGGACTATATTTTTTGGGGGGGGGGGAATGAACGAATTCCTATGCCCCACAAATAGCCCAGAGATGCATTTTAAATAAAAGGACACATTCTACTCATGCAAAAACACGCTGATTCCTGGACTGTCCGCATTGTGCAGTGTATAAATGTTATGAAATTATATAAATGAAACCCACCCACACTTAGAATCTATGCAGTAATTTGCAGCCAAATCCTGCTGGACTGGTGCTTGCAAGCTTGCAAGCATACTCATCGCCGTCGTCATCAAAATAAATTAATCCTTGCCCATCTGGAGATTGAAGGTGTTATAAGAATTCTAAGGTCTCAAACAGAGACATCACCTTGCCAACAAAGGTCCGTATAGTAAAAGCTCTGGTTTTCCCAGTCGTGATGTACGGAAGTGAGAGCTGGACCATAAAGAAGGCTGATCGCCCAAGAATGGATTCTTTTGAATTCTGGTGCTGGAGGAGACTCTTGAGAGTCCCATGGACTGCAAGAAGATCAAACCTCTCCATTCTGAAGGAAATCAGCCCTGAGTGCTCACTGGAAGGACAGATCCTGAAGCTGAGACGCCAATACTTTGGCCGCCTCATGAGAAGAGAAGACTCCCTGGAAAAGACCCTGATGTTGGGAAAGATGGAGGGCACAAGGAGAAGGGGACGACGGAGGACGAGATGGTGGGACAGTGTTCTGGAAGAGACCAGCCTGAGTTTGGCCAAACAGTGGAAGACAGGAGGGCCTGGCGTGCTCTGGTCCAGGGGGTCACGAAGAGGCGGACACGACTAAAGGACTAAACAACAACAACAAGGTCTCAAATATAAATTGAATGTTCACAAATGTACAAGGCAAAGACATACATAAGTATATAAACCATGTGTCTGAAATAGTACAGGAGAGCAATCCTGAAGCCATTTTGACTCTCTCAATGACCTCAAATATTCCTCTGCAGTAAGGGAGGAAAATGGGGAAAGCCTTCCCGTTGTCTTTTCGCTTGCAAATCCTGTTTTAAGGGTGTATTTGTGTCTGAATCGGGTGAGCCTGTGACCTGGACACAGGAACTAAAGTATTAACCATCACAAAAGAACGACCAGGCTGCCCAGGTAAAGCAATCAGTCACCATTATCAGGTACCCTGGCAGACAGGATTTCTGCTGTAGACCGCCTCCTTCTGTGATGTATGCATGATGTTTGGGGCTACAGGGCGGGCAATTTCAAGCATCTATATAAGGGCTTGCGCACCATTGTTCAGGGTCCCTCCTGTATGTGATGAGGGGAGCACCCTGTTGCAACAGTTTAATAAAGATCAGGCTTACCAGCTGCTTTGCTTCTCAATATTCTCTGGTTGGCCTCTGTTATTTCCTCCTACCAATAGGGAACCTATGTAAGGACTCTATACAGGCTCTTGGAGACCCCATAAGGGAAAAGGAGCCGGTTTTTTTCTTATAACAAGACTAAGTTTGTTTTTGTTTTTTTACCAAAGACTAGGTTTTTTCTTAAGACTAGGAGTTTTTTTACCAAAAAGTTAGGTTTAAAATTGGGGCTCCTCTTATACAGTGGTACCTCAGGTTACATACGCTTCAGGTTACATTCGCTTCAGGTTACAGACTCCGCTAACCCAGAAACCCTCAGGTTAAGAACTTTGCTTCAGGATGAGAACAGAAATCATGCTCTGGCAGCGCGGCAGCAGCAGGAGGCCCCATTAGCTAAAGTGGTGCTTCAGGTTAAGAACAGTTTCAGGTTAAGAACGGCCCTCCGGAACGAATTAAGAACTTAACCCGAGGTACCGCTGTACACTGAGGGGTGTTTTCTTAATTTGGAGTCCTCCAAAACATGGGGGCGTCTTATACACGGAAAAACAAAGTAAATTATAATTTGAATTTGTTGGTGTGTGACTCTATCCCATGGGTAGGCAAACTAAGGCCCGGGGGCCGGATCCAGCCCAATCGCCTTCTCAATCCAGCCCACGGACAGACCGGGAATCAGCGTGTTGACATGCGTAGAATGTGTCCTTTTATTTAAAATGCATCTCTGGGTTATTTGTGGGACCTGCCTGGTGTTTTTACATGAGTAGAATTTGTGCTTTAATTTAAAATGCATCTCTGGGTTATTTGTGGGGCACAGGAATTTGTTCATTATTATTTTCCCCAAAATATAGACTGGCCCCCCGCAAGGTCTGAGGGACAGTGGACCGGCCCCCTGTTGAAAAAGTTTGCTGACCCCTGCTCTATCCCAACTAGAAATAATGAAATAACGACAGTCTGGAAGGACAACAGAAACTCCACTTGGAGATGTGCTTTTATTCTATCTCGCTGTTTCTTGGGAAGGAGACTGGGACCATTCCTGGAGGGCAGATGAGCTAAGAGGGACAGGAAGACCTGCCTTCCTTTGTCCTGGGTGGCTCCAGGATTCGGCTATTAATAGCCAGGATCTTCAGCTGTCGAGCTGCCGCCGTTAACTCTTTCCTGGCCCAAGCCCAGAGGAGACGTCGAATCACAGGATTGTAGAATTGGAGGGGACCCAGTGGTCATCTATCCCAACCACTCTGGTCAGACGCTGCCTGGAGTCCTCCTTCAGGTTGCACGTTTTCGGGTTATGGACACACTGAAACCCAGAAGTACTCGAAAGGGCTCCTTCCGGGTTTTGGCGCTCGCACAGGCGCAGAAGCAGTAAATTGCACTTTGTGCATGCGCAGAAGCGCCGAATCACAACCCGTGCATGTTGCGGACGCTGCGGGTTGCGAACGTGCCTGCTGCATGGATCACGTTCGCAACCTGAGCGTCCACTGTATATCATTCCCCGGTGAGCTTTAACCTTGCTACAAGACCACCACATCTGATAAAAAGCACCTTCTTTCTCTTTACATTTCCAACACTTGTTTGATTTAGATTTTTGCCAGTTTACTCGGTGTTAGGTAAAGGTAAAGGGACCCCTGACCATTAGGTCCAGTCGTGGCAGACTCTGGGGTTGCAGCGCTCATCTCGCTTTACTGGCTGAGGGAGCCAGCGTACAGCTTCCAGGTCATGTGGCCAGCAGGACTAAGCCGCTTCTGGCGAACCAGAGCAGCGCACGGAAACACCGTTTACCTTCCCACAGGAGTGGTACCTATTTATCTACTTGCACTTTGACGTGCTTTCGAACTGCTAGGTGGGTAGGAGCAGGGACCGAGCAACGGGAGCTCACCCCGTCATTGCGGGGATTCGAACCGCCGACCTTCTGATCGGCAAGCCCTAGGCTCTGTGGTTTAACCCACAGCGCCACCCGCGTCCCTTACTCAGTGTTAGATACCAGCAATATACCATTTTCATACAATTTAGGAAGAAATTTCTGACGGCAAGAGCCATTTGACTGTGGAACGGACTCCCTAAGAGGTTTGGAGGTTTCAAAGCAGCGATTCGATGGCCACCTGCCTGGGATTCTTTAGCAGCGATTCCTGGTTGGACTGGATGACCTTTGGGGGTCCCACCTCTACAATTCCAGATTCTATGAACCGCCTGCAATGCAGGAATCAGCCCCATATTTTGAACGTCCGGACAGGTTCTGTTTAGAGGAAAACCCGGGTTGAATCTAAGGAGACCAACTCTCTGTGACATCGACCCGATTTGCACGGGGCCCCTTCTGCACTGTCTCCCCCTGCTGTTCCCCCGCGGTATTGCGCCGACAGGAAAAGGAAGCCAGGCTGCCCTCTGCAGGCCGAACACGGCAGCAGCAGCAGCAGGGTTCTGATTGACTGCTGCAGCGCCACGCCTCCCCCTGCTGGCAGCTCCAAGTCCTGCATCCTCTCCAAACCGTGGGGTCCAAAAGACCCTTCGCTCACCAGGCTGATCAGCTGCGAGAGCGACATCCCGATGCGGACGGGGACTCTGTCGTTGACGCTGCGGACGGGCAGGACCGTTGTGGAATAGTTCTGGGTGAGTTTATCCACCAGGCGGCCCTCGACTTCTGAGCAGCTCACAACTAGAGAGAGAGAGAGAGAGAGAGAGAGAGAGAGTCTCAGTTTGTCTTCTGCAATGGGGCAGATCGCAGGCCATTGGGAAAGGCCAACATTTGAACAGAACCGAGGAGTTGAAAGGGACCCCCAAAGGCCATCTAGCCGACCCCCCCGCAACACAGGGATTGCATCTGAAGAATACCCAACGGACGTCCAGCCGACCTCTCTTTAAAAGTCTCCAACGAAGCCCAGAATTGTGGCATTGGAGGGGATTTTTTAAAAAAGGTTATTTTTTTTTAAAAAAAAAATTCAATTTTAGAATATTCACTTGAACCACCATAAAATATCAACGGCTTCCCCTTTCCGTGATTCATTTTGCACAACAGAAATCCCTCCGTATTTTACGTAAACTGAACCATTCAGTATTCCATCCGTCAAAACTTATTTGCACTGTTGAATTTATCTTCCCGCGGCCGGCGTTTTCAAACGGAAGGGATCGCCAGGGATCATCCAGCTGAACCCCCCGCAATGCAGAAATCACTTCTTCTTTTTTTATTATTGACTTAAAAAAATATTTATACAGACAGCAAAACAAAGAAGGCTAAATTAACATTGCCTTCTACCGATAAGAAATAATAATAACTATTACATTAATGAAAATACTAAAAGTACATTTACTTCCGCTTTTAAACTTCTATTCTGGTTACAATATATTACTATTCCATAAGAATCTATTATATCCTTTGCTGTCCCATATATTATTTTATTTCCCAAATTCAACCTAACCCTCCCCTCCTCCCCACGGCTTCGCTTCACCTGTGTGAACAGAAATCACTTCTATTTAGCGCCGACGGCGTTGTCTTGCCTCTCCACCATTTCAGCATCCTGGATCTGCTAACAGTTATTAGGATCCCCATATACTAGTTTTTTTACATTTATCCTGGTGTCGACACGGCTAACTTACCTTACTGCTGGCCTGAAATGTGGAATTAGCATTGTATTATTTGCACCTGGGCCTATCCGTGATTTATTTATTTGCTTGCTAAATTCATACCCCATCTGTTCCTCCGAGAAGCTGGAGTTCACGGTTCTCCCCCTCCTCACAACACCCCTGTAAGGTAGGCAAGTGAGTGAGGATTTGAACCCAGGTCTCTCGCGGGTCACGGTGCGGCACTCTAACCACTGCACCGCACTGTCTCTCTTTAGGGATGTGGTAAACCACTCGGAGGTTAGTTTGAAAGAAGAAGCAGAAGCGTTATAATAATATTTGTGATGAAATAAAATAATAATAATAATAATATAATCGTTATAATAATATTTTTGACCGCCATTTAAAACGACACTCATCGGCACCAAATTACCCAACAGCCAGACAGAGAACAGGGTTAGGCCACTGGCAAAGCACACAAAAAACCCAGGATTTTCCAAATAAAATAATAACAATTTGACATTTGGTAATTCAAGAAAAGCACCATTGCAGTTGTAGAAACTTTGCAGGACTTCATTATTCTCCACGCCACGCTTCCCTGAGATATTTCGTTCTCCTTTTATTACTCATCCATCATGTCAGGAAATCAGATCGGGTGCACTGCAACGAATCCCTTTCATTTCATTCCCCGAATCTCTCAACTTTATATTCTTTTTATGACATGTTAAGGAAGGCGCAGAGATTTTTCCAGGGCCTCTGGAAACCCCAAATCAATAAACGAGTCTGAGCTCAGTTCTCCAGGCTGCAAAAATTATATATATTGAGCAGGGGGGGGGGGGGTTGCCACAACGATCCAAACGGAGGTTTTTTCGCTCCCTTCTCACACTTATATATTTCTTTTCATTCTCCTCCTCCCCATTTTCTCCTCACAACAACCAACCTGTGGCGAGAGGCAATTTTGAATTTATTGCCGTTTTATACCGCATTTTACGCCGTGTTTTTTGTTTTAAATTTGTGGTGGGAAAAGGAATTATCTGTGGGACTGAATGCAGGTATGTTTGTATATATTTAAGGATTGTATGAAATGTATGTTTGTATATTCGCAATATGTGTGTATTAATGCTGAATTCTTTTAACAATAAAAACTTATTTAAAAAACAAATAAATTTGTTGTTCGCCGCCCTGAGCCCGGTTTTCTGAACCGGGAAAGGCGCGGTATAAATAAAGAATTTATTATTCATATTAATTATGGGCTCGGGTGGGGAATTCGAATCTGGGCCCCGACACCCTAACCACTACACCACCTGCCCCAAACCCCTCAAAGGCTTAACTTTCTTAGGAGGGAAAAGCAAAACACTCACCCAGGGCACAAAGAGACCACAGGAGACCCCAAAGGATGGCTCGGCCCGCCATGATATCCCTTGTTTATCTGCAAGGTCCCAGAAGATGTGACCCCCACCTAGCCACCCCCCAGCCCCTTCCCCCAAAGCCATACAAGAGCATCTTATTGGCGTTGGGACCTGTCAGTCAACGGGGAACTGGAACGGACAGCAGGGTTTGTCCGGCGAGCGAAGATTGTGTTACGGGTTGGCATCTCACAGCTGTTGTGGGATTTCCGGCCAGGCCACCTGTTCCCAAAAAGGCCCTCCAGAAAAGGCCTTTATTTCATATATATTATTAAAAGCCTCTCCGGCTGCAGAAATCGCAACCCAGACCGTATAACCAGCCCACCGGCTCGGCCAAACTTTGAGACCAAAGTGCCAGACTCTGGCAGGCAGCATTTCTGAACCCAGTTCCAAAACGTGGAAATGGATCGTTGGAGAAACTGGAGCCGGAAGAAGAGAGGAGCAGGGATTGGGGAAACCGGGAGCCGGATCCTGTTTTGGGAGTTTGGAATGGGGAGGGAAGGCCAGGGATGGAGGCACACTGGACTGGAGCCAAAACTATCTATCTATCTATCTATCTATATATATATATATATATATGGAAGAGGCGATGGGTTCCAGCCCAGCTTTGCGTTGGAAAAGGACTCCGGTTCAATCGCTAGGAGCAGATATAAGCAGCTCACAAGAGCCCTGCTGGATCTCAATAGCCCATCTAATCACAGAATTGTAGGGAACCCCAAAGGTCATCCATCCCAACCCCGCTGCAATGCAGGAACCTTTTGCCCAATGTGGGATTCGAACCCACAACCCGGAGATTAAAAGTGTCACGCTCTACTGACTGAGCTAGTCTCTCTCCAGCATCTCGCCCTCAGAGTGGCCAAGCAGACGCCCGTTATGTGAAACCGACGATCAGGATTCGAACCCAAGTCCAGCTCTCCCCTCCTGTGGCCCCTAACAACTGGCCTTCAGAAGCAGAGCCATCATGGCTAGTAGCCACCCCATAGCCTTTATCCTTTGTCCAGTCCTCTTGTAACGCTGTCAAGTTCGGTAGCCGTTGCCGCCTCAAGTGGCAGGGAGTTCCGCCGTTTAACAATGCGCAAAGAAGTCCCGAATCTTCCAGCATTCCGCTGCATGGGACGCCCCCGAGTCCGAGCCAAGGAGGGAACCTTAAAAAGGTGGCCAGGGAGGAACTGGCCAGTGTATGTGGATTGTAGAATGGTCAAGTTCAGAGGGGCACCTAGTGGTCATCCAGCCGAACCCCCCTGCAATGCTGAAATGACGGCTGAAGAATCCCCAACAGGCGGCCACCCAAACCTTCGGCGGACGAGAGACATCACAGTTGTAGTGGGCCCCCCAAAGGTCATCCATCCCAACCCCGCCTCCAGATACTCACAGAGACAAGCCAGGTAGAATAATAGAAACTTTCTTTTTTTATTATTATTTCCAGAGTGCAGGACGAAAGGGGTGGGGGGGGCAAGGAGACTCTTGGCCCATCGCACCAGGTTTATGGGAAGGGGAGGTTTTTAAGTTATTGCTGAGAGGAAGCCGGTTTCTCATGCGGGGAAGTCAGGGCCAAAGGCAGAGAGGATTCCTGCAATTATTGCTTTTCTGTGCTGGTTAAAGGGGAGGGGGGAGGAGAAGGTGGGAGTGGGGGCGGAGCCAAGGAGGCCAAGCCCCGCCTCCTCCAGCGGTTGTCAGGTCCCCATGGTTTGTAGCAGAACAGTGGCACACATCTGGGAGCGAAAAGATTTCTGATCTCGGTACTTAACTCCTGTTAAACTGGCAAAGATCTACCACAATTGTGTTGGAAATGTAAAGAAAAAGAAGGTACCTTCTATCATATGTGGTGAACTTGTTCCAAAGTAAAAGACTTCTGGGAAAGAATTTATAATGAACGAAAAAAAATGGTGGAATATACATTGATTAAGAAACCAGAGGCCTTTCTCCTTGGAATAACAGGTTCTGAACTGCCCCAAAAAGATGCAAAAATATTTTTATATGCCACAACTGCTGCATGGATTTTATTAGCCAAAAAATGGAAAACACAAGAACTACCAACTGTGGAAGAATGGCAGATGAAGATGATGGAATTTATGGAGCTGGCTGATCTCACTGGGAGAATCCGCGACCAGAAAGAAGAGGAATATCAAGAAGACTGGAAGAAATTTAAAGACTATTTGAATAAATATTGTAATATTAAAGATACATAATCACTTGAAAGAAACAATAAGGCCTAGGATTAAAATGGAATTAAATTTATAAATAAGAAAATGTACGATAAGGAAAGTTATGTAACACGAATAGGACTGTGATGTGGTTTTTTGAAACACTGATATTGGAAACCGCTACATATAATTACTAAGAAATTCGGATGGAAGAGATTTGAGGAAGTCAAATACTATGTTTATGAAGATGGATGGTACTTAATTTTAATTAATTAAGTGGTAAGATGTTGTACGCATTTTTCCTCTTTTTCTTTTATTCTTTGTGTGTTTATTATTATTTTTTTCTTTTTTTACTATGTTCATTTACTGAAAATAATAAATATTATTTGCAAAAAAGAAAAAGAAAAAAAAGGTTTCTGATCCCAAAATTAAACACGCCCCAAAATGCATTTTTTCTGACTTCCGATCAAGACGGTGCAATTCGAACTCTCAAACAGGGAGATCTGAATTTTTTTTGGGGGGGGAATTTATTTCCGAAAGGCTGGTTCTTCTGCAGAGAGATTTGAAATCGCACTTTTCCATTTCAGATCTGGAAGCAAAATGAAAAGGGTTTTGAAATCTGGGAATCGGAGAGTTTGCTTTTCATCAGTGCTTTTCTTTGGGGGGGGGCACAGGGTTACGCAAACCCCTAAACGTTTTGCGAATCGTCGCACTTTTGTCCATATACAGTCTTTATTTCCCCCGATTTGAACTATAAAACGGTGGTTTTTTCGAGTCAAAACGAGGGGAACTTCAGTAATCGTTGCAAGTTAAGCATAAAAGTGTGTATTGGCAATAATTAATATGAAATTGAAATTGAAATAAGGAATATATGGGAGTGTTAAGAGCAACTTACGTTTTATGGTTTGCTAAGAAAATTTTGTGTTTATTGTTATTCCTGTGTGTAATCCTGTACCTGTGTTTTTTTTCTTTTTTTGCTGTATCAATTAAAAAAAAGAGTGAGGAACCTGAACATTTTTTAAAGAAAAAAAGCACCACTTTTCAGAACATCCCGATTCCTTAGCCCAATTGAAAATTAGAGGGGTTCTTTGGGCTGTTTTTAGGTTTGTAACTTCTCCCCCAAATTCGATTTTTGTACTGGGTCGAGGAATTAGGATATTCCAGAAAGTCACATTCCCAGATTTCAGAATGGTTTTGTCCCCCCCCCCCCAACAACAAAAAAAGGGGGTGGGAATATACATGGCGCAGATTTCAAATCTGTCTCAGAAATCGGAGTGGGGTTTGGAATGATTTTTCATTCTGGAATCCCTTCCCAGTCCAAAACGTGGAAGGGACCCCGAGGGTCATCTAGCCCAACCCCCTGCAAGGCAGGAATCGAACTCGGAACCACGGAACCACGTTTGTGGCTGGCAACCTCTGGAGAAGTTCTAGAACGGAGGGGAAGGAGAGGCGGAGGGAGGGAGGGAGAAAGGAGGCTGAGCGGAGAGAAGGGAGTGGGGAAGACCCAGGGAACCCCACAGACGGGTAGGCAGGAGAGGGGTGTTAAATGCCAAAGGAGACCAGGGAGAATTGGACTCCGAACCCTCCCTCTCCCACGGCCCTGTCCTTCGGCTGAGGCATTAAGGTGGCTGGGAGGAAGGAGATTATACAGAATTATATACACAGTACAGCCTTCAGATATAAAGTTCGCACACACACAAAAAAAGGTGGTGGGGGGAAGAGGTTAGATTTCGAACCCGCAACCTTTCGCGCCAGCCAGTCGCTCTGAACCACTCGCTTGGTACTGGTGCAATCGTGCGACGTCCGTACATGCAAAAACACACACACACACACACACACACACGTGTTCAAGAAATGTGTTGCAGGAAGGTGAGGACGAGAAGGCTCTAGAGGAATTCATCCCCCGGCAGTGAAATGGTTAAAATAAAAATGGGGCGTTGTAGGGCCCATAAAGTTGGAAAGGAGACCCCCCCACAGGGTCCAACCCCCCCCTGTATTGCAGGCTGAATAATCCCGAATAGGTGGCCCTCCAACCTCTGCTTTAAAACCTCGCGTGAATCATAGACTTAAGAGTTCCTGCAATTCCGGAATCGCAACTAAAGAAATGTAATCATAATGTCAGCCATCGTTGGGATTTCTTTTCGTGTCATTCGAATCCATCGGTTTGGGTCCTTTCTCTCCGGATTATCAGAAAGCAAGCTTGCTCCCTCTCCTGTGATGGAACAGCCTTTCAGATACAGTGGTACCTCAGGTTACATACGCTTCAGGTTACAGACGCTTTAGGTTACAGACTCCGCTAACCCAGAAAATAATATCTCAGGTTAAGAACTTTGCTTCAGGATGAGAACAGAAATCGTGCTCCGGCGGCACGGCAGCAGCAGGAGGCCCCATTAGCTAAAGTGGTGCTTCAGGTTAAGAACAGTTTCAGGTTAAGTACGAACCTCCGGAACGAATTAAGTACTTAACCCGAGGTACCACTGTATTTGATGACGGCTGCCGCACGTCTGAATCTATACAGAGAAGGAGAAAAAAGACGCTGCGATGTGTTGTGTGTGTGTGTGTTTGCGCATGGAAGGGATAATTTGCGCACAACCCCCCCCCAAAGAAAACCAAGCAGCTCACTCAAAACATCGCACCAGTCGGTCGATCCATGCGCTTCCCACTGGCCCTACACACCGCCCACTGGTGGCCGGGCGGAGAATTGCTTCCATGTGGGCGGTTGCCTTTTTCCGGGCAGCTGTCGCCCCCTTGTGGCCGCACCTTGCAAAGACACCGTTCCGCCCCTGCTGGATCCTCAGCAGAGAAATTCCTGAGTTCTTTTGAACCCTGTAGCCATTGGACAGGAGGGGATAAGGAGAGGGGTCGGCCTGGTTTCAGACTCGAGGGCGACAGCGGGTGCCCGGGACACCTATGGCTCTGGCTGGGCGCGGCCACCGCCGGGAGGAAGACGAGATAGGTAGTCACTATGGCTCATTAAAGCGTCGGGCCTGATCGTGGAATCATAGGGTTGGGACACCCCGAAGGGCATCTAGCCCAACCCGCCGCGGGGCAGGTCCCGCGTTCAAAGAATCCCCTGGATATCCCGTTTGTTGGTCCCTTCCTGCTCTCTGTTGGCTGGACAGAGATCGGATCTCTCTTTCAAACATGGCTCGGTAAGGATGGAGCTGGGCGAGGCGAATTTGGAACCCGGGGCCAAGGGGTGGGCAAGGCATTGCGGAACCCAGGAACCACTATTCCCATGGGAGTTGTAGTCCAAAAAGGACCTGGGGGCGCCAGGTTGGAGGAGGGCGGTCTAGTGGTTTCTGAGATTTGAACCCAGGTCCCCAGGGCTTTTTTGTGGTGTGGGGGGCAGCTTGGCTCAGTGGCTGTGTGGAATTAGAACATGCGTCCATGGATGGGCAGGAAGGATGGGGGAATGGGGAACAGGAAACACCCCCCCCCCCCGTTCTCTAGCAGGGATCAGAGTTGGGACACCCCAAAGGTCATCCAGCCCAACCCCACGCAACGGTCCCGGGTTCGTTTTCTGAAAGACAAATGCAGGGCAATGCGAGATACATTTCAAAAAACTATTCTGCATCCATCCACCCCCCACCCTAGAGACCCCTCCGAACCCCTTCCCCGAACCCCACAAGTATTAATAAACGCTACCCCCACCCCCTCGCAGAACACGGGTTCGAATTGGCTTACCCCCCAACCCCCCCTCAGTCTCGTTCATTTATGGCCTGGATTAGAGTATGGCGAATCTTGGCTCTGGGATGCAGGAGGAGGAATCAGGGTTGGGGTGTCAAAATGGTGGTGGGTTTTTTTTGGGGGGGGGCGGGTGCAGAGTTTTATGGCATGCACCCTCCCCTGAGTTATTGGCTATTTGTTCCCCAATAAGGTCCATGCGCCAGGAAGATCATCGAGATGTTGCAAATTATGTTTTTTGGGGGGGTGCCCAGATTGAGACCCCTGCAGGCCAGTATGACAGTGTCGCCACTCAGTGGCCAAATATGGTAATTGCATTTTCTTCTTTTGCAGTGGAAGCTGGGAAAACGCCCCTTGGCGTGAACGCAATGCTGCCATCCGGTGGCCGGAGGTGGGTATGACACTTGATAGTTTCGCAGGCTGCAAAATGTTCTTGGTTCCTGATAGCGCAATGTCGGCCCCCGGTGGCTGAAATCGGAAATACAGTCTTCTTGCTCCAGAACACGGGGTAGTCCTTTGCATCACGAGTGTCCGGAACTGGCATTGCAATTTTTATTTTTTGTTTTTGTGGCGGACGGACAGTCATTTCGTTTTTCATTTTAAAAAAGTGCCCACAAACGAAGAAAAAGATTCCACTTATTATTAATTTTTCAATTGCTCCAAGAGAACAGTTTTTAGATGGTTTCGCTTTGAAGGTTTCTCCCCAGTTTTTACATCCTGGGACCTTCTGGAGGCAGAAGACAGTCTCAGCTACCTGAGCTGGTTAAACCAAGAGTCAATTTGCCCCCCCCCCCCCCGCCCCCCACATAACCACCTGCCGCTGTTTTCACAAATCCTAAAAGACCAGCGACGAAATTATATACACCCTGCAACGATTCCAGATTGGAGAATGTCGCCCTCCGGTGGCGGAAAAGGGGATAGCACAGTTGTCACGAAATCGAAAAACTCCCCCCCTCCAAACCCCACCCCCCAGAGTAGGAAACTGTGTCGTTTTCCATTGGCTGTTAGAAGAACGTCGACACACTTCTTTTAAAAACACTTCCCGCTCTGCTTCTCCCTGAAGTTGTGCCGTCGGTCCCGGCAAAGACGTCGCGCCGTTTTGGAAGACTGCTGTGGATCGGCTGGGTTGCAAAAAACACCGCTTTTATCCCTGACGAGACGCAACAACTTCTGCAATACGGAAGCCGGAAGCCCCATACACAGTGGATTTGTCACAGTTTGGAAGAAGAAGAAAAATCCCGGCGTCGCAATGTCGCCCCCGTGTGGCCGGAGGCCGTATTGCACCTGTAAGTGCAAAACGGAAGACTTATTTTTTTCCCCCTCGTCTAAGTTGGCGGCCGACGACGGACCTCCTCCTTTCCCGGCCGGATCCTGTCCGGGTCCAAAGTCCCGCAGAGGCGGAAGACAGCGAGAGAGGAGGGGAGACACATCCTGAGAGAAGATGGAAGATCCGTGAAGGTGTGTTTGGGAAGGTGTTTTTTGGCCGTCTCGGAGGTGTGTGTGGGGTTTGTGTGTGCAGGCGGCTTGCACGGGGGAAGTGGGGGGCGGAGGAGAAGGGGCACCCCCCCCATTCCTCAGGGCTACGTGGCTTCCGCCTTGGAGATCTCTTTGACGGGCGCGGCGGCGGCACCGGCCTCCTCTGCCTTCTTCGCCAGGGCCGGCTCCACCACGTTGTGTAAGGAAGGCTCGCGATACAAGGCCACTGAGGAGGAAGAAAGGGGGAAGGGGTTAAAACGGCGTCGGACTACAATTCCCATCGACCCCCAGTTGCAGGGGACCAGAGCGGCTCCCCCCTGTGAAGGAAGACCTCGCCTGGGCTCCAGGAACTTCTCTAAGCCGCGTGCCTCTTTGGGCAAAGGCGGCAGAGCTGTGCGGCACGCAGTTACTGTATTTTTCGCCCCATAGGGCGCACCGGCCCTTAGGGTGCACCTAGTTTTTTGGGGGGGAAATAAAGAAAAAAAATTATTTCCCCCCCAGCCGCGGGGCTAGGGTGGGGGAAGCCCGAGTTTCCCCAGCCCCCAGAACAGGCTGCTCTCCGCAAGCCGTGGGAGCCCGGCGGGAACTCCTACGGGCTCCCAAGGCTTGCGGATAGCTTCCTGAAGCCTGGAGAGCGAGAGGGGTCAGTGCGCACCGACCCCTCTCGCTCTCCAGGCTTCAGTGAAAGCCTGAATTCGCCCCATAGGACACACACACATTTCCCCTTCATTTTTGGAGGGGAAAAAGTGCGTCCTATAGGGCGAAAAATATGGTGAACGGCGGAACTCCCTGCCACAGGAGGCGGTGGAGGTGGCCACCAAAATTGGCAACTTCCCTTTAGATATTTGAAGATGGCTCTCCGGTCTGCTCTTTTCCAGGCTAAACACCCCCAACTTTTCTTTTTCAAGCCCTGGTCATCCTTCCAGCTTGCCAGTTTCCTCCTTCGTACCATAAACCTGTGGCTCAAAAACCGGACTAATCCTAGCCTGTTTGCCACGCTGCAGTAATTCTGGTTTGCTCACAAGTCAGCAGTGAGGTTGGCCGGCTTTGGAGAAAGTCTAGACTGGATCCCTGATGGAAGGAGGAAACGGGCCGGATTTAGGTTTGATGCATAGCTGTCAACTTTCCCCTTTTCTTGCGAGGAATCCTATTCGGAATAAGGGAATTTCCCTTTAAAAAAAGGGGAAACTTTTACAGCTATGGTTTGATGAGACCCTGAGCTACTGAAGGTAATGGGGCCCTTTCTATGTCCAGCTGTCCTATGTCAACAACAAATTGTCGCCGTTTTGTGTGTGTTGAATATATGCTCTATGGTCATTGATGGACCTCATAGGTATTTCAAGCCATTTGCCCCTGTTGCCCTCAACCAGTCCATGCAGAATGTGGGCACCCTATATATAGAAAGGAGCAAACCAGGGATATTTTAGGGAGCAGGCTGGCAGGCGGGGCCCGTGACTGACATCCTAGGAGCCTACACAACACAAAACACTGTTGCTGTAGGTTTTATTTTTTATCTTATATTTTGGGACGCAGGTGGCGCTGTGGGTTAAACCACAGAGCCTAGGACTTGCCGACCCCGACAGGGTGAGCTCCCGTTGCTCGGTCCCTGCTCCTGCCAACCTAGCAGTTCGAAAGACGTCCAAGTGCAAGTAGATAAAGAGGTACCGCTCTGGTGGGAAGGTAAACGGTGTTTCCGTGCGCTGCTCTGGTTTGCCAGAAGCAGCTCAGTCATGCTGGCCACATGACCTGGAAGCTGTATTCTGGCTCCCTCGGCCAGTAAAGTGAGATGAGCGCCGGAACCCCAGAGTCGGCCACCACTGGACCTAATGGTCAGGGGTCCCTTTACCTTTTTATCTTATATTTTGGAAATGTACATCCAGTTTTCCCCCCTTTACATTTCTTGGGGGCCCCGAGAGAGTGGGGCCCTAAGCTATGGCTTGCTTAGCTTATACAGTGGTACCTCAGGTTACATACGCTTCAGGTTACAGACTCCACTAACCCAGAAATATTACCTCAGGTTAAGAACTTTGCTTCAGGATGAGAACAGAAATCGTGCTCCGGCGGCACGGCGGCAGCAGGAGGCCCCATTGGCTAAAGTGGTGCTTCAGGTTAAGAACAGTTTCAGGTTAACAACGGACCTCCGGAACGAATTAAGTACTTAACCCGAGGTACCAATGTACGTAAATCTGGCATTGGCCCGCTGCCCTGTCCATCGTCTATTCCTGACCAATAAGATTCAGAGTCCGTTTCTCAGGACTCTATCACCTAGGCATCTGAAATAGCCTTTTTTCCCCCACATCTGAAGCAAGTGGGAGGAAGATGCAAGGACAAGACCGGCTCAGAGGAAGGCTTGGAGCAGATTGGAGCTTTCCTTCACGGCTGTGCAAGAGATCACGTGCGCCGGGAGCAGAGGCACCGCCAGAGATCACTCGCACGGCAACAATATTCGGGAATCACTGCCTGAAGCTTTCTCTCCCAAACGCCCCCCCCCCTGCCTCTGCTCACCTTCCAGCAGTTTGGGGAGGAAGTGGGCGGCGGCTTTGGTCTTCTTTACTCGGTTTCCCTTCATCACCTGCCCGTCTTTGTTGATGCCCAGGTACCACGACCGCCCAGACTCCCTCTGCCGGTAGAGCGTGGAGGAATACATGACGTAATAGTTCTCAAAGACGCACTCCTTGAAACGGCACTCAGCGGTGAAGTGAGTCTGGAGGGGGGAGAGGTTTGTTATATTCATTGATTTAAAAAAAGACATTTATATACTGCTCTCTATAAATGTGCCTGCATTGGTGGTTCAGTGGTAGAATTCTCGCCTGCCACGCAGGAGACCCAGGTTCGATTCCCGGCCAATGCAACAGTGTTTTAGGGACGTGGGTGGCACTGTGGGTTAAACCACAGAGCCTAGGACTTGCCGATCAGAAGGTCAGCGGTTCGAATCCCTGCGACGGGGTGAGCTCCCGTTGCTCGGTCCCTGCTCCTGCCAACCTAGCAGTTTGAAAGCACGTCAAAGTGCAAGTAGATAAATAGGTACCGCTCTGGCGGGAAGGGAAACGGTGTTTCCGTGCGCTGCTCTGGTTCGCCAGAAGCGGCTTAGTCCTGCTGTCCACATGACCCAGAAGCTGGACACCGGCTCCCTCGGCCAGTAAAGCGAGATGAGCACCACAACCCCCAGAGTCGGTCACGACTGGACCTCATGGTCAGGGGTCCCTTTACCTTTACTCTATAAATATGCGCAGGGGTTAAGAGAGAGACCGGGGTTCGAATCTTGCTACGAAGCTCGCTGCATGACCCTGGGCCAGCCTGAGATACATCACGGGGTTGCTGTGGCAAACCAGATGGAAGGGTGCGGTACAAATATAATAATAATAATAATAATAATAATAATAATAGTAATAATAATCTCCATCGTTCTGCCCGGACACTGAGGTCCAGCTCTGAGGGCCTTCTGGCGGTTCCCTCCCTGCGAGAAGCCAAGTTACAGGGAAGCAGGCAGAGGGCCTTCTCGGTGGTGGCACCTGCCCTGTGGAACTCCCTCCCACCAGAGAAAAATAACTACCAGACTTTTAGAAGACATCTGAAGGCAGCCCTGTTTAGGGAAGCTTTTAATGTTTAATAGGTTACTGTATTTTAGTGTTCTGTTGGAAGCCGCCCAGAGAGGCAGGGGAAACCCAGCCAGATTGGCGGGGTATAAATAATAATAATAATAATAATAATAATAATAATAATAATAATAATAATTTATTATTGGAGGGAACTATTTATGCCCACTTGAACTCCTTGGAGATAAAGGTGGCCGACAATTGCTATGAATAAATGAAGGAAATCGCAGCTACTTACAACCATTGTACAGAAAACCATATGATAAAAAAACAAATGTTAAAACCAGAAATCAGCTAGCCATTGTGCCAATACAGTGGTCCCTTGGTTCTCAAATGCCTTGGTGCTCAAACAACTTGGAACCCAAACGCTGCAAACCCGGAAGTAAGCGTTCCGGTTTGCGAACTTTTTTCGGAAGCCGAACGTACTCAATTTTGAGTGTTGCACTTCTGATTTGACTGTTACGCTGAAGTCTGTCTGTTTTTGCTATTTATTTTGCGTTTTTGTGGCTTTTTTGTTCTGTTTTTGTGGCTGTGTGGAACCCAGTTCAGCTACTGATTGATTGTGTGACTGCAGTACATTGTTTATTGCTTTCATTTTACGGATCAATGGCCTTGTTAGATAGTAAAATCCATGTTAAATTACTGTTTTAGGGGTTGTTTTTAAAAGTCTGCAATGGATTAATCCGTTTTGCATTACTTTCTATGGGAAAACGTGCCTTGGTTTTGGAACGCTTTGGTTTTGGAACCGACTTCCGGAACGGATTAAGTCTGAGAACCAAGGTGCCACTGTATTTATTCTTAACTGCCTGAATAGGCCTGGCAGAATAGAAAAATTTTCAGCGGGCATTGAAACGTTGGCCCTGACGTTGGCTGCTGAATTTCTATTGGCAGGGAGTTCCACAGGCTGATGACACTAAAGGCTTGGTTTTTGGTTGTGATTCCTGCAAAGGACTAGAGGAGGCCTTTCAGCTCTACAACTCTATGTATATTGATGGCGCTGCGTAAGAAAATGCTTTATTTCATCACTGAGAACAATCAAACGAAACACAATGCCTCTAATATACAACAGATCAACCATTAAATGTGTGTGTGTGTGTGTGTGTGTGTGTGTGTGTATAAAAAGGTAAAGGTAAAGGTACCCCTGCCCGTACGGGCCAGTCTTGACAGACT
>JAXCMG010000042.1:2234851-2266475 GCA_034642415.1 Podarcis siculus
CCCCCCCCCCCCGCAGCTACTCCAAGACCTTCTCCCTGCTTTTTTCCTGCAAAAGCCCACAGGAGGGAGAAGGGACTCATTCGGCCAGTCAGTCCCTTCTCCCTCCTTGGGGAAAAGCCCCCAAGAGCGGCGCACTCTTTAAAGGCTGCACAGCTCCAGCGGGCTTTTCGACCCAGCTTGTGGGGCCGGCGGTGGGGGGGGGGGAAGCGCTGCTTTCCCCCACTGCCAGCCTCAAAACTGGGTCGGGGAGCAGCGCTAAGGCGTCGCACGCCTTCCCGCTGCCCCCCCCTGCTTGTGGGGCTGATGGTGGGGGCAAGCGCTGCTTTCCCCCACTGCAGATTCTCCTGGCTTCAGCTAAAGCAAGCCAAAGCTGAATTCGCCCCAAAGCCAAAGCCAAAGCTGAATTCGCCCCATAGGACGCACACAAATTTTCCATTCATTTTTTTGCGGGGGGGGGGAGTGCGTCCTATAGGGTGAAAAATACGGTATTTTGAAACCATTATAAACCCCTCCGGCTCTCTTGGAGGAAAAGCTGGAGATGTAATAAAATACTACCATGAAAAGAGGGGGGAAAAAACCCTTTTATGCAAACACTGGCTTGTTTCGACAGGTGCCTGCCACTAGGTGGCGCTGCCCAACGCCAGATGGACACCCTTATTAGATCACCCACAGGGACCGAGGGTCTCTCCAGGATACCTGGGTCCCCATCCCAGAATCGTGAGGCCGAAGGCGCCAACGGATCCATAACGTTAATGAGAGCAAAGTGTCCCGGCCGATAAAGCACCCCAGCTCCTTTTATTCTCCCCCCTCAGCCGCCAGCCGCCATCATTTCCACTGCCAAATTTCTTCAAAGCTGTTTAATTGGCATTAAACGGGCGTCTTAAGACGTGCCAAGAGATCTGTGGGGGAGGGAGGAGGAAAAATCCCTCCTGAGAGATTTCCGCAGGGATCAGGAGATGGGGAGGTTATTTCACCCCACAGATCCCTGGCCCATCTCCTTCAGCAGACGTGAAAGTTCAATTTTTGCAGCCTTTTCTAGCATTTTTCTCTCCCCAGATTTTTTAATCGATTTCCCATAATTTTTTAAAAACAAATCGTGACCAAATTAATAGAGTCCGCGACCAGAAGGAGGAGGAACACCACGAAGAATGGAAGAAATTTAACGATTATTTAGCTAAATTTGTTAAGCTAAAATCACTGGAAATAGCTTCCAGATACTTAATGGGCTTAGGATGGTATTTATGTTAACTGATAAAATAATAGGTTTAATACAAGAAGGAGAAGATTTAAAGATGTTAATGCTTAATTTAAAGGGTATCAAAATTGGGATTTGGAAAACCGTTATAAGGATATGCAAGGAAATTCAACTGAGGGGAAACGAAGAAGTCGTTTTACAAAGTAAATAACTGTTATTTTCAATAAGGTTATGATTTATGTTTTGTTTGTTTTGTTTGTCGTCGATATTGGGGGAAAAATTAATACAAATTAAAAAGCTGACATCCCACCCCCTTTTGCCTGTCTAGTTTCCTTCCCCTTGTGCCGTTCCCAGTTTTGAATGCCTGACGTAGATTTTTTTTCAATTTCGTTGTTCTGTATGGGACAGCGACAATAAAGATTGTCGTATCGTATAAGATTTCCAACCTTCAACCCCTCTCCCTACCCGTCACCTGTTTGACTATCGACTTCTGCTGAGGCTTTTATACATTTTATACATTTCCTGTGATGAGGCTGCATTTTAATGTTTTAATGTTTCTATTTTAATCTTGTTTTTAAGTTGTATTCATTCAACTTGTTTTTATTATTGCTTGTTAGCCGCCCTGAGCCCGGCCTTGGCTGGGGAGGGCGGGGTATAAATAATAATAATAATAATAATAATAATAATAATTATTATTATTATCACCTGCCCTCAAAGCAGTCAATAAGATTAAATCTTCCTTTATGTATCTTATAATAGCCATTAATCAATTTTAAAACATCCCTTTTCCAGCAACTCTTGAATAATCCTATTCCCTCCCAGGCAGCCTTATTGTAGCATATAGGGTGGTGGTAGGGAACCTCAGTCCTGGGTGCTGAATGTGGCCCTTCAAGCATTGCTTTCTGGCCCTGGGGAGCCTCCCCATGCCACGCCCCCTGCCCCAAGCCACACCCCTCTCTGCTTCTGATTGGCACCTCCCTTAAGTGCCCCCCCGCAGCTGTGCTTAACCTCTGACCCCAGGACAGAGAGGGGCGTGTCAAGAGAGAATTCATATTCATGGCTCCACCCACTTGCCTTTGGCTCCGCCCACCACAGGCAAACGGCCCTCGCGAGCCTTCCAGGAAGCGAATTCGGCCCTCTCTTGAGGCGTTGAGAGAGCTGGTGCTGCGCTCATGTCCCGTTTGGGGTAACCCGCGAAAATCGGACGCTGGACTGGTTGGGTCTCTTTGGTGCGCGGTTAAACGGTGGAACTCCCTGCCACTGGAAGCAGTGACAGCCACCAACCTGGGTGGCTTTAAGAAAGGACAGGGCAAGAAGGAATAACGTAAAAGGGAAGATTAAGAACTGCTAGGATGCGAAGATACAAACCGGGAAACCAGGAAGCGGGAGGGAGGGAAGTCGACGCTCGGAGGAGCAATACAGTGGTATGCTTCAGGTTACAGACGCTTCAGGTTACAGACTCCGCTAACCCAGAAATAGTACCTCGGGTTAAGAACTTTGCTTCAGGATGAGAACAGAAATCGTGCTCCGGCGGCACGGTGGCGGCAGGAGGCCCCATTAGCTAAAGTGGTGCTTCAGGTTAAGAACAGTTTCAGGTTAAGAACGGACCTCCGGAACAAATTAAGTACTTAACCCGAGGTACCACTGTATATAAAGTGAATTTCAAAGAGTACAGTGGATGCTCGGGTTGAGAACGTGATCCGTGCGGGATGCACGTTTGCAACCCGCAGCGGCGCGTCTGCGCATACACGGATTGTGATTCAGTGCTTCTGCGCATGCGCAAAGCGCGATCTAGCACATCCGCGCATGTGCGACCCCCGAAACCCAGAAGTAACCCGTTCCGATACTTCCGGGTTTCAGCAGTCCGTAACCCGAAAAAATTCAACCTGAAACGTCTGTAACCAGTGGTATGAGTGCATGTTGAAACGGAAAAAATGGAAAAGCAATAAAAATATTATAAAAAGAAAGAAAGGAAGGACAGGGCAAATTCATAGAGGAGGAGGCGGCTATCGACAGATCGGATGTGGGACCTTCTACATGCCAAGAAGATGCTCAGATGCTGAGCCTTTCTCCTAAGATTCTAGTCCTCATCCTTCTGAAATAAGGCCTGGTTTGCCTCTTCGTGGCCCCCTGGACCAGAGCACGCCAGGCACTCCTGTCCTCCACTGCCTCCCGCAGTTGGTCAAACTCATGCTGGTCTCTTCGAGAACACTGTCCCACCATCTCGTCCTCCGTCGTCCCCTTCTCCTTCAGCCCTCCATCTTTCCCAACATCAGGGTCTTTTCCAGGGAGTCTTCTCTTCTCATGAGGTGGCCAAAGTCTTGGAGCCTCAGCTTCAGGATCTGTCCTTCCAGTCAGCACTCAGGGCTGATTTCCTTCAGAATGGAGAGGTTTGATCTTCTTGCAGTCCATGGGACTCTCAAGAGTCTCCTCCAGCACCAGAATTCAAAAGCACCTAAAACCCCTTAAATTCTGGCCTCAAAATGCACAGTGCATACAGAAGAATGTAGGATATTTGCCTCCATGCCTTTGTGCATCGCCTTCCCTCGCCTCTCCTTATGCACTGATTTTCCTCTTCTTTTTGGGGGTGTCCCGAGAGCCTCTTTCTCCCTCTCCCCGACTGTGCTGCCCCCCTTCTCCTGCCCCCTCGCCATCCTGCCCTCCGTCCCTCCCTCCGCCTCTCTCCCTCGCTCTCACAAAGCCAAGCATCCAGGCATCACTTTCTGCCACGCTCATCCTTTCTGACAGGCACCATCTTCCCAGGGAAAACTCCCTCCCTGTCAGCTGTTCCACGCTCCCCGCCGGATCGGGGTCACCTCTCCAGGCGGCGGATAAATGATTCATCGCGCCCCCCCCAACCCTCGTCGCCTCCCCCGGCCCCCAGCCTGCACCCGGCGCCTCCCAATCCAACCTCCCTCTCCGTTTTCGGAACGGGGACCCCCCTCCAAAAAACGCCAGTCCTCCGAGGCGGTCGCTGCCAGGAATTTGCCCACAGATGTGTCGCTCGGCCACGGGCCACACTGCTGCAGGCAGGGCGCTTCCCGGTGGGGAGAGCAAAGGGTGGGGGGTCAGGGCGCCTCAACATCTGCCGGCCAGGGGACGAGAAAGGGGTGCCCAGAGGAAGGTCGGCTGATCCTGGCAACCGGCCGCCTTTTAGAAAAGACACTGTTTTATCTCAGACGGTGAGCGCACGGGACTCCTTACGGGGTCCTCGCTGCGAGATCACATTCACCCGGTGCTTTACCAGCTGCACTGGCTCCCGGTGGGATACAGGGTCAGGTTTAAGGTGCTGGTTTTGACCTTTAAAGCCCTATACGGCCTAGGACCCTCGTACCTACGGGACCGCCTCTCCTGGCATCCCCCACAGAGGAACTTACGATCTTCAGACAAAAACATCCTGGAGGTCCCGGGCCACAGAGAGGTTAGGCTGGCCTCAACCAGAGCCAGGGCCTTTCCAGCCGTGGCCCCGATCTGGTGGAACGCTCTGTCCCAAGAGACCAGGGCCCTGCGGGACTTGACATCTTTCCACAGGGCCTGCAAGACAGAGCTGTTCCACCAGGCCTTTGGTCAGGGCACAGCCTGACCCCCTCCTTTGGCAATCTTCACAGAACTCTAGCCCAATGGTTGCCATCAATTTGAGTTGAATTAATTTTATACTGAAATGATTTTAGAATGTTGTATTATTTTATTCTTGTTAGCCACCCTGGCTCCTCCTGGGATTGCTTTCTTTGTAGGAATACCCTTTGGTTTGCAGCCAAGATTGGGGGCAGACGGAAGGAAGTGCTGGCATGTTGTTAAACTGCGGAACTCGCTGCCACAGGAAGTTGTGCTGCCCCCCCCCCCGCCAGGTGTGAATATCTTGGTCCATCATGGTTGGTACGGATGACGGACAGCGGCTGCACTGTCTTCTTCTGCCTGTCCCCGTTCCCAGCAGCCCTCTTGGGTGCTCAGTCGGAACGCTGGGTTCTGGGTTCGAGTTCCACATTGGGCAAAAGATTGTTGCATTGCAGCGGGTTGGACTAGATGAGCCTCGACGCTGCCGTTCTGCGATCATGGGTCGATCTGCAAACGGGTCTCCGGGTTTTAAGGCAGGGAGGGGGTTTTTGCACAGGCACCCGTGAAACGAATCATGTACAGTAATTATTTCCCAGGGAGGGGAATACTTTCCCCCCCCTCTCTCTGTGAACTGCAATTAGCAGCTGCCCTCTTTAACGAGGCCTCTAGAGAGAGAATTCCCTGACCCCAATTGGAAAGGAGCGCATCGCTTCCCCAAGCCCACATCTGACCCCCTCGCCACCTGCCATCAAGATCTCTCTCGGTCGGCCGCCCCAGCCCTTGAGCTCTGACACCCCTCTTGACCCCCACTGGGCCCTGGGCGAAAAAAGTTAGAGTGTGTGGGGCCGCTTGAGGCTGCTGGAGCGGTTCCTACCTGTGGGGTTTTTTTGTGGGGGGGGACGACTCCCAGAACAAGCAGGGCCTACCCTACAGACTCCATCTGCAGACATCCGCAGCTCCTGCTGGAATCGCAGAAGTGTTGAGTCCGAAGGGACCCCCAGCGGTCATCCAGCCCAACCCCGGCAATGCAGGAATCTCGGCTGAAGCATCCCTGACAGATGGCCGTCCAACCTCTGCTTAAAAACCTCCAAGGAAGGGGAGTCCGCCAGCTCCCGAGGGAGAGCATTCTGGCTCTTACGGCCAGGAAATTCGTCCTGAGGTTTAGTGGGGAGGGACGCGGGTGGCGCTGTGGGTTAAGCCACAGAGCCTAGGGCTTGCCAATCGGAAGGTCGGCGGTTCAAATCCCCGCAACGGGATGAGCTCCCATTGCTCGGTCCCTGCTCCTGCTAACCTAGCAGTTCGAAAGCACGTCAAACTGTAAGTAGATAAATAGGTACCGCTCCGGCGGGAAGGTAAACGGCATTTCCGTGCACTGCTCTGGTTCACCAGAAGCGGCTTAGTCCTGCTGCCCACATGATCTGAAAGCTGTACGCCGGCTCCCTCGCCCAGTAAAGCGAGATGAGCGCTGCAACCCCAGAGTCGGCCACAACTGGATCTAATGGTCAGGGGTCCCTTTACCTTTACCTAATGTATTGGAGCAAACTCATGCATCTAAAGCACTTTTCAGGACATGAGAAGAGCTTGCTGGATCAAACCAGTGGCCCCTCTAGCCCAGCAAACCAATGAAAAAACCTGCAAACAGGATTCGAACACAAGACCGGCACTCTCCCCTTCTGCATGTTCTAGCAACTGGCATTCGGAAGCATTGCTTTCTTCCGACCGCAGAGGCCGTCGACAGCCCTCTCCTCCCCCTCCTCTGCAAATTTGCCCCGTCCTCTTTTAAAGCGGCCCGTCGCCTTTTCCTGTTGCGGGGAGTTCCGCAGGTTCAGCTGCACAAGGAAGGTACTTTCTCCCCCCCCCAGAGCCCGTCGGCAGGAGGAATCGAACCCCCCGGATACTCACAGAGGTATAGAGGTAGCCCTCAGCGTTCATGGCGACGTACTGGCCCGATTTGGTGCTCTGAATCGCGACCACGCGAAGTCCCACCGGGATCAGGTTGAAGAGGGCTGCGGGGAGAGAGGCAGAAAGGAGGTCGGTGTCAACACCAAATGAAGAACAGGAAGAGGGTTTTGGGGGGTCAAGAATAGGGGTCAGCAAACAGATTTACTCCACCCCGCCCCCTAGTTGTCAGAAGGCTTTTCTAACTGGGGAGGGGCATTTCCCCCCAAAAAACTGCCCATTTCTATTTCTATCACCCATTCTCAAGATCCGTTCTTCGCACGTGAACTTTGAAAGTGGCTACTAGCCATCGTGAAAATTCACCGGCATCCAAGTGCGAATGCAACCTTCCAATTTTTTCCCCAAAAATCTCGCTTCATTATGCTTCCTAAAAAAATCTACGCGTTGCTCAATTGCGAGGAACCGAGCCGAAAACTTTGCATTGGTTTCCCAAGAAAGATAAAATAATGCAGTAAAAAATGAGACGGTATACGAAAGCTCTCAAAAGAGTTAAAATAAAAACAGATTAAAACCTTGCCTAATATTCGCTTTTTTTGCAAGGCTTTCCCCGCAACTTAATGCTCCTTTCCTCGTTTATTTTCACAGATATCCACCTTTCCAAACACCTCCTTAGTTTGGAGAGGTTTGTTGTGGACATCGCAGGAGTGCCGAATTCAAAACACGGTTTTGGTTCGAGAAGCGAGGATCTGGGTCGTTTCTCGGCGAAACTGAATTCCTCCCTGCTATCCTAGTTGGGAACCTGGACCCGTGTGCCCTTTAGAAAGAATCCTAGAACCACAGAACCGTGCAGTTGGAAGGGGACCCCATGAGGTCATCCAGCCCAACCCGCCGCAACGCAGGAACCACGGCTTAGGAATCCTAGAATGGCAGGTGGCCAACGTCTGCTTAAAAACCTCCGAGGAAGGAGAGAGGAAATATTGGGGGGCAGAACTTGTGAATTCTGCTGGCGGCGGCGGCAGCAGCAGGAGGAGGAACGGGAAGAAGGGTTGCTTTGGAAAGGGACTCAGACCACGGGGAGCGAGTTCGAGGTGGGCGGCAGGCGGACCTTTCGAAAGCCTCTGCTTCCTTTAAATGCAAGAGCATGAGGGGGCAAGGGGGGTGGCGAGATTTGCTGCAGCCGTGGCTGCCGCCACCCTCCTCCCGGTTTTGTATTCGGGTCTAGCGCAGGGTGGAGGGGAGCGATTTGCTGGAAGCAGCCCAGGACGGGATGAGATGGAAGGAGCAGGGATCATCAATCACGCGTCCCTCAGAGGACGGGCCGGCTCAATTATGCTCAGATAGAGAGCCAGGAATGGACGGGGAGAGAAGGCGGGAGGAAGGGAGGAAGGGAAGACAGATGGCGCAAGCCAGCGAGGGAATGAGCCAGGGAGGCCGCAGCTGCAGACGGGGGGGCCGTGTGGTCAGGCAAGAAGGCCCCCAGATCCAGCCCCCTGGGGGAAAGAGCAGGCAGCATTTAATTCACAAATGGCCCAAGAATATATCCCAAGTCTTGTCCCAAACCGGGGCCAGGGTAGGCCATGACACCCCCTGCCCAAAAAAGGACCCAACCGGCAGGTGGAGGGCCCAAAT
Source organism: Podarcis siculus (assembly GCA_034642415.1). NCBI lineage: Eukaryota > Metazoa > Chordata > Lepidosauria > Squamata > Lacertidae > Podarcis > Podarcis siculus. The sequence continues at coordinate 2,243,130 of JAXCMG010000042.1, forward strand.
ATTTCTGAGTCGTTGGCTGACCCCCTGCACGGTTGCGTTACACGGGGTTGGGCTGGATGACCTTTGGGGTTCCCTTCCGGCGGTACGGTTCTGAGGCGGCCTCCTCTGACTCTGACTCTGCAAACTCGGCAAGGAAGCACCCTGAGATCTTGCGGTGAAAAAGGTATATGATTCTAATAAATAAAATAAATAAGGCGTTGGCTCTTCGGCGCCACCTGCTGCCTGGCTCCCTGCCGACCGCCCTACCCCTGCTGGAAAGGGAATAAGCGGAAGCCTCCTGCCCCGATCCGTTCTGGAGAGTCAGAGCTTTCACCAGATCTCCTGCCGGGGCTTTGGGCGACGGACGTGGGTCAGGCGAGGGGTTCCCCCGGCCCCCGGCCCCGCCAGCTGCCCTTACTGAAGCCGTTGGTGTCCTCTCTGGTGCCGTCAATACTGCCGTCGGGGTGGACCTGGAGATAATAGCCGTGCCTGCAGAAGAGTTTGGTGACGATGCCTTTCAGCTGCGGCTCTGCACCGGAACGGGGGTGGGAAAGCAAGCGAGACATGGTAAGAAACATCACTTCCCTCTCCCCACGTGAACCGACGCAGACCCTCCAATCGCCGTCTAAGGCCTTTCTCTGCGTGCCCCCAAACTCCTCAGGGAAGCCCGGAGGGTGGCGGCAAGAGAGCGGGGCCTTTTCTGTGGTGGCTCCCTATTTGCGGGATGTTTTCCCCAGAGAGGCTCGCCTGCCACCATCCTCACATATTCATTCATTCTTTTATTCGTATGCTGCCTTTCCCTAGTTCAAACAATGCTCAAGGCGGCTTCTAACAGGACGAGATTTACACAATCAGCAACATAACAAAAGTTATAAACCATAAATAAAACACATCAAAAAGAACACACAACCAAATGGAAAACAATTTCCACATAAATCATAAAGTCTAAAACTAAGAATATAGCATTAATATCAACCGCAATTTAAAATGACATAAATGGAAAAATAAAAGCAATTAAACAACAACAATAATGATAATAATTTATTATTTGTACCCCGCCCATCTGGTTGGGTTTCCCCAGCCACTCTGGGCGGCTTCCAACAAAGATTAAAAATACATCAAAAACAAAAACCAAACAAAAAACCACAAAACACAAAAAACAATCTTTTGGCACCAGTCAAAAATGTTTCTTTTCCACCAGGCTTACTCTTCAGCCCCACTGAGATTTGAACCCAGGGCTTTGCGGCCTGAAACATGAAGCATTACACTGCAGAAGCCTCCCTCCCCTGGCTCAGAAAACTGCAGAGGTGGAGGGCATTTGTGAAAACGCAACGAAAAACTGTACAGTACCTAGCACGGCGCATTGCTATTCCTGCCATGGGCATTCGGACAAACGATTAAGGCTACTGCCTGATGCAGGCCAGGTCCGTAGCAGCCCTGAAGGTTTTGCAACGGCGCAATAATGTCAGTTTTTCATTTTTCAAGCTGCACGTCCGTCCCCCTTCCTTTAGTCTCGTTCCCCCCACCACTGTGCTCCTGCGAAACCCGCCCCAACATGCCAACAAGAGGTGTCCAGAACCAGACACGGCCAACTCCAGACAGTTAGCTCCGCTCCCATTAAAGTGTGGAGAAACTGGGATTTCATTAACGTGGCCTGGAATCATGTTAGGCTTTTTTGCTGCTGCATCACGCCGGTGGCTCAAGCTTAGAATCCTAAAAATTGCACTAGAAGTTGTAGTTTAATGGTAAATTCCGGACATAATGGAGGTGTAAAAGGTTTGGATTATCGTAAAAGATGCAGGAGGACACGATTAACAACAGGGCCCAGAAAGGGAAGTCCAGGAGATTCTTTAGAATCTTGTTTCTCTGTTGCACGTTCGATATGTGACTGTAAAGTTTTAATCTGAAAAACCTGTAATCTGTAATACATCAAACATTAAAAGCTTCCCTAAACAGGGCTGCCTTCAGATGTCTTCTAAAAGTCTGGTAGTTGTTGTTCTCTTTGACATCTGCTGGGAGGGAGTTCCACAGGGAGGGTGCCACCACCAAGAAGGCCCTCTGCCTGGTTCACTGCAACCTCACTTCTCGCAGGGAGGGAACCGCCAGAAGGCCCTTAGAGCTGGACCTCAGTGTCCGGGCTGGACGATGGGGGTGGAGATGCTCCTTCAGGTCTACTGGGCCTTTGAGGCCGTTTAGGGCTTTAAAGGTCAGCACCAACACTTTGAATTGTGCTCGGAAACGTACTGGGAGCCAATGAAGGTCTTTCAAGACCGGTGTTATATGGTCTTGGCAGCCGCTCCCAGTCCCCAGTCTGGCTGCCGCCTAATAAAAACAGGCGCATTGCAACCCCACATCTGACCCCCTCGCCACCTGCCTGGGCCCATCGTGCTCTCTCTCGGTCGGCTGCCCCAGCCCTTGAGCTCTGACACCCCTCTTGACCCCCACTGGGCACTGGGCAAAAAAAGCCAGAAGCGTCACAGAGTGTGTTGGGCCGCTTGAGGCTGCTGGAACGGTTCCTACCTATGGGGGTTTTTTGTGGGGGACTCTCAGAGCGACCGGGAGATGGCATTTTTCCATCTCCGCCGTGCTAAGCAGTTGGTCCCTTACCTTTCGCACCATGATCTCTCCACTGTGATCCATGCGATGGTCACCTCCAGGCTTGACTACTGTAACTTGCTCTACGTGGGGCTGCCCTTGAGACTGACCCAGAAACTCCAGCGGGTGCAGAATGCCACAGCAAGACTCCTTACAGGGTCCTTGCTGCGGGATCACATTCACCCGGTGCTATACCGGATGCACTGGCTCCTGGTGGAGTCCAGGGTCAGGTTTAAGGTGCTGTTTTTGACCTTTCAAGCCCTATGTAGCCTAGGACCCACATACCTACGGGACCGCCCCCCTTGGTATGTCCCACGGAGGACCTTAAGGTCCACAAATGATAACACTTTGGAGGTCCCAGGTCGCAACTAGGGCCAGGGCCTTTTCAGTACTGGCCCCGACTTGGTGGAACGCTCTGTCACAAGAGACCAGGGCCCTGCGGTTCTTGACATCTTTCTGCAGGGCCTGCAAGACAATGCGGGAATTTCAGCGAAAGCATCCATGACAGATGGCCACCCAACCTCGGATTAAAAAACCCCCAATTAAGGAGATCACCACTGCTCCCAGCCCTTTCCCCATGCAATTTTCTTGGGGTGTAAATTGACAGGGGAAGTTCTCCTGCTGAATTGCAACTTTCTGTGTTTAAGTGCTGAAAACCCAGCTGCAAGGTGGCCACATGACCTGGAAAAACTGTCTGTTGACAAACGCCAGCTCCCTCGGCCAGTAAAGCGAGATGAGAGCCACAACCCCAGAGTTGTTCGCGACTGGACTTAACGGTCAAGGGTCCTCAGCCCAGCTCATCAGGGTGAAAGTCCCCCACGGATCCATGCAGTCACTAAAAGAAGGAAGTTCCAGCCAAGTAATTTGGAGCAAAACAGCGGTCAGTAGATTCAGGTGGGTGTTGGGACTGATGCAGTCAAAATATATAATATACATATAAAGGTAAAGGGACCCCTGACCATTAGGTCCAGTCGTGGCCAACTCTGGGGCTGCGGTGCTCATCTCACTTTATTGGCCGAGGGAGCCAGCGTCCAGCTTCCGGGTCATGTGGCCAGCAGGACTAAGCCGCTTCTGGCAAACCAGAGCAGCGCACGGAAACGCCGTTTACCTTCCCGCCAAAGCGGTACCTATTTATCTACTTGCACTTTGAGGTGCTTTCGAACTGCCAGGTTGGCAGGAGCAGGGACCGAGCAATGGGAGCTCACCCCGTCACGGGGATTTGAACCGCTGACCTTCTGATCGGCAAGTCCTAGGCTCTGTGGTTTAACCCACAGCTCCACCCACATCCCTAGTAGCACCTTAGAGACCAACTAAGTTTGTTCTTGGTATAAGCACACTTCTTCAGATACATGCACACGAAAGCTTATACCAAGAACAAACTTAGTTGGTCTCTAAGGTGCTAGTGGTCAGTAGACCATGATCTTTATTGTTGCGCAACAGGTCCCCACAGGAGTAAAAAACTTGAGCATGGGGTGACCTCCTCTTTTAAAACTTCCCTCTTCCCCCCAGAATACACTTCAAGAGGCATCTTTGACACATCATCACTACATCACTAGCATGTCACAAAAAGTGAGGAGGAATTAAAGAACCTTTTAATGAGGGTGAAAGAGGAGAGCGCAAAATATAGTCTGAAGCTCTACATCAAAAAAACGAAGATCATGGCCACTGGGCCCATCACCTCCTGGCAAATAGAAGGGAAAGAAATGGAGGCAGTGAGAGATTTTACTTTCTTGGGCTCCATGATCACTGCAGATGGTGACAGCAGTCATGAAATTAAAAGACGCCTGCTTCTTGGGAGAAAAGCAATGACAAACCTAGACAGCATCTTAAATAGCAGAGACATCACCTTGCCAACAAAGGTCCGTTTGGTAAAGCTATGGTTTTCCCAGTAGTGATGTATGGAAGTGAGAGCTGGACCATCAAGAAGGCTGATCGCCCAAGAATGGATGCTTTTGAATTCTGGTGCTGGAGGAGACTCTTGAGAGTCCCATGGACTGCAAGAAGATCCAACCTCTCCATTCGGAAGGAAATCAGCCCTGAGTGCTCACTGGAAGGACAGATCCTGAAGCTGAGGTGTCAAGACTTTGGCATCATCATGAGAAAAGAAGACTCCCTGGAAAAGACCCTGATGCTGGGAAAGATGGAGGGCACAAGGAGAAGGGGACGACGGAGGACGAGATGGTGGGACAGTGTTCTCGAAGTGACCAGCATGAGTTTGACCAAACTGCGGGAGGCAGTGGAAGACAGGAGGGCCTGGCGTGCTCTGGTCCAGGGGGTCACGAAGAGGCGGACACCACTAAACGACTCAGCAACAATAAATGCAAGGGTTACACAAGTTCAACATTAGGTCACTTTATCAGACACGTTTCCCAACACCTCTGAAGTCCCCATCACCCAAAAGAACAATCAAACTCTTGACATCTCCTTGCCCTCAGGACTTGTCTGGAGATGGGCTTTCAGAACACCTGACTTGCTCAACTGCCTCTGGGGATGTCTATGGTTGCCCCCCTGGTCATTCTCTGGGTGGGGGGCCATGAATGCCCTCTCACGCTTGGGGAATTATGGCGGGATGCCCTGTTCCTGCTTCTTGGTTCATGGAGGGAGGTGGAGCCCAAATTCACCTTTCTTTCAGGGTTAAAATGGTCTTGGAACGAGGAGAGTTGGTTAAAGTATGGATTTCCTACAAATTTATAAAACTAGATTTCTTCCCTGCACTGTCAAGGCATAATATTTGGAACATTGTGACAACTATACAGTGGTACCTTGGGTTACATACGCTTCAGATTACATATGCTTCAGGTTACAGACTCCGCTAACCCAGAAATATTACCTCGGGTTAAGAACTTTGCTTCAGGATGAGAACAGAAATTGTGATCTGGCGGCGCGGCATCAGCAGGAGGCCCCATTAGCTAAAGTGGTGCTTCAGGTTAAGAACAGTTTCAGGTTAAGAACAGACCTCCGGAACAAATTAAGTACTTAACCCGAGGTTCCACTGTAAAGATGTGCGCCCCTCCATGTCATTTCCGTAACTACTATAATAATACAGTGGACGCTCAGGTTGCGAACGTGATCCATGCAGGATGCACGTCCGAAACCCGCAGTGTTCGCAACCAGCAGCGGCACGTCTGCGCATGCGCAGGTTGCGATTTGGCACTTCTGCGCATGTGCAAAGCGCGATTTAGCGTTTCTGTGCATGCGCGACCCCCGAAACCCAGAAGTATCCCGTTCTGGTACTTCTGGGTTTTGGCAGGTCTGTAACCCGAAAAAACGCAACCTGAAGCATCTGTAACCCGAGGTATGACTAATATACCATATTTTTTGCTCTATAAGACTCACTTTTCCCCTCCTAAAAAGTAAGGGGAAATGTGTGTGCGTCTTATGGAGCGAATGCAGGCTGCACAGCTATCCCAGAAGCCAGAACAGCAAGAGGGATTGCTGCTTCCACTGCGCAGCGATCCCTCTTGCTGTTCTGGCTTCTGAGATTCAGAATATAATTTTTCTTGTTTTCCTCCTCCAAACACTATGTGCGTCTTGTGGTCTGGTGCGTCTTATAGAGCGAAAAATACAGTAATTCCAATCAGACAGCAGGAATGTGTTGGGCTACAAACGCCCAGCGGGAATTTTCTGGGAACTACAACTCTCATGAGCACCCAGCCCTGAGGTCCCTGGGCAGGTTGCGACAGTTAAAATGCAGCAATGCTATTGAAACACAATAGTGCGCGATACAAAAAAAAAGGTCAAAACCATTTAGAGCCATAAAAGGTAAAGGTAAAGGGACCCCTGACCATTAGGTCCAGTCGTGGCCGACTCTGGGGTTGCGGTGCTCATCTCGCTTTATTGGCCAAGGGAGCCGGCGTACAGCTTCCGGGTCATGTGTCCAGTTTGACTAAGACACTTCTGGCGAACCAGAGCAGCGCACGGAAACGCCGTTTACCTTCCCGCTGGAGCGGTACCTATTTATCTACTTGCACTTTGATGTGCTTTCGAACTGCTAGGTGGGCAGGAGCAGGGACCGAGCAACGGGAGCTCACCCCGTCATTGTGGGGATTCGAACCGCCGACCTTCCGATCGGCAAGTCCTAGGCTCAGTGGTTTAACCCACAGCGCCACCCGCATCCCTTAGAGCCATAAAAACGACTGCTCAAAACAGCCCCTCGAGTGTCTCTGAGGGTGGAGGAACTGCCAAAAGGGCCCCCTCTGCTGATCTCAGCACCCTGTTCTTACAGTGGCCAACCAGACGCGCATTATGGGAAACCCGCAAGCAGGATTCGAACACAAGACCAACACTGTCCCCTTCCAGTTTTTTTTCAGCAACTGGGATCGAAAAACATCATTGTCTCTCTGACCATGGAGCCGAGCCGTTAGAATTTGTCTTTCTTTTAAAGCCATCCAAGTCAGTGGCCTCTTGTGGCGGAGAGTTCCACGGTTTAACTCTGCGCTGGCTTCCTTTTATCTGCCCTGAATCTTCCGAGGAGAATTGGGCTGCGAGAAATTCCCCTCGGTCCTCTGGCTAATTTAATGTTGAGGTTTAACACACACACACCAAAAAAACACACACACCCGAAAAGCTACAGACCCGAGGCGTGATTTTTGCACAAAACGAAACACACATTTCAGACACGCACGGAGCGCGCATCTTAGGACATCTCTATTCCGAAGAGATCTCTCCCCCCCCACACATTCTTGGCTTGCTTCAAGCTCAGAAAATCACTCTTTTTGTTCCTCTGCCGCTCCCTCCCTCCCTCTCCGCCTTTTGACAGGCCTTGGAAATAATTCACGATCCATTACAGAGCGAAAAGGGTATATTCTGGGCGCCAGCATCTGGGATATGACAACGCAGGGGAAAGACTCTTAAGCAAATTATACTTAGGGAAGAAAAATGGGTCCCTTTTAACGAGACGCAGCGAGAGATTTCCCATTCCATCAACGTCGGGGGAGATTTGAGCATTTTAATTCTGCTGTTTCCCTTAAGGAAAAGGGGGAGCGCGAGAAATCTGGGAAGGGGCTCAGATTTCCCCAGATCAAGATGGAAAGAAGAAGGGTCCGGGGTTTTAGGGGGGTTGGTTCATGCAATTTTTTTGGGGTGTGTGTGCAAAATCAGGCTGTTCCAAAATAAATAAATCACAATTTATTTGGAGTTAGGGTGAGGGGTGCAGGACGCCTGGGTTTCCTGGAGGGAAGTGCAAAATATTTTTTTAGTGGGGGGAGAGAATTGGATTTTGCCTCCCGCGGTCATTTAGTCCCCCCCCCCCGCTCTATTTCCCCCAGGCAAACGTCCCATCGCAGTGATGAATCAGTCTAGTTGTATATGAATGTAATCTTTTTAAGTGGTGAGGTGTCCACACTTCTCAGAGGCAGCTGGCCCAGCAAAGGATGAGCTGCAGATTTCCAGCAAAACATCCTCCTTCCCTCTCCCTTCTCTATCCATGACTCTGGGTTTTTTCTCGCCTGCGGCTGATAGTGCCTTTAGGGGGGGCTGGCGATTCTCCCTCCAACACCCCCACAAAAAAAGATAATTAGCAAAGCAACTCAAACAGACAGCTCCTTATTCATCATCTTCTGCAGCCTTCACCTCCAGGTCTCCTGACCGGTGTGACGTGCCCATTTCACACACGGGGACAACCGAGGCTGAGAAAGATTAACAGAGCGGTGGAGTTCGAAGGGACTCTGAGGGTCATCCAGTCTGACCCCCCCAGCCATGCAGCAATCGCAGCGAAAGAATCTCTAGCAAGCGGCCAACCTCTGTTGAAAAATGGAGTCTACCAGCTTCCATCTAGCCGACCATCCTGTTCTCAAAGTGGGAAACCAGATCCACCCGCCCCCCCCCGCCAAAAGAAGCCCATATTCAGGACCCAATTACAATGGCCATCCATAGCTTTCTCCCCCTCCATCAATTTGTCCAATCCTCTTTTAAAGCTTCCAAGCTGGTGGAACATTGCTGCCTCTTGTGGCAGGGAGTTCCGCAGTATAACTGCGTGAAGGAGGAATTCCTTTCATCTGCCCTGAAATATCCCATCCTTCAGCTACATTGGGCAGCACGAGTTCCAGCACGACAAGAGAGAGGGATAAAAACTTTTCCTCTCTGCTTTCGCCTCGCCAGGTATAATTTTATACGCCTCTCCTCTTCCGTGGGTGTTTTAGCTAAAGGAAAGAGTTCTGAACGCCGTCACCTTTCATTCTCTCCACCTTTTCCAAATCTTTTCCAGCTCTGCAATATCTTTTTAGCGCCAGAACTGTACTCCAAGTACAGTCGCACCGTAAATTTGCAAAAAAAGAGGCAGTGTGACGTTTGCTGTTTCTCTTCCCTTGTCGAAAAGGAGCCTGTGATAAGCCCTGAGCTGTGGTAGGACTGGAACTCGGAACTTTAGAAGAGACCAGCTGTTAGATCAGGCCAACCAGATGCACCGCAGAATTGTGGCATTGGCAGGGCCCCCAAAGGTCATCTAGTCCAACCCCCTGCCACGAAGGACTCAGGGAAGTCCGCAAACAGAACTCTTTCCGCTTGGGTCCCCCAATGACTGACGCGTTCAGGGCTGCAACGTGAGAACCCGGCGCCGACCTCTGGTGCTGTCCTGGGGCAGGCCCTGGCGATGTCAACCAGCGCAATGCGTTGAGCATTAACCTCCGTTGCCGAGAGTGTGGCATTCAACTCCTTCCTACCACCGAGCCCTGGAGACGGAGGTTAATGGGGAGGACACTCCAAACACGGCTGAAGCTTGCAAGATGCAACCCCTTTGTTCTTGTTTAGCCGTTTAGTCGTATCCGCCTCTTCGTGACCCCCTGGACCAGAGCACGCCAGGCCCTCCTGTCTTCCACTGCCTCCCACAGTTTGGTCAAACTCATGCTGGTAGCTTCAAGAACACTGTCCCACCATCTCGTCCTCCGTCGTCCCCTTCTCCTTGGGCCCTCCATCTTTCCCAACATCAGGGTCTTTTCCAGGGAGTCTTCTCTTCTCATGAGGTGGCCAAAGTCTTGGAGCCTCAGCTTCAGGATCTGTCCTTCCAGTGAGCACTCAGGGCTGATTTCCTTCCGAATGGAGAGGTTGGATCTTCTTGCAGTCCATGGGACTCTCCAGAGTCTCCTCCAGCACCAGAATTCAAAAGCATCAATTCTTCGGCGATCAGCCTTCTTGATGGTCCAGCTCTCACTTCCATACATCACTACTGGGAAAACCAGAGCTTTAACTATACGGACCTTTGTTGGCAAGGTGATGTCTCTACTTTTTAAATGCAACCCCTAGCCTGCTGAATAATAACGTTGTGGGATTTTGGGGGGGTCAGTCTGGATGATGCCCCAGGGTCCTGTACCCAGCAAAGGTTGGAATTCCAGAGGGCATTATACTGCTGAACTAGCCAGACAAGATTCTTTGTAAGACAATGACCTTAGCTGCGATGTTTGAAACTCAAATATATGGCCGCCAAACAGCCCCTTAATCCTAGGTGCCTTTTCCCCCTTTACAATGAAATTTATTATCGTTGCTGTTTGTTTGTTCCATTTCTTTACTGCTTTATATTTAAAAAAAAACAAACTCAAAGCGGTTTAAGTAAAGGTAAAGGTACCCCTGCCCGTACGGGCCAGTCTTGACAGACTCTGGGGTTGGTGCGCCCATCTCACTCTATAGGCCGGGGGCCAGCGCTGTCCGGAGACACTTCCGGGTCACGTGGCCAGCGTGACATCGCTGCTCTGGCGAGCCAGAGCCGCACACGGAAACGCCGTTTACCTTCCCGCTAGAAAGCGGTCCCTATTTATCTACTTGCACCCGGGGGTGCTTTCAAACTGCTAGGTTGGCAGGCGCTGGGACCGAGCAACGGGAGCGCACCCCGCCGCGGGGATTCGAACCGCCGACCTTTTGATCGGCAAGCCCTAGGAGCTGAGGCTTTTACCTACAGCGCCACCCGCGTCCCGGTTTACAAAGCGGTTTACAACACATTAAAACATCAACTAAAACAAATTCAGGCTTCAAGGAAAATATTTCAGATCCTTCTCCAAATTTCAGATCCCTCTCCCCAAATTGATTCGCCTACTTAATTTATAGGGCTGCCCCATAGCAGAAGGGCTCTAGGAAATCAGGGTAGTTGGAGTGTTGGACCTAGGAGATAAGGGTTCAAATCCCTACTCAGTCACGAAGTTCACTGGGTGATCTGAGGCCAGTCACAGCCCCTTCACCCACCTCACAGGGTTTGGCTACCAGATGGAGAGGTCCGTCACCTGGCAACCAGAGATCTCCACATTGTCGCCACGGGAACCACGCCAGCCGCAAGATGCGCCTGGGGGATTTCTACCCCCTGGTGATGTCGCGGCGACGCCATTCAGCGTGACATGTTGACCATTTACCCCCATTGCCGAAAGCATGCCATTCAATTCCTTCCCACTATGGAGCTTTGGAGACGGAGGTTAATTGGGAAAAGGGGAGGACACCCCAGAGATGCTATCATTTCCAACCTGGGCTGATGCTTGCAAGATGCACCCCCTGTCTGCTGAACTGTTGTTGGTTTGAGGCGGGGTCAGTCTGGATGATGCCCTGAGTCCCTTTTTTGTACCCAGCAAAGGTTAGAATCCAAGAGAGGATTCTATCTCCGATCTACCCGTATTTTTCGCTCTATAAGACGCACCAGACCACAAGACGCACCTAGTTTTTGGAGGAGGAAAACAAGAAAAAAAATATTCTGAATCTCAGAAGCCAGAACACCAAGAGGGATTGCCGTGCAGTGAAAGCAGCAATCCCTCTTCCTGTTCTGGCTTCTGGAATAGCTGCGCAGCCTGCATTCGCTCCATAAGACGCACACACATTTCCCCTTACTTTTTAGGAGGGGAAAAGTGAGTTTTATAGAGCAAAAAATACGGTAGTTTCTTTGTAAGATGACAGCCTTAGATGGCCACTCAGATACTCTCTTCAGCACCCAAAAAGAACGATCCAGCTTCAAATAAGTGAGGGGTCCCGCCAGGCCTTTTCCCCAGCCCCTTCTCCCACAGCAACAGCCTGAGTTCTGGGTGCGAATTGCACGAGAAACCAGGCTGGGAGCTGGCGACACAGAGACTTGCTTGCTCTGCACTGGACCTAAAATTGCAAATGACGGAGAGGTGAGATCTTTTTTGGGGGTGCAAACGCCGCGAACCCCTACACCTTAGGCTCGGGTTGTATATATGTGCCGATGCACAAACCGTATAGCCTAAAGACACTACGGTCTCCGTTGACCTTTGCCCCGAGGGAAACCGAACCCCAGGAAAGCGGGATTCGCTCAGAGATTGGTGCTGCATGGGAGAACCATAGTGGTCAAAAAATGAAAGATAATCTCGCGGCCCCTTCTGGAGAATCACTTGGAGGGGGGCAGGTGAACCCCCAGTCCTGGGGTCTCTGTTTGGCAAGCCTTTTCCATTGCCACCGACGTTGTGGGTGCAGAATATTTGGCCCACGCACACCCAGGCAGTTCCTGCCTGCCTGCCTCACCTCACCTCATCTCTCCCTCCTTCCTCTCCCTTGTCACACTCCCTCGCTCTCCCTCCGCATCTGCAGAGAGAGGGAGAGGGAGAGAGAGGAGGAATCTACAAGGTTACGCAGATGCAGAGGTGCTCCTGATCACAGGAGGCGGGAGGGAGAAATCCCAAGGCGGTTTGGGGGGAGGCGGAAAAGGGAGGAAGGGTATTTTCCGGGGGAAGCAAAAGGACGGGGGTCTGAGATTTGGCCTGGGATAGGGGGCTGGTGGGGGAAAGCTTAGCAGCCCAGGGTGTGTGTGTGTGTGTGTGTGTGTGTGTGTGTGTGTGTGTCATATAATTTTGGGCTGGTAGCGGGCCCCCCAAAGGTCATCCAGCCCAACCCGCTGCAATGCAAGAAGCACACATGGAGATTCCCCGGCGGACGGCTGTCCAGCTTCTGCATAACAGAGGGTCTGTGGGGACCCTCGATCGCAGGATCCTAGAATTGTAGGGATCCCCAAAGGTCATCCAGCCGATGCAGGGAAATGCCACGGAAAAGGGAGCTAGCGGGGTTTGGTTGGGGAGGTGTGATTGGCACCGGGGATATTGGTTTCTTGGGGGGCCAGCAAGGCGGAACCGGGAAGGGGGGGCGTTGTGGACGGACGCATCAAACAGGCTGTGATTTGGGGGAGCAGGGCTTGTCATTCAAAGCTGAGAATTTAGGAATCTGCAAACAGATGAGATGCTGGAGATAATTTGGGGCCCCGTGGCACAAAGAAGTAAGGTTCTGTGATTGTTGTTGTTGTTGTTGTTTAGTCGTTTAGTTGTGTCCGCCTCTTCGTGACCCCCTGGACCACAGCATGCCAGGCCCTCCTGTCTTCCACTGCCCCCCTCAGTTTGGTCAGACTCATGCTGGTGGCTTCGAGAACACTGTCCCACCATCTCGTCCTCCGTCGTCCCCTTCTCCTTGCGCCCTCCATCTTTCCCAACATCAGGGTCTTTTCCAGGGAGTCTTCTCTTCTCATGAGGTGGCCAAAGTCTTGGAGCCTCAGCTTCAGGATCTGTCCTTCCAGTGAGCACTCAGGGCTGATTTCCTTCAGAATGGAGAGGTTTGATCTTCTTGCAGTCCATGGGACTCTCAAGAGTCTCCTCCAGCACCAGAATTCAAAAGCATCCATTCTTTGGCGATCAGCCTTCTTTATGGTCCAGCTCTCACTTCCATACATCTGTGATATTAGGATGGTTCTGTGGTATTAGGATGTAGGTTCTGTGATATTAGGATGTAAAATCGAGGGGTTCAGAAGCGTTGAGGGGTTTTGTTGGGGGGGGCACAGATCTAGGGAGCAGGGTGGGATCAGAGAGGCCCATGCGGACTAGAATATTGGGCGATCTGGGAGTGCGGCTATCACATTCAGTACCTTAAGGGAAGAGATGGGGTGTTATAGAGATTTGGGATGGACCCTGAGCCCCACATCCAGGACGTAGCATTGGGGGCAGAGATCTTTTCCAATCAGGACTGAGGACGGAAATATATAGAAAGGAAGGGAGAAACCAGGGGAATAAATTTATCCGGATAATTATCCCCTTCCGCCCTTCCTACAAGCAGACGGTTCTTAAATACACAGACGCGGGGTCCTCTCCCCCCCCCCCAACGCTTCTTCCAACTGCTTTGCAAAGCTCCCTTCCTCCCTTAATGTATGCAGATATATTTAAATGGATTTAATTTATTATAATAGCCCCGGCTGCCTTTGCAGCTAGCCTGGAGCATGCAAGGGGGGAGAGATGGGAGGATGAAGAAATAAGGAGTTGAGATGTGGTTCCCATGGCCTGTTTCAGGGATGGGGGGGTGAGTTTGTTGCTAAGGCGAGAGGGGGGCAGGAGAGGCGTCTGGGCTGACCTTGCAGGGAGGGCAGTGGGGTGTGTGTGTGCCCCCAATGGAAAGACAAAGAGGGAAGCCTTTTGCAATGGGGTAGGGCAGCCCGGCCGCGGCTGGTGAGCCACGCCTAAGCCACACCGTCCGGGAAATTTGGCACCCGCTGCCAAGAGAGGCATCCATCATCTTTATATCCCAATCTCCGAATAAGTTCCCAAATAAAAATCCGGCGAGGGAGCGCCGCGGCGGTTCCCTCCATAAATATATTTATTCCTGGCAATAAAAACCGCGTCCCTTTTTTTAGACGCCTCCAAACGGATCGCTTTCCCCGATGAGGAAGCCGGGAAAGTGCCCGCGAGGTGGAAACAGATACCCCCTGGGGAGGCCTCGGGCCTGGAGGGTGGTTCCCCCAGCCTGACCGCAGAGCCGGGAAGGAACCGCAGGCAAAGGGGGGGTTTCCTCTTTCCCACCCCCCCACCCCAAGATGGGACCCGCCTTGCTCTTTGGAGGTGCTTTTGCGGTGTTTCCTCAAGCACTCACACCCGCTCAAAGGCCTGGGGTTTTTGAGAAGCCGTCCTCGCCCGACACGGGGCCGGCTCACCTGTTGGGCAATGAAAAACGGGGGACATTTGTCCCGCGCTCGGTTGCGTTGTTCATCTGCAGCTGCAGGTTGGAAGAGTCAGCCCTGGAGGGCGGGAGAACTGGTTGTGGAGAAATGAGGGTGGCGAAGAGACGAGAGAGGGAGCTGCGAGGTAAAGGTAATGGGACCCCTAAAAAGATCACAATATATAAAATCAAAATAAAAGCAATAACCCAGTAATAACGGTAAAGGGACCATTGACCATTAGGTCCAGTTGTGGCTGACTCTGGGGTTGCGGCGCTCATCTCACTTTACTGGCCGGGGGAGCCAGCATACAGCTTTCGGGTCATGTGGCCAGCATGACTAAGCCGCTTCTGGCGAACCAGAGCAGCGCATGGAAACGCCGTTTACCTTCCCGCCGGAGTGGTACCTATTTATCTACTTGCACTTTGAGGTGCTTTCGAACTGCTAGGTTGGCAGGAGCAGGGACCGAGGAACGGGAGCTCACCCCGTCATTGCGGGGATTCGAACCGCCGACCTTCTGATTGGCAAGCCCTAGGCTCTGTGGTTTAGACCACAGCGCCACCCGCGTCCCTACAGGGGCTGCGAGAGCGACCCTCAAAGATCTGAAGGGCTTCCCCACGGAAGGTGGAGAGAGATGGTTTCCTACTGTTCCGGGACGACCCAAACTTCAAGGGGTTCAAATGACAAAGATTCTGAATGAACATGGCGGTGACCGTGGAAGACGGCACGCTCTCCTTCACTGGAGGCTTTTAAGCAGAGATTGGGGGGCCATCTCTCAGGGGGTTCTCGAGCTGTGGCTCCCGCACTTGAGGGGCCTGGACTGGATGACCTTTGGGGGTCCCTTTCAGCTCTAAAATTCTTTGAAAAGGAGACAGGGGCTGTGGGTGGGTTGAGAAGGGCAGAACCAAGAAACTGTGCCCCCCAAGGAAGAGCAGAAGAAGGGAGAACGGGGGTTTCGCCTGCGTGGAGATTCTCCTTTCCAACCCAGCTGAACATCACATATGCAGAAGGCCGCTGGTGGCTGGTGAATGCTTGTGGAATCCTAGAATTGTACAGTTGGTAGGGGCTCCTGAGGGTCATCCAAACCAACCCTGTGTATTCGGGAATCGCAGCAAACGAATCCCAGGCAAACCATCCAGTTTCTGTTGAACCCTTTTGCCTGCTTAGCTCAGTGTTGTTCACACTGGCCGGCAGCAAAGGCTCTCCAGGGTTTCACGCTGCTGGAGAGATGACCACTAGGCATGATGGCCACGCTCCGCCCTCACGGTCGGGGGCAAGCCATGCTTCCAAATCCCAGTTGCTGGAAACCGCAGGAGTTGGCTCTTGTGTTCGAATCCTGCGTGCAGGTTTTCCTGGCCTAGAAGGGTCACTGGTCTGATCCCACAGGGAACTGAACCGGGCACCTTCTACACTCCAAGCAGCTGTCCCCACCCCACCCCACTGAGCCACAGACGATCGTGGATGACCCCGACAACCCCAGAGAACGGAAACAAAATCGGATACCCGCGTGCTGAATGAACCCGGGTCTGATCCAGTCGCGGCTGTACCCACGCGAGGACGCCGATGTCTCTGCCCCAGGGAGCTTACAATGCGCAGGAAGGAGGCTTCAAAACAGTCGCTCTCCGTTTGCCAGGAAATCAGGTTTTGGGGGGCTCGGTTTTAGGTTGCTATGGGGTTGGGTTTTTGGGGTGTAATATGCAGAGGGGAAATCTGGGTGTTGTGGGCCGAGGGTGGCAGAGAGAGAGTCTGTGGGGCTGAGTTTTTGGCCGGCTCCCACGGCCAACGCTGTTCTGCCAGCTGCAAGGACATCACAGGGTAATGAGGTGCAGGCCGGGCGCCAAGAAATCAGGAAGGGAGAGAGGAGGCGAGGCGAGGCAAGCAGAGAGATGTTCTAGATGCCAGCTTGAAGTTGGCACGTGCCGCAGGCCGGGTACCCGAGGGGGGCACAAGAGACTCGGTGCTGCGGGCGGGCAGGGAGGTGCAGATAAGAGAGGGCAGGGAGTTTATTATGGCAAGCAGCGCACCAAAGGACGGGGAAGCCCAGCATCCTGTCTCCTTCCGGACCGTCTTGAGGGGCTGGGAGCTGGGGGCACTGTCATACGGTGGTTCCGCTCCTTCCTCCTGGGCCGTGTCCAGAAAGTGGTGGTGGGGGATGAGTGTTCAGACCCCTGGGCCCTCACTTGTGGGGTGCCTCAGGGTTCTGTCCTCTCCCCCATGCTTTTCAACATCTACATGCAGCCGCTGGGAGAGATCATCAGGGGGTTTGGGCTGGGTGTCCATCAGTATGCGGATGATACCCAGCTCTGCCTCTCTTTCAAATCAGAACCAGTGAAGGCGGTGAAGGTCCTGTGTGAGGGTCTGGAGGCGGTTAGAGGATGGATGGCGGCTAATGGATTGGGGTTGAATCCTGATAAGACAGAAGTACAGGAGGTGGGCAGGTGTGGAGGACTCCCTGGTCCTGAATGGGGCAACTGTGCCCCCGAAGGACCAGGTGCTCAGCCTGGGAGTCATTTTGGACTCACAGCTGTCTATGGAGGTGCAGGTCAGTTCTGTGTCCAGGGCAGCTGCTTACCAGCTCCATCTGGTACGCAGGATGAGACCCTCCCTGCCCGCAGACTGTCTTGCCAGAGTGGTGCATGCTCTGGTTATCTCCCGCTTGGACTACTGCAATGCGCTCTACGTGGGGCTACCTTTGAAGGTGACCCGGAAACTGCAACTAATCCAGAACGCGGCAGCTAGACTGGTGACTGGGAGCGGCCGCTGGGACCATATAACACCGGTCTTAAAAGACCTACACTGGCTCCCAGTACGTTTCCGAGCACAATTCAAAGGGTTGGTGCTCACCTTGAAAGCCCTAAACAGCCTCAAAAGCCCAGTAGACCTGAAGGAGCGTCTCCACCCCCATCGTTCTGCCCGGACGCTGAAGACCAGCGCCAAGGGCCTTCTGGCGGTTCCCTCATTGCGAGAAGCAAAGCTACAGGGAACCAGGCAGAGGGCCTTCTTGGTGGTGGCGCCCGCCCTGTGGAACGCCCTCCCACCAGATGTCAAAGCGATAAACAACTACCTGACATTCAGAAGACATCTTAGGGAAGTTTTTAATGTGTGACATTTTAGTGTATTTTGGTCTCTGTGGAAGCCGCCCAGAGTGGCTGGGAAAACCCAGCCAGATGGATGGGGTACAAATAATAAATTATTATTATTATTATTATTATTATTATTATTATTATTATTATTATCATCTCTGACAGTGGGCAGCCCACCAACCCCTGCCAATTCCACCTTGCCTCCGAGGAGACCCGCAGGTAGACTGCGTCTTGACATGGGGGTGCAATCGAGCGCTCTCCTCCGGGTATTTGCCTAAACCCCGCAGGCCCAAGCTGCGGCGGCTGCGGTCTCTCTTGAGAGCCGATTCCAGAGTTGAAAGGGATCCCAGGAGGTCATCCAGCCCAACCCCCTGCTAAAGCATCCACGACAGACCTCAGCTCAGAAACCTCTAAGGAGGGAGGCCCCAGCAGCGCTCACTGCCAGAAATTTTTCCCCGTATGTTGAGTCGTAACCTCCTTTCTCGTAGCTTGAAGCCGTGGGTTCGAGTCCTACCCCCCAGAGCTAGCTGTGTGTTGTCTGCACGGACTGGCAGCATCCAGCCCTACCTGGGATTCAGGCAATGCAGATGAGCCGGCCCTGAGCCCACGGCCTTTTGCTTAAGACGCAGAAACACAGACTAATACGGACATAGTGTTAATAAGTCAATATTGCCCACACTGACTTGCAGAAGCTCTCCAAGATTTCAGAGGGAGGGGTGTCTCTCGTACCAGGATAGTCTGTGGCCGATTGAAGATGGGACCATTTGGGTTTCCCCCCCTACACCTATGCCTCTAGGGGTCTATTCCACGGGTAGGCAAACTAAGGTCCGGATCCGGCCCAATCGCCTTCTCAATCCGGCCCGCAGACGGTCCGGGAATCAGCGTGTTTTTACATGAGTAGAATGTGTGCTTTTATTTAAAATGCATCTCTGGGTGATTTGTGGGGCATAGGAGTTTGTTCATTTGCCCCCCAAAAATACAGTCCGGCCCCCCACAAGGTCTGAGGGTCAGTGGACCGGCCCCCTGCTGAAAAAGTTTGCTGACTCCTGGCTCTATTCTGCAACCTGTCACTGATGCAATAAGAGCGCATTAGTGCTGGGTTTATACCGCATTTATGCTGGGCTGTCCGCACATCGTTCCGCTTCAGCAATCGGCCGCGATG
Source organism: Podarcis siculus (assembly GCA_034642415.1). Lineage (NCBI taxonomy): Eukaryota > Metazoa > Chordata > Lepidosauria > Squamata > Lacertidae > Podarcis > Podarcis siculus. The sequence continues at coordinate 2,261,839 of JAXCMG010000042.1, forward strand.
TGCCAACCGACGCTATCGGCACTCTTGCGCCGCAGCAAAAAAACACAACACAAAATCACAAAATGAACCGGAACGTTTGAAAAGGCAATCCAGTGATGTATCAGTGTGTCCACGCAAAAGGTTTTTCCAGGTGCAAATAGTTTTGAAAGGAGGATCGCAAATAACTGCCCACTAAAAGGATGTCCAAATGTGGCTTTAATCTACTTAAATACGATTCCTGCATTGCTGGGGGTGAGGCTAGACAACCCCTTGGCCTACGTTTCTACAGTTGTAATGTATGATTTTTCTAAAGTCTCAAGCCAGAGTACATTTTGTCCCGGCGCGCTCAATACGGAAGAGAAATGACCTTTTCACACATGCAGAGAAAATATGCATCGGATGTGAGTTGGAGCCAGGAACTTGCAAATGTGAGAAAGGGTTTTTCAGAAGAGAAATCGGGAAATTGTGACCGCTCTCAAAGAAGGAAGGAAGGAAGGAAGGAAGGAAGGAAGGAAGGAAGGAAGGAAGGAAGGAAGAAGGAAGATAGGAGGGAGGGAGGGAGGGAGGGAGGAAGGGAAGGGAAGGAGGAAGGAAAGAAGGAAAGAAGGAGGGAGGGAGGGAGGGAGGGAGGAAAGAGGAAGGAAGGAAGAAGGGAGGAAGGGAGGGAAGGAGGAAGAAGGAAGGAAGGAAGGAAGGAAGGAAGGAAGGAAGGAAGGAAGGAGGGAAGGAGGGAGGGAGGAGGGAGGGAGGGAGGGAGGGAGGGAGGGAGGGAGGAAGGAAGGAAGGAAGGAAGGAAGGAAGGAAGGAAGGAAGATAGGAAGGAGGGAGGGAGGAAGGAAGGTAGATAGGAAGGAGGGAGGGAGGGAGGGAGGGAGGGAGGGAGGAAGGAAGGAAGGAAGGAAGGAAGGAGGAAGGAAGAAGGAAGATAAGAGGAAGGAAGGAAGGAAGGAAGGAAGGAAGGAAGGAAGGAAGGAAGGAAGGAAGGTGGAGGAAGGGAGGAAGGAAGATAAGAGGAAGGAAGGAAGGAAGGAAGGAAGGAAGGAAGGAAGGAAGGAAGGAAGGAGGGAGGGAGGGAGGGAGGGAGGGAGGAGGAAGGGAGGAAGGGAGGAAGGGAGGGAGGAAGGAAGGAAGGAAGGAAGGAAGGAAGGAAGGAAAAGAAGGGAAGGAAGGAAATAAGGAAGAAGGAAGGAAGGAAGGAAGGAAGGAAGGAAGAAGGAAGAAGGAGGAAGGAAGGAAGGAAGGAAGGACTGTCTGTTCATCCGAACAAAGAAGAGTCCTGCTGGAGCAGGCCAACGGCCCATCTAGCCCAGCACCCTGTTCTCACAGCGCCCAACCCAGTGGAAAACCCGCAACCGGCATTCGAACCCGCAACCAACGCTCCCCCTTCCTGCGGTTTCCAGCATCGCTGCCTCCGACCGCGGAGGCAGAGCGTAGCCACCCAACCATAGCCCTCTTCCCTTCTGTGAGTTTGTCCGACCCTCTTTTAAAACCGTCCAAGTTGGCCGCCGCCACAGCATCATGAGTCGGGGAGTTCCACGGTTTAACTATGCTCTCCCCGGTTTCAAAAGCAGCCCAGTAAAGTTGGGCCTCTAAGTTCTTTAACGAGAGAGGCCCAAACACCCCCCTCTGTTCCCAGTGCCGCTAGATCAGATAACATTGCAAATTCGGCCCACGCTGAGCGAAGAAGGGGACCCAGGTGTCCTGGAGCCCGGCTCCTGCGCTCCTTCCTTCAGGGCTATGGTTGCGCCTCTAAATACCGGTTGCTGAACATCACAGGTGGGCAGAGCGCTCTGTTGCATCCGTGTCCTGCTCTCTGGCTTCCTACTGTGGCATCTGGTCAGCTGCTGCGATAACAGGATGCGGGCCAGATGGGCTGCCGGCCTGATCTAGCGAAAGGATCTTCCGATCTTCTCCTGATGCCCCCGTTTTCCCTTTGAGTGGGCGAGAAACAGCTCAAGAGGGAAGTTCTGGCTAAGGAGGAGGTTCTGCGCCCTGAACGGAGGCCGGGTCCCGAATTCGAATCCTACTCGGAGAAAAACCGTGGGCTTCATTCAGTGCCCAATGGGGGCAGGTCCACACAGAGAGCCAGGGTGGGGTAGCCGGGAACCCTGGGAGAGACCAGGGTTCGAATCCTGACTCAGCTCACAGTTTCTCAGCCTAACTCACAGGGTCGTTGTGAAGGTCAAATGGGGAAGGGGGGAACTCTGCTTGCCACCTCGATCTCCTTGAAGGAAAGGCAGGATATAGATGCAATAATAATAATAATAATAATTTTAAACAACACACAACACATATTTCAAACACATCCCTTAAGCAAACTAGGATAGCTAATATGCTTTAAACGTGCATCAGGTGCTGTGGGTTCGCCCTGGTCCGTACCCTAAGATGAACTGAAGGAATACAAGGTTCCTAGTACGGGAGGCAGCGGTGGTGTAGTGGTTAGAGCGTCGGCCTAAGACCTGGGAGAGAGACCAGGGTTCAGATCCACACTCAGCCACGAAGCTTGGGGGCAGCCACGGCCTCCTCTCAGCCTATCCTACCTCACAAGGTTGTGGCTGGGATGAAGGGAAGAAGGGAACAGCCCGTTGCGTCCCCTTGAGCTCCTCGGATGAGAAAAAGTTGGGATATAAATGCAAAACGAGAGCATTGCAGGTTCTCTACCTCCCAACTAAACAGACCAGAAGAGTCCGCAACCAGAAGGAGGAGGAATATCAGGAAGAATGGAATAAATTTAATGATTATTTAGTTAAATTTGCTAAGTTAAACTAACTGAAAATAGCCTGCAGATACTTAATGGGCTAAGGATTTTATTTATGTGAAGTGATGAGTTAATATGTTTAATTCCATAAGGTGAAGATCTAAGGATGTTAATGCTTCAGTTAAATTTTATAAAAATTGGGATTTGGAAAACCGTTAAAAGGACATGCAATGAAATTCAACCAAGGGGAAAGCGAGGGAGTCACTTAACAAAGTTAATAAGTGTAATTTTCATTGAGGCTACGATTTATGTTTGTTTTTCTTGTGTGTTTGTTCGTTGGTTTATAATATTGTGAAAACTAATAAAATTTTTGGAAAAAATAAATAAATCACCTCATAAACTTTAAAAAAATAAAAAAAATAAACGCACAGCCTTGACTGAAAGTGATTCGAACCCAGAACCCTCTTCCATTGTTGGCGCTGCTGCAGAACAGACTCTCCTCTCTCTCTCGGCAGCCGTCCTCCTCCCCACACACTTGCAAGATTTAGCAAATTAAAAGAAGGAAAGGCTTGTAACACCCCGATTGTCACACTCCAGAACCGCTGCCTGATCTCCTCCCACTCCAAGACATATTACTCATCAGCGGAGGGTCTTACTCCACATCCGTTCCCATTTACATGCTGGCAGCCTGTCCCTGAGCCGTTTTATGCGCCGGACACGCCCGGACACACTGCCAAAGGCGCGCCGGAAAATACAGAAGGGTCCGGCAAAATATTTTAGATGCCCGTCAAGCGGGGAATTGCAGGAAGCAGTGCATGCAAAGTACCTTTGCTTTCACACAATCACAGAACCCTACGGGTTGGAAGGGGACCCGAGGGTCATCTAGTCTGACCCGCCCCCAGCAATGCAATTATCGCAGGAATCGCTGACAGGTGGCCACCCAAAGTCCACCACCTCCTGAGGAGTCCATTCCACAGTCAAACGGATGAAATCTACCCAGCTCTACCTCTCTTTCAAATCAGAACCAGTGAAGGCGGTGGAGGTCCTGTGTGAGTGTCTGGAGGCGGTTGGAGGATGGATGGTGGCTAACGGATTGAGGTTGAATCCTGACAAGGCAGAAGTACTGTTTTTGGGGGACAGGAGGTGGGCAGGTGTGGAGGACTCCCTGGTCCTGAATGGGGCAACTGTGCCCCTGAAGGACCAGGTGCGCAGCCTGGACTCCCAGCTGTCCATGGAGGTGCGGGTCAGTTCTGTATCCAGGGCAGCTGTCTACCAGCTCCACCTGGTCGCAGGATGAGACCCTCCCTGCCTGTGGACTGTCTCACCAGAGTGGTACATGCTCTGGTTATCTCCCGCTTGGACTACTGCAATGCGCTCTACGTGGGGCTACCTTTGAAGGTGAGCCGGAAACTACAACTAATCCAGAATGCGGCAGCTAGACTGGGGACTGGGAGCGGCCGCCGAGACCACATAACACCGGTCCTGAGAGATCTGCATTGGCTCCCAGTACGTTTCCGAGCACAATTCAAAGTGTTGGTGCTGACCTTGAAAGCCCTAAACGGCCTCAAAGGCCCAGTAGACCTGAAGGAGCGTCTCCACCCCCATCGTTCTGCCCGGACACTGAGGTCCAGCTCCAAGGGCCTTCTGGCGGTTCCCTCACTGTGAGAAGCAAAGCTACAGGGAACCAGGCAGAAGGCCTTCTTGGTGGTGGCACCCACCCTGTGGAATGCCCTCCCATCAGATGTCAAAGAGAAGAACAACTACCACACTTTTAGAAGCCATCTGAAGGCAGCCCTGTTTAGGGAAGCTTTTAATGTTTAATAGGTTATTGTATTTTAGTGTTCTGTTGGAAGCTGCCCAGAGTGGCTGGGGGAACCCAGCCAGATGGGCGGGGTATAAATAATAAATTATTATTATTATTATTATTATTATTATTATTATTATTATTATTATTATTATT
>JAXCMG010000042.1:2317095-2363033 GCA_034642415.1 Podarcis siculus
TTCCTTCCTTCCTTCCTTCCTTCCTTCCTTCCTTCCTTCCTTCCTTCTTTCCTTCCTTCCTTTTTTCTTTCTTTGTGTCCTTTTATTTAAAATGCATCTCTGGGTTATTTGTGGGGCATAGGAATTCGTTCATTTCCCCCCTCAAAATATAGTCTGGCCCCCCCACAAGGTCTGAGGGAGGGTGGACCGGCTCACAGCTGAAAAAGGTTGCTGACCCCTGATCTTAGTCATCACCCTCTGCTCAACTTCCAGCTTGTCAATATCCATCTTAAATTGTGCTGCCCAGAACTGGACACAGTATTCCAGGTGTGGTCTGACCAGGGCAGGATAGAACAGGACTATTCCATGATCACTGCAGATGGTGACAGCAGCCACGAAATTAAAAGACGCCTGCTTCTTGGGAGAAAAGCAATGACAAACCTAGACAGCATCTTAAAAAGCAGAGACATCACCTTGCCAACAAAGGTCCGTATAGTTAAGGCTATGGTTGTCCCGGTAGTGATGTATGGAAGTGAGAGCTGGACCATCAAGAAGGCTGATCGCTGAAGAATGGATGCTTTTGAATTCTGGTGCTGGAGGAGACTCTGGAGAGTCCCATGGACTGCAAGAAGATCCAACCTCTCCATTCTGAAGGAAATCAGCCCTGTGTGCTCACTGGAAGGACAGATCCTGAAGCCGAGGCTCCAAGACTTTGGCCGCCTCATGAGAAGAGAAGACTCCCTGGAAAAGACCCTGATGCTGGGAAAGATGGAGGGCACAAGGAGAAGGGGACGACGGAGGACGAGATGGTGGGACAGTGTTCTCGAAGCTACCAGCATGAGTCTGACCAAACTGAGGGGGGCAGTGGAAGACAGGAGGGCCTGGCGTGCTCTGGTCCAGGGGGTCACGAAGAGGCGGACACGACTAAACGACTAAACGACAACAACATGACTTCCCTCGATCAAGACACTAGATTTCTGCTGATGGAGCCCAGAATCACTTTAGATTACACTCTTCAAATCCCCCCCCCCCACTCCAACAGTGTTTTTCGTTCTCAGGTTGCTCTACTGAGAATATTTCTAGTTTATTTCTTGTTCTGGGTCTGGTGCAAATTTTGGGTTCTTGAAGGTGTGGCAGATGATCTCAGCATGTGCTCACTTGCCCGCCTGCCCGTTCACGCGAATTCTCTCCCGCTGTCATGGGGGTCATGAGACACATTTTATTGTTTACTGTGGGGAAAAGCGGGGGTGGGGGGAATCTGCTATATTTGTCAGTTGTTTGTGTGTGTGTGTGTGAGAGAGAGATTTTCACATAATCACAGAATTGTAGAGTTGGGCTCTTTTTCCCCAGACGCCGCTGATGCTGCCATGGGACCGGAAGGTTCGACGCAAAGAGCCTAAGAGTTAGGATATTTTTTTAAAATATATTTTTTATTAGGTTTTTAACATAACATTTTCAACACTTAATAAACATACTTTTATATCTTATACACTTTTTTTTTACTTCCATCAATCAGATCTGAAAATTTTCCAATCTTATCACTTAATTTACATTTCTTACTTTCACTGTTACATTTAAATATTATAACTAATGTCTCTCTTCTTTGCAATATTTCATATATTTCTCCTTGCAAAACTTCTTGTAGCCCTACTAGCGTAATTTGTTGATTACAGTTGCTCTTCAAATAGTTTGTATATTTCTTCCAATCTTCTCTAAATCTCTGGCCCCGCAGGTTTCGAATCCTTCCTGTCATTTTGTCCGATTCTGCGTAGTCCATTATTTTTGTCTGCAATTCTTCTTTCGTCTTCTTGCTTCCATTTCTGGGCCAACAATACTCTTGCTGCTGTTGTTGCGTATAAAAACAATTTAACATCCTGTCTATTAATATCCTCACTTATAATACGAAGTAAAAATGCTTCCGGTTGTTTTTTTAAATGTATATTTCAACATCTTTTTCATCTCATTATATATCATCTCCCAGAAGTTTTTTACCTTCTTACATTCCAAAGAGTCAGGATATCTACCTTTGCCTCCTGGTCAAACTCTGCAGATTTCTTACTCGACAGAACAATGCAAAATTCAACAAGGTGATTCTGAAATGGCTCTTTAGGAGCTGCGCCAACACGTCTCCGCTGTCCGTTTCCCGCGTGATCCATAAGATGAAGTTCCCACGCCAGGGGCATAGCTGTCAACCGTCCCTTATTTGGCGGGAAAGTCCCTTATCCCAGCGCCGTGTCCCGCTGCTGTCCCTTATTGATGATGTCCCTTAAATTTCCCGGGTTTCAAAGGAAGCAGCTCCTCTCCCTCCCTCCCTGCCGGCCAGGGAGGAGGGAGGCTCCAACTGTGTTGCTTGGCTGTGTGGCTCACCCAATAAGGAGTCTGAGAACGACTGGGGGGTGGAGCTTGCATGCCTTGTGCCAATCAAATCGGCCGCATTGCCTGGGGACTCGCCTTTGCTCAGCACTTCCCAGCAGAGAGGTTTCCCTTGCTGCATCCCCTTTGCCGGGTTGCTTCGCTGTGGGAACCACCGCTTGAGGCTTCGTTTGGCTGCTGGTTGACTAAAAGCCCTTATTTTGGCTGCTGATCCCTTATTTTCGAGGCTGCTGGTCCCTTATTTTCAAATCTGTAAGTTGACAGCTATGGCCAGGAGAACAAAACTGCTGTCGTGGTGGGTACAGTGACCAATGATGTTCGCATCCAGGAAATCCCCAAACTGAAGATTTGTGCCCTGAGAGTGACCCCAGGAGCCCGTACCTGAAAGCTGGTGGCCAGCTCATGACTTTTGACCAGTTGGCCACGGTGTAATAAACTGAAATCTGCCCTCCTTCCCTTATGGGGGACACAAGAGCCCTTCTAGAGTCCTTTGCAGGTTCTCCATTTGTCGGAGAAAAGAACAGAGGCCAACCAGAGAATATTGAGAAGCAAAGCAGCTTGTAAGCCTGATCTTTATTGAACTTTTGCAACAGGGTCCTCACTCACCAAATGCAGGAGGGAGGAGGAACCCAGATCAAAGTTGTGCAAACTTTTATATAGACATTTTAAATTCCCTGCCCTGGAGTTCAAGACCACCCCCAGAAACATCATACCTACATCACAGAAGAATCTGATGTACAACAGAAATCTGAGTGCGTTGTTTACCTCCTGTCTGGCAGGTTACCTGTTAATGGTCACTTGATTGGATACCCTGGGGAGCCTGGCCAGTCTTTTGTAATGACAAATTCTTAGTTCCTGGGCCAGGTCAGGCTCACACCCTATTCATATCTTAAATGTGCCCTTAAGACAGGATTTGAGAGGAAAGAGACAATGGGGAGGTTTCCCACTTTGACCTTGCAGAGAAATGTTTGAGGTCAATTTGTTCAGGACTTTCTTTTCTGCAGGGTTTTAGACATGTGGTTTATATATTTATGTATGTGTTTGCTTGGTACATTTATGAACATTTATTACATATATAAACATTTAGGGACACGGGTGGTGCTGTGGGTTAAACCACAGAGTCTAGGACTTGCCAATCAGAAGGTCGGCGGTTTGAATCCCTGCCACGGGGTGAGCTCCCGTTGCTCAGTCCCTGCTCCTGGCCACCTAGCAATTCGAAAGCACGTCAAAGTGCAAGTAGATAAAGAGGTACCGCTCTGGCGGGAAGGTAAACGGCGTTTCCATGCGCTGCTCTGGTTCACCAGAAGCGGCTTAGTCCTGCTGGCCACATGACCCAGAAGCTGTACGCCGGCTCCCTCGGCCAGTAAAGCGAGATGAGCGCTGCAACCCCAGAGTCGGTCATGACTGGACCTAATCGTCAGGGGTCCCTTTACCTTTAAGACCTTAAAATTCTTATAACAATGGTTGACCCCCAAGGGTGAAGGAAGTGTGCTGTTTTCTGGACCCAGGAAGGCCCACGAAGTTTACAGGCAATTCGGCAAGGCCACTGGAAATCCACACAGCCACAATAAGCCATACAAGGGCCACAAGTTTGAGCGGGCTCAAGGTGGCCGTGCCAGTCGAGGCTACAAAAACCAGATTGGGTCTTGAACTATTTGAAGGCTGCGATGCGCTGGATTCAATATGCTATTCTGAATATATATAAAAAAAGAATTGTAGAGTTGGAGAGTCATCTAGTCCAAACCCCCTGCAATGTGTTACACGTAGGGCTGCCTCTGAAGACAGTTAGGAGGCACAGAATTCGGTGACCTCCAGATGTTTTGGGACTACAATTCCCAGCATCCCTGAGCACTGGTCCTGCTAGCTAGGGATCATGGGAGTTGCAGGCCCAAAACATCTGGACCAGGCCGAGTTTGCCCATGCCTGGTCTGGAGGGTTGTAATGCAAGAACGGGGCCTTTTCTGCAGTGGCTCCCTGTTTGTGGGATGTTTTCCCCAGGGACGCTGGCAGTTTCATTACATATCTTTAGGCACCAGGTGAAAACGTTCAACCAGGCCTTTGGCTGATTAACATCCAATACCCTTTAAAATGTGTTTGTGGGAAAGGGTTTAATTGTTTGTTCTTATTTTTATTACGCATTTTGTGTTTTTATGTTGCAAACCGCCCTGAGATCAACAGATTAAGGGCACTATACAAATTAAAGGTAAAGGTAAAGGGACCCCTGACCATTAGGTCCAGTCGTGGCCGACTCTGGGGTTGCGGCGCTCATCTCGCTTTATTGGCCGAGGGAGCCGGCGTCCAGCTTCCGGGTCATGTGGCCAGCAGGACTAAGCCGCTTCTCGTGAACCAGAGCAGCGCATGGAAACGCCGTTTACCTTCCTGCCGGAACGGTACCTATTTATCTACTTGCACTTTGATGTGCTTTCGAACTGCTAGGTTGGCAGGAGCAGGGACCGAGCAACGGGAGCTCACCCCGTCGTTGCGGGGATTCGAACCACCGACCTTCTGATCAGCAAGTCCTAGGCTCTGTGGTTTAACCCACAGCGCCACCCGCGTCCCTACTATACAAATTATTGTTGCTAATCTTATTCAGGAATCAGCAGAAGCTGCCAAGAAATCAAGACACAGAGCGGCACTCCCACTGTCCTGTTCTTGAAAGAAGTCATCATCCATCATCTTGAAAGAATCCATCATCATTCAGTCCCAAAACAGTGCCTGAGTCCAGATTCAACCCACATTCGAACCCAGGTCCTCATGGAAGACAGCAGAGCCAGAGGGAGGGAAAGGAGGAATGACTTCCGGCCCAGCGGGAAGAGAAGTGAGCCTAGTGGGTAGAGCAGGATGTGCTGGCAGCATCTGATCAGGTGCCCAGTTTGTGTTCTGTGAAACAGGCAAAAATCTCATGGGTTAAAAGCAGGAAGGAGCCCCGACGCGGATAAGGGTTATTGCATAGCTTCCTGGTGCCATCTGGTGGCAAAGGTTGTGTATTTCGGGCCAGCACAAGAATTCCCATCATCTGAGTCCGAACGCCACAATAGCCACTGAGCCTAGGACTTGCCGATCAGGAGGTCAGCAGTTCGAATCCCCGCGACGGGGTGAGCTCCCATTGCTCGGTCCCAGCTCCTGCCAACCTAGCAGTTCGAAAGCACATCAAAGTGCAAGTAGATAAATAGGTACCGCTCCGGCGGGAAGGCAAACGGCGTTTCCGTGCGCTGCTCTGGTTCGCCAGAAGCGGCTCAGTCATGCTGGCCACATGACCCGGAAGCTGTACACTGGCTTCTAAGCAGCTTCTGAGCCGCTTCTAAGACCTTAAAATTCTTATAACACTAGCTGCTTTGCTTCCCAATATTCTCTGGTTGGCCTCTGTTATTTCCTCCTACCGATAGAGAACCTACTTAAGGACTCTATATGGGCTCTTGGAGACCCCATAAGGCAGCGGTGGGCAAGCAGGGGGATAATGTAGATAGTTTTCACACAGGTCCACATATGCAAATAAGGGATTGAAAGTGACGTTCAGTGATTGGATAGTTACAGAAAGTGGTTACAGTCAGTGGCGTAGCGTGGGTTGTCAGCACCCGGGGCAAGGCAAGTAATTTGCGCCCCCTAACCCATGGATTTGCGCCCCCTAACCCATGGATTTGCCCTAACCCCAGATGTTGCGCCCGGTGCGGCCGGCCCCCCCTGCACCCCCCACGCTACGCCACTGGTTACAGTTGCGTTGTACTGGAGCTCTATATAAGCAGGCTGGCTGAACCCTTGAGTTCAGTTCTGTTCTGGCCTGTGAATAAACAAGAGCTGTCTGAAGAATCGCTGTGTCGTCTGATATGTTCTCCCACAACTTAACAGGGTCCAAACTTTTTTCAAAGAGGGCCAGTCTTTTGTACTGATAAATACTTAGTTCCTGGGCCAGGTCACAGGCTCACACCCTATTCATATCTTAAATGTGCCCTTAAGACAGGATTTGTGAATGAAAAGACAATGAGGAGGCTTTTTCCATTTTACTTTGACCTTGCAAAGAAAACTTTTGGTCAGTTTGGGAATCAAAAATGGCTTCAGGTAGGTCTTCCAGTGCTGATCTATGTACGTGCTTGGTTGGTACGCTTATGAACATTTAACATAGATCTAAGACCTCAAAATTCCTATCACACTTGCATCCCTCCTCCAGGGCCTCCCTCCATGTCCCCTATAGAGAGACCACCTCCCCACAGAGGCCCATTTGCCTCTTGCCCCCCCTCCCGCCGCGTCACAATCCCTCTCCCGGCTGCCAGGGCAACTGCATCACAAACCCCCTTTCCCCTCAGCCTCCCCGGCCGGCCATTAGCTCCTGCCGGCTGGACAGCTGCCCTGCCCTGTGCCCCTGGGCGTGGAGGCCGGTGGGGATGTGGGGCTCAGCCAGCCAGCTGCTGGCCCAGTCGCCTCTCCTATGGGGGAGTCCAGCTTCCACTGCCACCCGTCCCCCGAGGGATGCTGCCTGGAGCTCCACGAAACCATCGCCATCCTGGTCGCTTTGATCGTCCTGGTCCATCTGGCACTGAAGTTGGCCGCAGCGGTGAGGGGGCCGTTGGCGTCCATTTGCGGGGAGGGAGGGCCTGGATCAGGCCCCTGAAGCGCTGGCAGGCAAGGGGACTGGAGGTCTTTGTGGAGACACAAATCTGGTGGCGCTGGGATGCTCTGTCCCTGAGAGAATCATAGAATCATAGAATCATAGAGTTGGAAGAGACCACAAGGGCCATCGAGTCCAACCCCCTGCCAAGCAGGAAACACCATCAGAGCACTCCTGACATATGGTTGTCAAGCCTCTGCTTAAAGACCTCCAAAGAGAGGCAGCACTCTTCCCTACAAGTCGGAAGTACCTGCAGGATGAGGCCCGTCAAGGCCAGCATCCTGTTCCATACCCTCCCGCATTTATCTGATGAAAATAGGGATGCCCTATTCCATTACTGAAAGGGATGCGGGAGACGCTGTGGGTTAAACCACTGAGCCTAGGACTTGCCAATCAGAAGGTCGGCGGTTCGAATCCCCGCAATGACGGGGTGAGCTCCTGTTGCTCGGTCCCTGCTCCTGCCAACCTAGCAGTTCGAAAGCACATCAATGTGCAAGTCGATAAATAGATACCACTCCGGCGGGAAGGTAAATGGTGTTTCCGTGCGCTGCTCTGGTTCACCAGAAGCGGCTTCGTCCTGCTGGTCACATGACCCGGAAGGTGTATGCCGGCTCCCTCAGCCAATAAAAGCGAGATGAGTGCTGCAACCCCAGAGTCAGTCACGACTGGACCTAATGGTCAGGGGTCCCTTTACCTTTTATTCCATCATTATTATTATTATTATTATTATTATTATTATTATTATTACAGTCATACCTCATGTTACGTTTGCTTCAGGTTGAGTGTTTTCAGAAAGGGTTACTTCCAGGTTTTGCTGCTTGCGCATGCGCAGACGCTCAAAATGATGTCATGCGCATGCGCAGAAGCGGCGAATCGCAACCTGCGCATGCGCAGACGTGGGTTACATTCTGCTCATGTTGCGAACCGGCCTCTGGAACGGATCCTGTTCACAACCAGAGGTACCACTATATTATTATTATTAACCCAGCCATCTGACATCCATCTGGGTGGTTACCTACAGATATAAAAGCATAATAACACATTTAAAAACTTCCCTATTACAGGGCTGCCTTCATACATCTTCTAAAAGGTTGTACAGTCATCCCTCGGAAGACAAGCAGAATCCGTTCCGGAAGTCCGTTCGGCTTCCGAAACGTTCGGAAACCAAATCGCATCTTCTGATTGGCTGCAGGAAGCAGCTCCTGCAGCCAATCGGAAGCCCCGTCGGACATTCAGCTTCCAAAAGAACGTTCGCAGTTCTTACTTCCCCTATTACATTTAAAACTCACAACCAATATCTCTATTATTTATCTAGTTTGTCACGTTTCGTATATTTCTCCTTACAAAAGTTCTTGTAGTCCTACTAGCGTAACTTGTTGGTTACAATTGCTTCACAAATAGTTCGTATACTTCTTCCAATCTTCTGTAAATCTCTGTTCCCGCAGGTTTCGAATCTGTTTTTGTCCAATTCTGCATAGTCCGTTAATTTCATCTGCCGTTCTTCTTTCACGACGAGTGATTTCTTATGGATTTCTGAGGTTTTCCCATTGAGCCATTTCATAGATGCATTGATCAGTGAATCGCTCCATTTGGAGTCTCGTTGTCTTTGGCTCATAGTGTTGTCTTTGCCTCCAGTGGCGGAGCTAGCTGCTCCTGAACCCGGCACATTGGGGCCGTGCGATCTGCCCATAGCTGTCAAGCATCCCTTATTTGAAGGGACAGTCCCTTATCCCAGCGCCGTGTCCCGCTGCTGCCCTTTATTGATGATGCCCCTTAAATTTCCCGGGTTTCAAAGGAAGCAGCTCCTCTCCCTCCCTCCCTGCCAGCCAACTGTGTTGCTTGGCTGCCCGGTCCACCCCCGTCCGGCCTCCTCTCACAAGCCTCGGCCCCCGGGAACCCCTCCCCGCCAGGACTGGCGGGAGCCTCAGGCCCTTCCGCCGCCATCCTCCTCGCGGCCGCCGAACTGAGCGTCTCTGCTTGGGGCCTCCCCTCTGCCCATCACCGCCGCTCCCGCTCCTGCTAGGCCATACTGCGGCTGTGCCACCAAAGAACCCGAATGAGATGGGCAGCCTGGCATGGTCTATGAATTGATGAGGAGCCTTGAGAGGAGAGCGAGGGCAACCATAGAGAAAGCAGTTCAGAGAGAGGAGGAAGAGGAGGAGGAGGAGGCGTGGGCAGGTGTTCCAAGGGCTACGAGGGAAGGACCGCAAGCACTTCTCCCATAGATTTGTAGTGGTAGACTAGCATAGATGGTCTGAGCTGCGGGTTTACTTCGGGCGCTATTTCCCCCCACCCCCCTTCCTCTCGCCCCACCTGATGGAATTGAGAGCTGCAGATGGAGCACGAGAGAAAAGATACAGAGCTGCAACAGCATCTTCGTAGCTTGGACTTCGTTTTGCGCAAAAAGTGGTTAATGCTTGTAGTTATTTAATTGCAGTGTTTCATCGGCTGGTGTCTTGAGCAGCAACCTCTGGAAACGAAGGGCTAAAAACCGGCGCTGCTCTCCAAAATTATCTGGTCCCTTTTAACTGGCTGACTAAAATCCCTTATTTTGGCTGCTGGTCCCTTATTTTCAAGGCTGCTGGTCCCTTATTTTCAAATCTGTAAGTTGACAGCTATGGATCCGCCCAGGTGGGATTTTGTCACCCCACTCTGGGATGGCACCCGGGTCGGACCGCCCCAACCACACACCCCTTCGTACGCCCCTGCTCTCACCCCCTTCCAATTTCCCCGTAACATAGCAAAACATTCATAAAATAATATTGGCCGCGGCCACCACAGTTGGAGGCGCAATGTCTCTGAACACTGCAGGAGGGAGAGTTGTGTTCAAATCCTGCTTGCGGGTTCCCTCCCCAGGCCACTTTGAGACCAGGACGCTGGACTAGAAAGCATCCCTTTTGGCCAGATCCTGTCCTGGTTAGATGCTCCAAACCCGGGCAGTGTTTGAAAAGAACAGGCTGCTGTTGCTGGGAAGCAGCCTTGAGCAGCCTCTGCCAGCCAGAGTTGGCTGTATGGGGCTGCATGGACCTGGCGGCTGGATTCAGGATATGGCAGCTGCCAGGCCAGGCCAGAGGCCTCAGCTGAGTCCCAGGGTCCACCTGCCGTCTGACTTGGCCCCCTATAATCCTCCACCTTCCTTTTCTCCCTCCAGGCCTGCTATTATTTCTGCTGTCTGCTTGGGACACTGATTGGAACGATCTGCGCAAAGGGTGAGTTTCTGCCTTTATGGGGATGTTTTATTCTCATTTATGAATATTATAAGAAAAAAATCTGCTCAGAGATGCATTTTAAATAAAAGGGCACATTCTACTCATGTAAAAACACACTGATTCCCGGACTGTCTGTGGGCCAGATTTAGAAGGTGATTGGGCCGGATCCGGCCCCCGGGCCTTAGTTTGCCTACCCATGGGATAGAGTCACCAGCAAATTCAAATTATAATTCACAGTGTTTTGATGTGTATAAGACGCCCCCCATATATACGACGCACACTATTTTGGGGGACTCCAAATTAAGTAAACACCCCCTCAGCACTACCCATGTATAAGACGAGCCCCAATTTTAAACCAATTTTTTTGGTTAAAAAAAACCCCTAGTCTTATTAAGAAAAAACCTAGTCTTTGGTAAAAAAAACAAAAAACAAACAAACTTAGTCTTGTTATAAGAAAAAAAACACCTGCTCCTTTTCCCTTATGGGGTCTCCAAGAGCCCGTATACAGTCCTTAAGTGGGTTCCCTATCGGTAGGAGGAAATAACAGAGGCCAACCAGAGAATATTGAGAAGCAAAGCGGCTAGTAAGCCTGATCTTTATTAAACTGTTGCAACAGGGTTCTCACTCCCCCCATGCAGGAGGCAGGAGGGACCCAGAACAATGGTGCACAAGCCCTTATATAGACTCTTGAAATTGCCCACCCTGTAGCCCCAAACATCATGCATACATCACAGAAGGAGGCGGTCTACAGCAGAAATCCTGTCTGCCAGGGTACCTGATAATGGTCACTGATTGCTTTACCTGGGCAGCCTGGTTGTTCTTTTGTGATGGTTAATACTTTAGTTCCTGAGTCCAGGTCACAGGCTCACCCTATTCAGACACAAATGCACCCTTAAGACAGGATTTGCAAGCAAAAAGACAATGGGAGGGATTTCCCCATTTTCCTCCCTTACTGCAGAGGAATATTTGAGGTCATTGGGGGAGTCAAAATGGCTTCAGGATTGCTCTCCAGGTGGCGCTGTGGTATAAGCCACAGAGCCTAGGACGCTGATCAGAAGGTCGGCGGTTCGAATCCCCGCAATGACGGGGTGAGCTCCCGTTGCTCGGTCCCTGCTCTTGCCAACCTAACAGTTCGAAAGCACCTCAAAGTGCAAGTAGATAAATAGGTACCGCTCCGGCGGGAAAGTAAACGGTGTTTCCGTGCGCTGCTCTGGTTCGCCAGAAGCAGCTTAGTCCTGCTGGCCACATGACCCAGAAGCTGTACGCCGGCTCCCTCGGCCCATAAAGCGAGATGAGCGCCACAACCCCAGAGTCGGCCACGACTGGACCTAATGGTCAGGGGTCCCTTTACCTTTACCTTTACTATCCCAGACACATGGTTTATATACTTATGTATGTGTTTGTTTTGTACACTTGTGAACATTCAATTTGTATTTGAGACCTTAGAATTCTTATAACGTTAAATTTGTACACCAAATTTCACCCGTCGATCTCAGGGCGGTTCACAACACAAAATTGCAGTATCAAAACCACGAAATAATAAAAATACGAACAGAAACAAACCAATAATTCCCCCCAAAAAACCACATTTAAAAGGGCATGGAATGCCAGCCGGTCCGAGAGGAAAGTTTTTGCCTGGTGCCTAAAAGTGTATAATGAAGGCATCAGGTGAGTCTCCCCTGTGGGGGCATCCCACATGCCCTGCGTGGGACTCGAACCCACAACCCTGAATTTTAGAGTCTCTTGTTCTACAGACCGAGCCTTATCCCAGGCATGTAGATGTTGAATAGCAATGGGAATAAGATTAAACCCTGAGAAACCGCATACTCCCCCCCCCCCACAAACATTTTGTTTGCTGCATTGGAACTCAATCGTCCTTTCCGTTGCCATTTTGAAAGATTATCGTTGCTAGCCGTAATATTACTGAAGAGTTTTTGCACTTGTCAGAAATTGATCTTTAAGTACACTTTGGAACTCCCCGCCACTTGACCTTAGTCAGGAACCATCACTGTACTCCTTTTAGCTGCAAAACATTTTTGATCAGGCCGGTCTACGCAGACACCGAGAGGCTAAAAGTCCTCGATTTATTTATTTTAGCTACTGTTGATTCTAACCGTCTTTCGGATATCTGTTTTCCAATCGGTAATGTTAGCGGTTTGCTCTGTGTTTTCGTAAAACGCTTCGAGGTTTGTCCGTTCTTCACAACCAAGCGGTACATAAATCTTACTGAAGTAAAACAAAGTTTTAAGAAGGGAGGCCAAGGCCGGTTCGGATAAAAGCAACAGTGAAACATCAGGAATGAAACTGATCATACAGTACAGCTACTCACAATGGGAATACATTGCTACATTCATAAAATCTTAATAATAATAATAATTTATTATTTATACCATGCCCATCTGGCTGAGTCTCTTCAGCCACTCTGGGCAGCTCCCAATTAAATGTTAAAAACAATACAGCATTAGATATTAAAAACTTCCCTAAACAGGATAGCTGCTTATTTCCTTCACATCTGAAGGGAGGGTGTTCCACAGGGCGGGCGCCACCACCGAGAAGGCCCTCTGCCTGGTTCACTGGAACCTCGCAGGGAGGGAACCGCCAGAAGGCCCTCGGAGCTGGACCTCAGTGTCCGGGCAGAATGATGGGGGTGGAGACGCTCCTTCAGGTCTACTGGACTGAGCCTGTTTAGGGCTTTCAAGGTCAGCACCAACACTTTGAATTGTGCTCGGAAACATACAGGGAGCCAATGCAGATCTCTCAGGACTGGTGTTTTGTGGTCCCGGCGGCCGCCCCCAGTCCCCAGTCTAGCTGCCGCATTCTGGATTAATTGCAATTTCCGGGTCACCTTCAAAGGTAGCCCCACGTGGAGCACATTGCAGTAGTCCAAGCGAGAGATTTCGGAAGTCAAACGGAGCATGCACCACTCTGGCGAGACATTCTGTGGGCAGGTGGGGTCTCATCCTGCGTATCAGATGGAGCTGGCAGACAGCTGCCCTGGACACAGATTTAACCTGTGCCTCCATGGACAGCTGTGAGTCCAAAATGACTCCCAGGCTGTGCACCTCGTCCTTCGGGGGCACAGTTGCCCCATTCAGGACCAGGGAGTCTTCCACACCCACCCAACTCCTGTCCCCCAAGAACAGTACTTCTGTCTTGTCAGGATTCAACCTCAATCTGTTAGCCGCCATCCATCCTCCAAACGCCTCCAGACACTCACACTTAAGAGTTGGAATGGGTTCTCAAGCAGTCATCTAGTTCAACCCCCTGAAGTGCAGGAATCACAGGTGAAGAATCGCTAGGAAGATAGCCAGAGGCGGTTTAAGAGCGACAAACTTTGGCTGTACTGGGCACCAACCTGCAGGGGGCGCCACAACCGTGATGTAGATCATAGATTCGAGGGGCAGGTGGTGCAAAATTATAGTGTTGCACGGTTGCTGCTGAAATTTGAGAGCCCATGAGATGGGCACCCCACCTCTGTTTAAAAACCTGCAATGAGGGACAGTCCAGCTTGTGAGGTCATAGACCCAAAGGTTTGCAGAATTGGAAAGGACCCATGGGGTCATCTAGTCCAGCCCCCTTTAATCCAGTCCAGTCCCCTTTAGCACACGAATCGCAGCTAAAGAATCCCTGACAGGCAATTGGCTACCCTCTGCTCAAAAACCTCCAGTGAAGGAGAGTCAAAATACTCCTGATTCAAATACAGCGGAACCTTGGTTCTTGAACTTAATCCATCCCGGAAGTCCGTTTGACTTCCGAAATGTTTGAAAACCGAGGTGTGGCTTCTGATTGGCGCAGGCGCCCCGGAAACAATAGCAGACAGCCGCATCGGACGTCCGGCTTCTGAAAGACGTTTGGAAACCGGAGCACTCACTTCCGGGTTTTCGTTTGGGAGCCGATTTGTTCGTCAACTAAGCAGTTCGAGAACCAAGGATCCACTGTGTAGGACAGGGGTCAGCAAACTTTTTCAGCCATGGGTCGGTCCACCGTCCCACAGACCTTGTGGGGGGCAGGACTATTTTTTCGGGGGGGAAATCTGAACGAATTCCTATGCCCCACAAATAACCCAGAGATGCATTTGAAATAAAAGCACACATTCTACTCATGTAAAAACACGCTGGTTCCCAGACCGTCCACAGGCCGGATTGAGAAGGTGATTGGGCCAGATCTGGCCCCCAGGCCTTAGTTTGCCTATCCATGGTATATGATAAACAAGCCCATTGAAACAGCTTGCCATTATTTGAATGCAACATTTTAAGAGAGTTCAATCTTTGCTGCTGCGGCCCCTTTGCTTTCTCTTCCTAGAACCCGAGACGTCAAAGATGTGCACCACCCCCAAGACGAGGAGAACCCAATCCCGGCGGCTGGCGGCGCAGTGGTCCGACCAGAACCTCCCTCGCCGGCGCCGGCGAGAAAGCTGTTCGCCACACCGCCGCTGCCTCCACTGCACCCTGGAGCCGCTTAAGGTCACCATGAATTTGCAGAACGAGCCTTTTCCCTGCAGAGAGCACCAGCGTCTTGGCCGGCGCCCCTGCCCTGATTACCTGCCGTGCCACGCCCTGCGGTGCTGCACCTGCGACTGCGACCCCCGGCAGCGCCCGCGTACGTCCTCTGCGCCCTCCCCCGTCACCCGCTGCCGGGACGTCGCTTGCGGCTCCTCCGACCCCATGCTGGCCTCGGGCAGCAGCAACGATCACCGGAACAGCATGGCGGTAAACCCCGATTACTTCTCGAGGTTGCCGGCGAACGATAACCAATACCGATCCGCGCCAGAGGCTGAATACCCCGGGACGACGGGGCGCAGGCCTACCAAAGTCTACATCTATCCAGTGCACCCCCAAACGCCACCCGCGAGCCGGTCGGGCAGCCCCGAGAGAAGCTACCGGCGGCGAGGGACCATCGTGACCACGCCGGAAGAGCAGCCGGTCGAGTATGAGCCTCGGGAATCCTCCCGGCGGAAATCGCGTGCCGAACCGGAGCAGCTGCTCAACAGCCCGCTGTCGCCACCGGCAACACCCCGGTTCCACAGCATCGGCGGCGGCCCTTTGCCAGGGACGGCGCCGCCAGAGACCCCCAGCGCCAAACCGCGGTATTCCTGGCCTGAGCCGGCCGCCGTCTCGGACTGGGTGTATCGCCCAGTGAAACAGTAGCAGGGCCCCATCCGAAATGGGAACCCGCAAGAGAGGAGGACGAGGACCTAGCCGCCCCGGCCTGAGTCACCTTTGGGTTGGGAAAGGAAATAAAGAGCAAAACCATCGACCGCACGTCCGTTTTGCGAAAGCGTTGTGTGTTGCGCAGTGATTCTGGCTTGCGTTTAGGCTTGGTTTGTGTTTAGGCCTGGGGCCCCGGGCGGGAGCAAGGCAGTAATGAATCACGTGAAATTAGCTCTTAATTTGAAGAAACAGGTTCTGGCTAGGGGTGCTAGGCCTAATGAGTACAGTGGTACTTTGGGTTACTTACGCTTCAGGTTACATATGCTTCAGGTTACAGACTCCGCTAACCCAGAAATATTACCTCGGGTTAAGAACTTTGCTTCAGGATGAGAACAGAAATCGTGCTCTGACGGTGCAGCGGCAGCAGGAGGCCCCATTAGCTAAAGTGGTGCTTCAGGTTAAGAACAGTTTCGGGTTAAGAACGGACCTCCAGAACAAATTAAGTACGTAACCCGAGGTACCACTGTACAGTCTTGTAAACAAAACCTACCCTTCTTCCCTTATGGGGTATTCCAGAGCCCATATAGAGTCCTTAGGTAGGTTCTCCATCAGTAGGAGAAAATAACAGAGGCCAACCAGAGAATATTGAGAAGCAAAGCAGCTAGTAAGCCTGATCTATATTGAACTGTTGCAACAGGGTGCTCCCCTCACACACAGGAAAGGAGGAGGACCCAGAACCAAGGTGTGTCTGCCCTTATATAGACACGTTTTAAATTCCCTGCCCTGGCACTCAAGACCACCCCTCCATACATCATACATACAGCACAGAAAAGGCGGTCTACAACAGAAATCTGAGTGCCTTGTTTATCTCCTGTCTGCCAGGTTATCTGATAATGCCTTATCTGATTGCCTTTCCTGGTAGTCTGGCCATTCCTTTGAGACGGCGATTTCCCAATTCCTGAGACAATGGGAAGGTTCCCTCATCCACTCCCTCCTTGCAGAGAAAGAAAACATTAGGTCAGCTTGGGAGTCAAAATGGTTTCAGGGTGGTCTTCCTGTGCTGCTCCAGACATGCGGTCCACATATATATATAAGACTTTAAATTTCTTATTATAATATATTTATGTATGTGTGTTTTCCTTGTGCAATGATAGGCATTTGTTCGATTTTTAAGACCTTAGAATTCCTTTAACATGGGAGAGGGTATATATCTCAGTACAGTGGTATCTCGGGTTACATACACTTCAGGTTACAGACGCTTCAGGTTACAGACTCCGCTAACCCAGAAATAGTACCTCGAGTTAAGAACATTGCTTCAGGACGAGAACAGAAATCACGTGGCGACGGCAGCAGGAGGCCCCATTAGCTAAAGTAGTGCTTCAGGTTAAGAACAGTTTCAGGTTAAGAACGGACCTCCGGAACGAATTAAGTACTTAACCCAAGGTACCACTGCATGTGGGTTTTGAGCGGGGAAAGGTTTAAAGTACAGTGGTACATTGGTTTTCGAAAGTCTTCATTGACGAACATTTCGGTTTTCAAACGCCGTATACCCAGAAGTAAATACTTCCAGTTTTGAACGTGCCTCAGAAGTCAAACAGCTTCCGCTGAGTGTATATGTTATTTTTCTCAATTTTCTCTATTAAATTTGCAGACCCCCCTTTGCACCTCGGTTTCTGAACTCAAACGGTCTTCTGGAACAGATTATGTTCGAAAACCAAGGTACTACTGTAGTACTGCTGCAGTTGTTGTTGTTGTTTAGTCGTTTAGTCGTGTCCGCCTCTTTGTGGCCCCCTGGACCAGAGCACGCCAGGCCCTCCTGTCTTCCACTGCCTCCCGCAGTTTGGTCAAACTCATGCTGGTCGCTTCAACAACACTGTCCCACCATCTCGTCCTCCGTCGTCCCCTTCTCCTTGCGCCCTCCATCTTTCCCAACATCAGGGTCTTTTCCAGGGAGTCTTCTCTTCTCATGAGGTGGCCAAAGTCTTGGAGCCTCAGCTTCAGGATCTGTCCTTCCAGTGAGCACTCAGGGCTGATTTCCTTCAGAATGGAGAGGTTGGATCTTCTTGCAGTCCATGGGACTCTCAAGAGTCTCCTCCAGCACCAGAATTCAAAAGAATCCATTCTTTGGCGATCAGCCTTCTTGATGGTCCAGCTCTCACTTCCATACATCACTACTGGGAAAACCACAGCTTTTACAATACGGAAACTGCTGCAGTTCGAAGGCAGTTTTCAGGCTTCAGGCAGCCCAGTAATGCAGGTATTTGCATCCATAGGGGATGCAGGTATTTGCATCCATAGAATCACAGAATTGCAGTGTTGGAAAGGACCCAAGGGCCAGGCGGGCAGGAGTCACGAGGCAGGCATTTTGGAAAACCACATTAAAAACTACAACTGCAGCTGGATGGAACCAAGAGAGAAAAATAAACGTCCCAGGGCTGTTAGGACTGCACTGAATTAGCCCTGGATGTAGAAAATAGAGCCAAGACTTCGCTCCTCCCCGACGAAAAGGTCTCGTTTCGGACAAAACTACCCAAGGTGCTTTGGAGGACCTTTTGAGAGCGCTTTAAAAAGAAAAAAGGTGGGGGGGGAAAGACTACGTTTCCCAGCATGCTTTGGGACACGCCTGGAAGCGGGAGTGAGTGGGGAGAAACTACATTTCCCAGGGTGCTTAGGAGCTGAGATTTCCCTGGCTGTGGGCGCGCCCTCCGTTCGGGCAGGTAAGTTGCAGGTGAGCGGGATGGAGCTTCCTGGATTTCCTCGGCGGAGCAGGTAGCAGCCGGAGGGGGAGAGGGAGGGAAGGGGAGGAGAGGAAAAGAAAAGGAGGAAGAGGGAGAGAGGAAGGAGGGAGGGACAGGGGTCGTTGCACCTGCCTTTTACCTGTGCGATGGTCTCCATCGCGCGCCCAGGTGCGCCGGCAGAGCCATTCCTCGCCCTTGCGCGTCCAGATCCGAGATATTTGCAGCGGAGTCTGGCCCCCGAGGGCGAGCGCACCCACCTGAGCCGGCCCTCGGCTAGCTGCCACCCACCCACCTACCTACCTACCCACCTACCTGCCTGCCTTTTTGGTGGCAAGCAGCCAAGGTGTGGCACGGCCCGCCAGCACCCTCCTCCACCTGCGTCTCACCAGACGCGGAAAAGCACATTTCCCCTCTCTTCCATCACCGCCCAAAACGATCCGTGGGAAATGTAGTTTAACCAGGTGCTGCGAACTGTAGTTTTACCCCGGCCACAGTTCCGAGCAGCTCCCGGATAAAGCGCAGCTCCCGAAGCTCTTGGCGAAGTAATCGAAACGTTTTGCGCGATGTCGGAACAGGAGGAAGAGGTTCAGTTTGAAGTCGGGTCAGAAAATAACAAAGAGGTCTACTAGTCGGTGCCAATCAGGTATAGAAAAATCGGGAATTGTGGGTAGGAAGGTGGGAATAGCTAAATTAATGGTTCTTCTAATCCGAGTTAAAAACAAAAGAGGAATGTAAGTGGGTAAAATTGATGGGAACTGCAGCCAGGCAGGTTATAGCGAGTAACTGGAAAAAATGCAGAAGAGATAGGGGTGAACCAATGAAGGAAAAACCTGAATAATATTATAATTTTAGAATATCTAACTGTGAAGATGCACAGAATGAAAGGGTTTAAGGTCAGCGAGAAAGAGGAGGATCGATTTTGGAATTATTTGGGTAGGTTTGAACAATTTGGGGCAATTAAAATGTTAGAAGTTAAATAAACCTTGTGGACGGAGGAGGGTTAAGGTATATAAAATTGTACATATGGTTGATTTGAATATGTTATTTTTGATTATGTATACCCAATGTATCGACACGGGTGGCGCTGTGGGTTAAACCACAGAGCCTAGAACTTGCCGATCAGAAGGTCGGCGGTTCGAATCCCCGCAACGGGGTGAGCTCCCGTTGTTCGGTCCCAGCTTCTGCCAACCTAGCAGTTCGAAAGCACAAAGTACAAGTAGATAAATAGGTACCGCTCCAGCGGGAAGGCAAACGGCATTTCCGTGCGCTGCTCTGGTTTGCCAGAAGCGGCTTAGTCATGCTGGCCACATGGCCTGGAAGCTGTACGCCGGCTCCCTCGGCCAGTAAAGCGAGATGAACACCGCAACCCCAGAGTCGGTCACAACTGGACCTAATGGTCAGGGTCCCTTTACCTTTACCCAATGTATCAGCCGCCTGAGGGAGGTGTTTGGTTGTTGGTTTAAAAATAAAAACATTAAACATTTAAAAAAACCTAGTCGGTGCCAATCGAAGTAAAATGTTGGTGGGGTTTTGCCAGCTGTGAATTTATTTCTTAATATTCGTCAGAAAGAGCCACCACAGTGAGTCTCCCAGTGAGTAGGGATTGGAACCCGGGTCTCTCTCCCAGGTCCTAGTCCAACGCTCTAACCACTACACAGCACTGCCCACTTTTTGCATGCTTTAAATAAACCTAGAATGAACTGGGGGTCTTTCTGCCTCCCCTCCCCCCCGCCAGTCTCAATGGGAGCACTGGCTGCAGGAGCAGGATCCGACCTCCTTATCAAGTCGTTTTTCTCTTCCAATGAAGGTCGTGAGAAGATCAATCCCCCCTTTTTTCTCTCTCCCTCTCTCTGTTCTTCCTGCTGGAAAGTTGGGGGATGGCCTCCCTTTTCGGGGACCCCCCCCAAGCCGGCCCCTGCCAAGCCTCTCACAGACTTGGATTTCCGTTCCGGAGCACGCATCGAAGAGATCAACCAGCTCATCCAAGAATACGAGGCCAGGGACCCAGGCGTCCGGGACGCCCCGGAACTGCACCGTGCAAAGGATAAGGTTTTCTCCCTGCTGGGTGAGTGGCGGGACTCTGGAAAGGGGGGAAGGTGTTTGAGAGAGGGGGGGGGGGACAGAGGGAGACGGTCAGCCTGGGAAGGGAGCCCGTGTTGGAAAACTCTGATCCTAAACTTCGGCTGCCTTGCGGGATATTTTCGGGAGAAGAAAAGGCTCAGGGGTAAACCCTACACTAATAATAATAATAATAATAATAATAATAATAATAATAATAATAATAATATATTTATACCCCACCCATTTGGCTGGGTTTCTCCACCCACTCTGATCAGCTCCCAACAGAACATTAATACAGTGGTACCTCGGGTTAAGAACTTAATTCGTTCTGGAGTTCCGTTCTTAACCTGAAACTGTTCTTAACCTGAAGCACCACTTTAGCTAATGGGGCCTCCCGCTGCTCATCCTGAGGCAAAGTTCTGAACCCGAGGTACTATTTCTGGGTTAGCGGAGACTGTAACCTGAAGCGTATGTAACCTGAAGCGTCTGCAACCCGAGGTACCACTGTAATAGTAATAAACAAAGGAGAAAACATAAAACATTAAAAATGTTCTTGATCAAGACTGCCTTCAGATGTCTTCTAAAAGTCAGATAGCTGTTTATTTCCTTGACATCTGGTGGGAGGGCGTTCCACAGGACGGGTGCCACCACTGAGAAGGCCCTCTGCCTGGTTCCCTGTAACTTGGCTTCTCGCAGGGAGGGAACCACCAGAAGGCCCTCGGAGCTGGACCTCATGTCTGGGCAGAACGATGTGGGTGGAGATGCTCCTTCAGGTCTACTGGGCCTTTGAGGCCGTTTAGGGCTTTCAAGGTCAGCACCAACACTTTGAATTGTGCTTGGAAACATCCTGGGAGCCAATGTAGGTCTTTCAAGACCGGTGTTATGTAGTCCCGGCGGCCACTCCCAGTCACCAGTCCGGCTGCCGCATTCTGGATTAATTGCAGTTTCTGGGTCACCTTAAAAGGTCGCCCCACGTAGAGCGCATTGCAGTAGTCCAAGCAGGAGATAACCAGAGCATGCGCCACTCTGGCCAGACAGTCTGCGGGCAGGGAGGGTCTCATCCTGTGTACCAGATGGAGCTGGTAGTAGAGCGGAGTCCCTAGGATGGTTGGATGAGGCCTTGTACTC
Source organism: Podarcis siculus (assembly GCA_034642415.1). Classification (NCBI taxonomy): domain Eukaryota; kingdom Metazoa; phylum Chordata; class Lepidosauria; order Squamata; family Lacertidae; genus Podarcis; species Podarcis siculus. The sequence goes on from JAXCMG010000042.1 coordinate 2,338,337, forward strand.
CTCCTTCTGGCAACTCCTGCAGCCAGGCTGGTGCCAAACATCTTGCTCAGCTTTCCTTTGGACCACATCAGCGAGACCAAGAGGGGGTTCTTGTCATTTGGGCAGCCCTGGGACCCCCCCCCCCACTGTCTAGACTTGTGCCCCAGGGAAGTCACTTCGGAGCTGCTAACAAAGCAGTTTTACCTCCCCCCCCAGGCGCACTCCATTGTCCATTTGACTTCACCCCCAGAGGCGCACTCCATTGTCAGTTTTACTTTCCCCCCAGAGGTACAGTCCATTGACTTCACCCCCAGAGGCGCACTCCATTGTCCGTTTGACTTCACCCCCAGAGGCGCACTCCTTTGTCCGTTTGACTCCCCCCTCAGTTGGGCACTATCTGTGGGGGTCTTTCCAGGCAGAGGGAGAACAATTTGCTAAGGGAGGGCTGGCCAAACCAGGCCCCCAAAATTAGGGGGGCAAACAGGGGTCTCAAGTCTCCTATTTCTCCCCCCCCCCCCCGCCAGGTCAGGTCCAGAAATCCGAGGGGAAGCTTCCTCCCATCAACCGCTACTTGATCCTGTCCGGCGGAGCCCAGCGGGGCACCGTCCACGTCGATCCTGGCACCCTCCACCCTCTTTCCGCCGGGGGCGACTATGATGCCGATTTCACCCTCCTGGTCCCTGTCCTGAGCGCCGCCGGGGTCCCCGTCACCTTGGACATGAAGCAGAGCCCCCCGGGCCATGCACAGATCAGCCTCCAGCCCTTCGGCCCTGAGACGCTGGCCCGCTGGTCGGACTGTTGCTCGGGCGATGAGGCCCACCTGTCGGCCGAGCTGGTTTGCGAGTGGCTCTCGCGCTCCTTCCCCGACAACGAGGATGTCAGGGTCGAGCGGCGCGGCTCTGTCACCTCCCTGATCGTCCGCGTCGGGCTTCGCCGCATCCTCTACGACATTCTCCCGGTTGTGGCCTTCAAGGGCTGGCCAGAAGTTGCCCAGTCGTGGCTGGCGCAAGCCCATTTCTGGGATGGCAAAATGACGGACGAAGAAGCGGCCGGTAGCTTTTACCTCATACCGTCTGTGTCCTTCGGCGCCTGGCGCCTGGCCTTTTCGGCTAGTGAGCTACACCTCCGCCGGATCCTGCCCCCGCCCCTTCTCCGAGCCCTCCGGGCCGCCATGACGATGCTGGGCTGCGACCTACGCGGAGGCCTGGGGCCCTACCACCTCTTCACCTTGGCGCTGTGGTCGTGCGAGCGGCTGCCGTCCAGCTACCTTGGCCGGGACGAGAACGCGGCACACGCCTTGCTGGGCCTTTTGGACGACCTCTCCGCCGGCTTGGCGCACCGGCGCCTCCCCAGCTACTTCCTGCCGCAGTGGAACCTTCTGGAAGGTCTCGCTCGGCCGGCCATGGAGGGCCTGGCCCGGGAGGTCGCCTGGGTGAGGGCCGACCCGTGTCGGTTCCTCCGGCGAGCCGTGGAGGGCGCCAAGGAAGCCAAACGGTTGGCCAAGGCCTTCAGGGAGCGGGGTGCGTCCCCCGCGGTGCCGTGACTCCGTTCACGGAACGGCCACTTTGGCTTCAGGTAGAAAAATGGTGCCAACAAGGGCCGCCTTTGCCCATTGGTGAAGCAATCATGGCTTCCCCCCAAAGCAGCCTTTCTCAGCCTGTGGGTCCCCAGATTTTTGTTGGACTACGACTCCCATCACCCCTAGCTAGCAAGGCCAGAACTCAGGGATGATGGGAGTTGTAGTCCACAGGGGAGCCACAGGGTGAGAACGCTGCCCCAAAGGATTCTGGGAGCTGTCCGCTATTAATGGTGCTGAGGTTTGGGAGGGGATCCCCATAGAGCTACAATTGTCAGAGGGGTTCAACAATCCATCTCCCTTCTTTGGGAATCGTAGCTCCGGGGTGGGAATACGGGGGTCTCCAAGTAACTCTCGAAAACCCGTAACCAGTGCTGTTTTTCTTTAAAAAAATGTTTAGGGGTCCCCTCCTTTTGACTCCAGAAAACCACCATTTTTATTGTTCAAATTGGAGAAAATAAATACAGTAAATGGACAAAAGGCTGCTATCGGACAGCAATGGAACTGGCGGTTCACCGTGCTGGAGAAGAAACTATTTTATTTTTTAAAAAATTAGTTTCTTCTCCCATTAGATTCACAAAATGTTTAGGGCTATGCGCACCCCCAGAAAAGAGCACTGTCCGTAACAAACTTCAGCTCCCAGAATTCCCCAAACCACGGCAGTTTCAATGTGGCCAAGGAGAGGTTCCCGAATTCTCTTACCATTACCTCATTGCACCATACCTTTAATGCAGGATCATACCTCTTTAAACAGCCATGGCTTCCCCGCCGAAGAATACCGGGAACTATAGTTTGCTTAATTTGCTGAGTGTTGTCTGAAGATTCCTCCCTAATTCCTCTCGGATGTTTAACAATCAATACCTCTTCCGGGGAACTTTGGGACTTCTAGCTCTGTGACGGGAATACAGGGGTCTCCTCACAACTCTTGGCGCCCTTGACAAACTACAACTCCCAGGATTCTTGTCGGAGGTGGGCAGAGCCAGGACGGCTAAGGCGGGATAAGAGAGCTTGGAAGACAACGGCACAGACGGGGCCCTAAACGAAACTGGGCGGCTGAATTATCACAACCTCTCCTGCCCACCCTTTCCCCACATCTGTGGGGTCCTGAACTACAACTCCCACACCCTCCCAGACCTGGCAAGCGCGCCCAGCGGTCGGATATGACGGGAGCCGTATGCCTGGTGTGCTAAAGGTCCCCCCAGATTAAGAGGAAGGGTGCAAACCATTGGAGTGGGGGGGCAGGAAAGGGGGAAGCAAATCTAATGGGGCAGAGCCATAGGATCGGGGAGACGGGACTTGGCACCCCAGAAACTTAAATTGTGCCTTAAACCGATGTCAAAAACCGATGCAATGTGCCTGGGGTGCTCCTCTTGCTTTTGGGTATGCAACTTCAGGCCGCTGTTGTACCGGTGTAGCGTCTTGCCAAAGAGAAAGGTCACAGGGTGACTCAGTGGGACTGTCTAAAAAAATTTTAGACAGATTTTTAGACGGATTTCTTATATGGGATGGGAGGGAATGCTGCCATTGGACTGTTAATGCCCCCCGACCGCTACCTAAGCACTTAAAAATTTAACAAATCAACTCCCGTTTCTTTGGGGTTGGGTAAAGCCTTCGGTTGGAGACCCTAACCATTGATGATTTCCATCAAACAGCCTCCCTGCCCCACAACCTGGCGACCTCTGGGTGTGCTTTGGACTACAATTCCCATCAGCCTCCGCTGGCGCAGGAGGATGGGGCTGGTGGCTTATGGGAACCGTAGTCCAAAATGTGATTGCCGCAGGGATAGCGACATGGTGCCTGGGCTTGCACCCGCCTTGACCAGCATGTCCAGCGGTCAGGGATTATGAGAGTTATAGGGCGGTCCTGGCCAGCCAGGTGCAAATCGATCTGCTTTGGACTACAATTACCATCAGCCTCCGCTGGCGCAGGAGGCTGGGGCTGGTGGCTTATGGGAACCGTAGTCCAAAACAGATTGATTTGCACCCAGCTGGCGAAGGCTGCCCTATAACTCTCATAATCGCTGACCATTGGGCATGCTGGTCAAGGCGGGTGCGAGTCAGGAGCCCAGGAATCACGTCGCTATCCTTGCGGCAATTGCATTTTTGAAGAAGGGTCGTTTGCAGATTTTCAATGTATTAGTTATGTTTACTAACTCTAGGGAATCTACTCTTGAGTAAAACAACTGAACAACCCTGTTTAACGGAAATGCCAAACACGGGTATTTGTAGGCCAAACCTTTCGGTCATATTTGGTGCCGACATCTTGAAATCGTGGATCTAAAATCGATATCGAAGGAGGAGAATGAGACTTTTCGTAAAAAGTGGAATGCGCTTCGTAGGCCTTGGGAGAAATTGTGTCTTATATTCGGCGGCGATCTTTGTACGTGAGGTGAATAATATGCAATAAAGGACGGCTAACGTTGCCGTTTGAGCAGGGCAAAAGAGGCTGGTCTGTGTCGGGTAGAAATGGATGTATCAGCTTCCGCCAACCTGTTTGGCGCTACAGTTCCCACCATCTGCACCCAGCCAGATGGGAGTTGTAGACCTGTAGCGACTCAGCCCCAGACACACTGACCAGATGTTTGGAAGCTGTGGCTGGATGGTTACGTGGGAGCCGGTTGAAGCTAAATCCTTCGAAGACAGAGGTCCTGTGGCTAGGACGGGGCGATATCGGATTGGGGGGGCAACTCCCATCTCTTGCGGGGGTGCAATTAGTGCCAGCACCGTCCGTTAAGAGTTTGGGTGTAATCTTCGACACCTCCCTTTCCATGGAAGCGCAGATTGCAGCTATAACAAAGGCGGCATTTTTCCATCTCCGCCAAGCTAAGCAGTTGGCTCCTTACCTCTCTCGCCCTGACCTAGCCACTGTGAGCCACGCGACGGTCACCTCCAGACTGGATTATTGTAACTCGCTCTACGTGGGGCTGCCCTTGAGACTGACCCAGAAACTCCAGCGGGTGCAGAATGCCGCGGCGAGACTCCTTACGGGGTCCTCGCTGTGAGATCACATTCACCCAGTGCTATACCAGCTGCACTGGCTCCCGGTGGAGTACAGGATCAGGTTTAAGGTGCTGGTTTTAACCTTTAAAGCCCTATACGGCCTAGGACCCTCGTAGCTACGGGACTGCCTCTCCTGGTATGCCCCACAGAGAAACTTACGGACTTCAAATAAAAACATCTTGAAGGTCCCAGGCCTCAGAGAAGTTAGGCTGGCCTCAACTAGAGCCAGGGCTTTTTCGGCTGTGGCTCCGATCTGGTGGAACGCTCTGTCACAAGAGACTAGGGCCCTGCGGGACTTGACATCTTTCCGCAGGGCCTGCAAGACGGAGCTGTTCCACCAGACCTTTGGCCAAGGCACAGCCTGACCCCCTCCCTCGGCAATCTTTGCGGAGCTTGGGCCCAATGGTTGCCAGTGGCTTGAATTAATTAATTTTATAATGAATGATTTTAGAGTGTTGTTTATGCTGTACTTTTGTACTGTTTTATTGTTGTTAGCCGCCCTGAGCCCGGCTTCGGCTGGGGAGGGCGGGATATAAATAAAAGTTTATTATTATTATTATTATTATTATTATTATTATTATTAGACTTTACCGATTGGTTGGGTGAGTGTTGATCCCGGACGGGAGGAAGGAAGTCAAATGACACCGAGGTTTGGTTCAGAGAAAGAGTTTATTCTGCTCTCTGGATAGCAGAAGGCACTTGTGTGGTCAGCTCACAGCAAGAGCACTTAAAGAGCGGTTACACACAGCTTATATACCCTTTCGGGTCCCCTTGCCCCCTCCCCAGGAATCCAGCCACGTCAGCTTATACATGTAAGTTGACATCCATCACCATAAACAGATGTTCCTGTTCCGTTACTCTTGACCATAAAAGGCTGTTCCTGTTCCTGTATTCCTTATCTTGGGGTAAGAAGGTCACCAACTCTATTTTTTTTTCTTATATGATTTTTATTACCGTATTTTTCTCACCATAGGGCGCACCTGACCATAGGGCGCACCTAGTTTTCAGAGGGGGAAATCAAGGGAAAAAATATGAGCCCCCCCCCAGCTATGGGAGCAGCGGACAGGCTGCAGGCAGCCTGTGCGATTCTCCCAGACCTTCTCCCTGCTTTTGCGGGAAGTGGGGGAATCCCACCACCTCCCGCAGAAGCCGAGCGCTCTTTAAAGGGGCTGTGCGGCTTCTGCTGGCTTTTCTAGGAGGTGGGGAAATTCCCCCACCTCCCGCAAAACCGGCAGAAGCCGCGCACACTTTAAAAGGGCTGCACAGCTTCTCCTGGCTTTTCTGGGAGGGTGGGGGGGATTCCCTCACCTCTCGCAGAAGCCGCGCAACCCCTTTAAAGAGATTGCGGGTTCTCCTGGCTTTTCTGGGAGGTGGGAGACGGGACTGATGCGGCCAGTCAGTCCCTTCTCCCTCCTGTGGAAAAGCCCGCAAGAGCGCACGGAGCTTTTGTGCGGCTCTTGGGGGCTTTTCCCGCCTGCCTCCCCCCCTGCATTCGCTCCATAGGATGCACACACATTTTCCCTTGCTTTTTAGGAGGGAAAAAGTGCGTCCTATGGTGCGAAAAATACGGTAATTTTCCAATAAAGACAAATTTATAACATCATTAAACATCAAAAACTCATCACATATCTTTTTTTTCTTTTAGACTTCCATCAACATGTCTGCTAATTTTCCATAATTATCACAAATCTTCACATTTCTTAATTTATATTGCACTATATATATCTTATCTTACCATGTTGTTTAAACAATATTTCTACCAGATCTTCTTACAGAGCTTCTTGAAAACTTACAAACGTTATATCATTATCACAAATGTTTTTAATATATTCTGTAAATTTGCTCCAGTCCTCAGGGAATCTTTGGTCTCGTCGGTTGCAAATCCTCCCTGTCAATCTGTCCAGTTCCGCGTAATCCATTAATTTCGATCTCCATTCTTCAATCGCAGGCATTTCTTCTTGTTTCCATTTCTGGGCCACAAGAGTTCTGGCTGCTGTTACTGCGTACAGAAATACTTTCTGATCGTTCCTTTTTATTTCACCACCTAATATTCCTAATAGAAATGCTTCTGGTTTTTTAATAAATGTATATTTCAGTATTTTCTTTATCTCATGATATATCATTTCCCAGAAGCACTTCATTTTTTTACATTCCCACCAGAAGGTCACCAACTCTAAGAGCACTCCGTTCCGGGGGGCTGACAAGGTCTGTGCGTCAGTGTGGTCAGGATGTAAGATAAGACCCAGATGAGATGTAAGATAAGACCCAGATATGTCATCCCTGCTCCACTTTGGAACTGACAAGGCCATTCATTAGGCGTCACAGACTGATAAAGGAGAGATCTCTGTTTATACAGCTGGGTTCCTGTTATACATTTGCTCAAGAGCTCAAGTTAAGGGTTTTTAGCTAATGCACCCTTGGAGAAGGAAAAATGGGGATTTGGGGGCCCGTTTCAGACTGATTGCACAGTCAGATTTGGGGGTTTGGGAAACACATTCCTTCAGACCCAAACAGCTGGAGGATTCCAGGTTGAGTTCCTTTTTTTATTTTTATTTTTGGACAGCCAAGTCTTCAATATACACAGAAGTGTTTGAACTTTCTGCTCAACTCCCTACCGAATCCTTGATTTACAAAAGAGGGGTTGCCAACTGACCGTGGCTGTGACTGCTCCTGTGCTTTCGGTAGCAGTCCAATGGGGAGATACGAGCAGTTCATGCCTTCTCTGGATGAGGAAAAGGGTGTGATTGCTGGGCTAACCTGTGCTGATCCCACTGCGCTTTGCAGGCACAGTAACAGATGCTAACTGGAAAGTTGGCCGCCCTGAGCCAAAAAAACCCCCTGCTCCTCTCTCTCCTCTGGGTCATTCCATGCCAAATCACCTGTTGCCGTGTGCTTTTTTTAATATTAAATAATCAATAAGACTTAATTTTCAAAATATATCAGATGACATTTTAACATAAGAGGGTACAATTTTAACTGTTCTCATGAATGTGAGTTATTTCATGTTCAAAGAGACCTTAAACCCGTACAAATAATATTTTTTGTGTGTGAAAAATTTACATCAAAATCAATTTATTTTATAACCACAAAAAATACCCTCCTTATTTTTAAAGCACAACAAGTACATGGTTAGCCCATTCTACAAAAATAAACTATGATACATGTGATAGTTGTGGTTTGCGTGGTATGGCTTATCGAACCTACCGGGAAGAAAATGACCAAAATTTGCTTTGAATGGCCAGTGACCCTTTTCTGCGGCACTTAATACCATTTGCATACCTTATTTTGAAAGAGACCAGAATTAGCTTTATTTTGATACCAGAATAAGCCCAAATGGTTGAAAAATAAGCGAAACAGGTCCCCCCCCACAAAAAAAAAACTGATGCAGAAATTGGAGTTAGCCTAAATCGCCCGAAAATCAGAATTTTAAAAAAATTCTCCTGCACCCGATTTTGGACCAAAAAATCGTAAAAAATTAATTTGAGGTTATCTCATAGGTATCTGCACATATTACTATTTTTTGAAGAAAATCTGAGTTGTGAGAGCACAGTCGAGTATTAAAATCAGCTGATTTGGCGTGGAATGACCACCTCCACATTTTCATCTCCAGGTAACTGAAAACGGCTGCATGCACACACTGCAACCCCCTAGGGCAGATTTTGTCCAACCTGGTTCCCCTCCAAATGTCCTGGCATGCTGGCAGGCACTCATGGGGGTTGTAGTCCAGCACCCAGGTCCGTGCTGCAGAAGGCAGCCCTTACCATCCAATGTGGGTTTGCTGGTGTGTTTTCTAGGCTTGCCTGCAGAGGGCGCCAGAGGATTGCTTTTATAAACCCAATTCTTCCAACCAGCCTTGTGAAAAATCAAATTATTCTTGCAAGGAGGGCAGTGGTGGAGAGGAGATAAGAGCTGCCTAATAATAATAATAATAATAATAATAATAATAATTTTTATTTATACCCCGGCCAGAGCCGGGCTCAGGGAAGCTAACACCAGTAAAATTACAGTAAAAACATGTTGTTGTTGTTTAGTCGTTTAGTCGTGTCCGCCTCTTCGTGACCCCCTGGACCAGAGCACGCCAGGCCCTCCTGTCTTCCACTGCCTCCCGCAGTTTGGTCAAACTCATGCTGGTCTCTTCCAGAACACTGTCCTCTGTCGTCCCCTTCTCCTTGTGCCCTCCATCTTTCCCAACATCAGGGTCTTTTCCAGGGAGTCTTCTCTTCTCATGAGGCGGCCAAAGTCTTGGAGCCTCAGCTTCAGGATCTGTCCTTCCAGTGAGCACTCAGGGCTGATTTCCTTCAGAATGGAGAGGTTTGATCTTCTTGCAGTCCATGGGACTCTCAAGAGTCTCCTCCAGCACCAGAATTCAAAAGCAGCCATTCTTCGGCCATCAGCCTTCTTTATGGTCCAGCTCTCACTTCCATACATCACTACAATGGTACCTCAGGTTAAGTATTTAATTCATTCCGGAGGTCTGTTCTTAACCTGAAACTGTTCTTAACCTGAAGCACCACTTTAGCTAATGGGGCTTCCTGCTGCTGCCGCACCGCCGGAGCACGATTTCTGTTCTTATCCTGAAGCAAAGTTCTTAACCCGAGGTACTATTTCTGGGTTAGCAGAGTGTGTAACCTGAAGCGTATGTAACCTGATGCGTATGTAACCTGAGGTACCACTGTACTGGGAAAACCATAGCTTTAAATGCCAGCAATTGGGAAACACTGTCCTGCGAGCGCTCCAGTTGGAGAACAGCCTTTCCCAAAGGTGTCGTGGGTTTTGAAGATACTCAAACTCAGGACGCAAGGAAGAAACGTGCTAAGAGGAAGGCAGGCTTGGCAAATCCACACCATGATCAACTCACACCTGGAAACCTATGTCCCCACTGTGGAAGGACGTGTGGATCCAGAATTGGCCTCCACGGTCACTTACGGACTCACTGTTAAAACCATGTTTATGGAAGAAAATCTTACTCGGCTACAAGGGATCGCCAAAGAAGATGGTTTTGCTCTTGAGCTGCTCGTTTCAAATCTAGCCCACCGGGCGGAGCCAGAATGAAACTTTCTAAGCCTTCAGAGGCTTATGATGAGCCAGGTGAAAAGCTGGCAGTTTTGGAAGCCGCCGGGAGCCTGCCTGGATTATGAACATGCAATCCTCTGGCAGAAAGTCCTTCCTTTCCAAAATGGGGAGAGGGGTGGGCAGGAAAGAGCAAAGCCCTATTTGCATATGCAAATGGAGAAATCAGGCATCCCTATCAAAGAAAGCAGGTTGGAGCAAAAATCTCAGGGCCTTAATCTCATCCCTGCACACCCACCTCGAAAAATGATTGTCTGCAGGGCACCCAGAGATCAAGCAAGGATCTGTTTGCGGATCTGTTATAAAAAAAAATCTGCCCTTATTTCTTTATGGGGTACCCAAGAGCCCATATAGAGTCCTTACATGGGTTTCCTATTGGTAGGAGAAAATAACCGAGGCCAACCAGAGAATATTGAGAAGCAAAGCACCTAGTAAGCCTGATCTGTTGCAACAGGGTGCTCCCCTCACTTGCAGGAAAGGAGAAGGAACCCAGAACAATGGCGCACAAGGCCTTATAAATACTTTTCAAATTGCCACCCTGTAGATCAAGACCACCCCCAGAAACATCATACATACATCACAGAAAGGGTGGTCTACAACAGAAATCTGAGTGCGTTGTTTACCTCCTGTCTGGCAGGTTACCTGTTAATGCTCACTTGATTGGATACCCCGGGGAGCCTGGCCAGTCTTCTGTAATGATAAATACTTAGTTCCTGAGCCAGGTCACAGGCTCACACCCTATTCATACACAGACATACCCTTAAGGCAGGATTTGTGAAGGAAAAGACAAGGGGGAGGCTCTTCCATTTGACCTTGCAGAGGTCACCTGGTCAGTCTGGGAGTCAAAATGGCTCCATGGCTGTTCTCCTGTGCAGCTTCAGACATGTGGCCTATATATCTATGTACATGTTTTTGCCTGGTACATTTATGAATCTTTATTATATACATAACGGGACGTGGGTGGCGCTGTGGGTTAAACCACAGAGCCTAGGACTTGCCGATTGGAAGGTCGGTGGTTCGAATCCCCGCAATGACGGAGTGAGCTCCCGTTGCTCGGTCCCTGCTCCTGCCAACCTAGCAGTTCAAAAGCACGTCGAGTAGATAAATAGGTACTGCTCCGGCGGGAAGGTAAACAGCGTTTCCGTGCGCTGCTCTGGTTCGCCAGAAGTGGCTTAGTCCTGCTGGCCACATGACCCGGAAGCTGTACGCCGGCTCCCTCGGCCAATAAAGCAAGATGAGCGCCGCAACCCCATAGTCGGCCACGACTGGACCTAATGGTCAGGGGGGGGTCCCTTTACCTTTTTATTATATCCATAAGACCTTAATTTATTTATTTCAGGGCGCAGTTTGTCTGTCCCCAGGGGAGAATCTGCTGCAGGCGAAAATTCCCCCTCCTGCAAAGTCTTGCCTCCGCTCGCCCTCCACGGCTGCAAAATGTGGGTGAGAGAGAGGGGGGGGAGTTGTAGGCCCTGCCTCGCTTGCCCTTCTGGCCTTGCCTCCGTCTTCCGGGCGACTCTCAAATCCCTCATGTCAGCGCTAATCTTTAAAGCCCCCTTTGTGGCACTCTTCCCGAAAAAAAGAGAGAGTTTTGACCCTGGGAGGCCGATGGAAATCCGGGCGAGCCGAGATGTCCTGGCTTTCGGAAGAGGGAAAAGTGGGAAATTAAAACACAACAACCAATTGCAGCTTAACGGAGCTGGTTATGAAAGTGATTGGGGCCAGACAGATGGTGGCAGAGGCAAAGGGAGTCCTTATTAAGCATCGCCAGGAAAAAGAGGACACAAGATTTGCATGTGCCGATGGCTTTAGCTGTTTGTTTCTCGCTAGGATTTAAGAACAGAGGCAGCCGGATCAGGCCAAAGGGGGCCCATCGAGTCCTGCATTCTGTTTTCACGGGGGGGCAACCGGATTCCCACACCCCCCCATGGGAAACCTGCAAGCACAGGAGCCCTCTCCCCTCCTGTGGCTTCGGGCGACTGGTATCCAGTGTTGTTTTTGTATTTTTTGTACAGTGGTACCCTGGTTCTCAAACTTAATCCGTTCCGGAAGTCCGTTCTGAAACCAAAGCGTTCCAAAAACCGAGGCGCGCTTTCCTATAGAAAGCAATGCAAAACGTATTAATCCATTCCGGACATTTAAAAACAACCCCTAAAACAGCAATGGGACACGGGTGGCGCTGTGGGTTAAACCACAGAGCCTAGGGCTTGCCGATCAGAGGGTTGGCGGTTTGAATCCCCGCGACGGGGTGAGCTCCCGTTGCTCGGTCCCTGCTCCTGCCCACCTAGCAGTCCTAAAGCACGTCAAAGTGCAAGTAGATCAATAGGTACCGCTCCGGCGGGAAGGCAAACAGCGTTTCCGTGCGCTGCTCTGGTTCGCCAGAAGCGGCTTAGTCCTGCTGGCCACATGACCCAGAAGCTGTACGCCGGCTCCCTCGGCCAGTAAAGCGAGATGAGCGCCGCAACCCCAGAGTTGTCCGCAACTGGACCTAATTGTCAGGGGTCCCTTTACCTTTTTACTAAAACTGCAACTTTACTATCCAATGAGACCATGGATCCATAGAATGAAATCAATAAACAATGTGCTGCAGTCACACAGTCAGTCCATCAGTAGCTGAACTGGGTTCCACACAGTCACAAAAAAACAAAACAAAAAGAGCCGTAAAAGCAAAAACGCAAAATAAATAGCAAAAACAGGCAGACCTCAAATTGGAAGCGTAACACTCAAAATGGAGAATTTTCAGCTTCCAAAAAAAGTTCACAAACCAGAACACTTATTTCCGGGTTTGCTGTGTTTGGGTTCCATTTTATAACAACAACAACTTATTATTTATATGCCACCCATCTGGCTGGGTTTTACGGATCAATGGCCTCATTAGATAGTAAAATTCATGTTAAATTGCTGTTTTAAGGGTTGTTTTTAAAGTCTGGTGCGGATTAATCCGTTTTGCATTACTTTCTATGGAAAAGCGTGCCTTGGTTTTGGAACGCTTTGGTTTTGGAACGGATTAAGTTTGAGAACCAAGGTGCCACTGTATATTACATCACTATATATGCACTCTACAATTCCACGCATACTAGTCGAGTATCTAGGTACACAACTGTTATTATCTAAATACCTTCATGGTTTATTTATCAACTCCTATACTTTTTATAAGTATGTTCCAAATATCGTTCTACTTGTCCATACAAAGTCTATGTCTGTAAGCAATCCGTTTACAAATCGCAAGTTTTGTCATGTATTCAGTCCATTGACTAACAGGTGTATCTTCCCAGTGCATCGATATCAGTCTTTCGGCACGAAAAATCCATTTACAGTGTCCAATTGTCAAATTCTATATAGAAGGCACGTAATTCAAAAGAATATTTTCCTTTGACAATTTTAACTTTTTTCTGCACAGTCATGTTTATACAATCCAATACTTTCTCCCGAAACTTAGTAAACCTAGGACACTGTATAAAACACGTGTTTCAAATAAGCATTATCCTTATTCCTGTCTCCAACCCCCTGCAATGCAGCGCAGCCCTTTCCTACATAAATGTAAGAGTCCAATAATTCCAAATAACATTTTCTGTTGTATATCCTAGTTTAAGATCCATAGGCACCTTTGCTTCAGAAACTAAAACACCAAACAATTCAAAGGCACACGGCTCGCCGCAAAGCATCCTGGGACCCGTAGTTTTGTTAAGGGCGCCGGGAATTCTAGCTCGGTGCGGGGAAAACTATAATTCCCAGGATTTTCAGGAGCAAGCTGCTCGCTTTTAAACTGCATGATGGCGCGTTTGGCGCTTGCAGAGAATTTCCCTTTCCAAGAACTCGCCTAATCTCATTTGCCAACGCTACTTAAGCCGGTGACCAGCCACGCAGCTCTCTAATTAATTAATAAGCCAATTAGCGGCGTGATTAAGAGCTTCCTTTTGACCGCCCTGTCCGTCAAGTGCGGCGGGTGATGCCTGAGTTTTAGCGTGACGGAAGAGCGTCTTTCTCCCCAACCCCAACCCCCCAAATCAATCGAGGCGGCAGAAGGATGATCAGAGAGGCTTAAATTCTGAGCAAATTCGGACGTGGTCCAGAATAACAAGGGATTTATTCGGGGCCTGCCATGGAATAATGAATATTAGGCCTCGCTTCGACATCATCGCCAGCAGGGGGAAGCAGCTTAATAGAGAAACTCGGAGAGGTTAACCTCCACCTGCCCTCCTCCCCCCCAAAATTAGCTGCATCACAAGGGGGGGGGAGAGAGAGAGGGAAGCCACAAGATCAAAGACACCGGCCGCCTGAAATTTATTGCATCTCTTTCCCGCGTTTCGCAAGTCCCTGATTCAGCAAGCGCTGCAGAAAATAAATATTAGACCTGGGAACTGGAATTAATGAAGGGCAGGAAGGGAAAAGTGATTCGCAAAGCTGTCCTCCCTTTACACGCACACCTAGGGATGTGTGTTGTAAATAAAAAATTGCCCTTTTCCCTTATGGGGCATCCAAGAGCCCATATAGAGTCCTTACGTGGGTTCCCTATTGGTAGGAGAAAATAACCGAGGCCAACCAGAGAATATTGAGAAGCAAAGCAGCTGGTAAGCCTGATCTTTATTGATCTGTTGCAACAGGGTGCTCCCCTCACACGCAGGACAGAGGAGGGACCCAGAAAAATGGCATGCAAGGCCTTATAAAGACTTTTGAAATTGCCACCCTGTAGATCAAGACCACCCCCAGAAACATCATACATACATCACAGAAGGGGTGTAACCTAAGACCACCCCTCAGATACATCACACCTACGTCACAGAAAAGGCGGTCTAAAACAGAAATTTGAATATTGTTTATCTCCTGTTGTTGTTTATCTCCTGTCTGGCAGGTTACTTGATTGGATTGCCTGGGGAGCCTGGCCAGTCTTTTGTAATGATAAATACTTAGTTCCTGGGCCAGGTCACAGGCTCACACCCTGTTCAAACACAGACATACCCTTAAGACAGGATTTGTGAAGGAAAAGACAATGGAGAGGCTTTTCCAGTTTGACCTTGCAGAGAAAACATTGGCTCAGTTTAGGAATCAAAATGGTTCCAGGTAGGTCTTCCTGTGCTGATTTATGTATGTGTTTGGTTGGTACACTTATGAACATTACCATATAGCTAAGACCATAAAATTCCTATCACATGTGCAAATCCGATTTTCCTTTTCCCAGTCTTCTCCAAATTCAGGAAACAGCCACCCAGACTATCCAAAGGGAGGGACTTTTTTTTATTCGGAGGAAAGGGAAGGAAAAAGAGGATGCAATCGAGGTTGACGAAATCTCGCCTGGCGTTGAAGAAGCGTTCCTCCTTCTCCCGTAGCAACAGAATGTGGGGATACGCAAAGGAACTGGATGGTGGAAGGTTCGGAAGCGAGAAAAGGAATTTCTCTGCTGTGTGGCACAGGGTTCAACGGCGGAACTCCCTGCCACATGAGGCAGCGATGGCCACTCACCTGGATGGCTTTGAAAGAGGGTTGGGCAAATTCATGGAGGAGGAGGAGCTGACCCAGAAACTCCAGCGGGTGCAGAATGCCGCGGCGACGCTCCTTACGGGGTCCTTGCCGCGGGATCACATTCATCCAGTGCTTTACCAACTGCACTGGCTCCCGGTGAAGTACAGGATCAGGTTTAAGGTGCTGGTTTTGACCTTTAAAGCCCTAGGACCCACGTACATATGGGACCGCCTCTCCTGGTCTGCCCCGCGGAGAGGTCCACAAATGACAACACTTTGGAGTTCCCAGGTCGCAAGGAGGTTAGATTGGTCTCAACTAGGGCCAGGGCCTTTTCAGTACTGGCCCCGACTTGGTGGAACGCTCTGTCCCAAGAGACCAGGGCCCTGCGGGGCTTGACATCTTTCTGCAGGGCCTGCAAGACAGAGCTGTTCCACCTGGCCTTTGGCTTGGACTCCGCCTGACCCTTATGTTTCCCTCCCCTTACGGTCTTGATTTATCAGCTACTTTAAAATGACGCTGCATTTTTAATTGCATTTTAACCTGTATTTTCAATTGGTTTCCCCCATTATGTTTTTACTGTGATTTTATTGGTGTTAGCCGCCCTGAGCCCGGCTCTGGCTGGGGAGGGCGGGGTATAAATAAATTATTATTATTATTATTATTATTATTATTATTATTATTATTATTATTATTATCATTATCGATGGCTACTAGCCAGGATGGCTATGCTCCGCCACCACAGTTGGAGGAAGCAATGCTTTTGAATACCAGTTGCTGAAAGCTGAAGGAAAGGAGAGGGCTTGAATCCTGTGTTCGAATCCTGCTCGTTGGTTTTCCCATAATGGACATCTAGTTGGCCACTGTGAGAACTAGAAGCTCTGATCCATCAGGTCCTTCTTGTGTTCTTATACAGATTGTGTTTTTAAAGAGTCACCGTGAAAATTCGTCAGAATCTAAGCGTGCGGTTTCTCCTGAATATACACAGTTTTCCCGCACGCAATTTTGCTGAAAATACACAGTTTTGCCAATGCAACCTTTGCCCACCCCACACACCTATAATGAATTTTGCACGCTATTTTCACGCTCGTTTCTAAGCTGGGCTGGGCTGTCACCAATATGCTGATGACACTCAGCTCTATCTGCTGATGGACGGCCACACCGACTCGGCCCCGGACACACTGACCAGATGCTTGGAAGCTGCGGCTGGATGGTTTTGTGGGAGCCAGTTGAAACTAAATCCTTCAAATCCAGAGGTCCTCTGGCTGGGTCGGGATGGCATGGGGATGAGGGACCAACTCCCTTCTCTTGCGGGGGCCCAATTAGTGCCATTGCCTTCCCTTAAGAGTTTGGGTGTAATCCTTGACGCCTCCCTTTCCACGGAGGCGCAGGTTCCAGCAACAGCCAAGGCGACATTTTTCCACCTTCGACGCATCAAGCAGATGGTCCCTTACCTTTCCCACCCTGACCTGGCCACAGTGATCCATGCGACGGGCACCTCCAGGTTTGACTACTGTAATTCGCTCTACACAGGGCTGCCCTTGAAGCTGTCCCAGAAGCTCCAGCGGGTGCAGAATGCCGTGGTGAGACTCCTCACGGGATCTCTGCCATGGGAGCATATTCACCCAGTGCTTTTCCAGCTGCACTGGCTCCCGGTGGAGTACAGGGTCAGGTTCAAGGTGCTGGTTTTGACCTTTAAAGCCCTTCACGGCCTAGGACCCTCGTACCTACGGGACCGCCTCTCCCGGTATGCCCCACGGAGAGCCTCAAGGTCCATAATTAGCAACACCCTAGAGGTCCCGGGCCCTAAGGAAGTTAGATTAGCTTCAACCAGAGCCAGGGCCTTCTCAACACTGGCCCCGGCCTGGTGGAACGCTCTGTCTCATGAGACCAGGGCCCTGCAGAGATGCAAGTTGCTTGCAACAGGACCCCTGAACCCACCACATTTGGGGATTCCTTGCCAGGTAGGTGGGTTTCCCCCCCTAAATTATAGCTCTCCCCACAGGCCCTGACCCCCCCTGGCAGGCTGAGATATCGCCAAGCCGAGCCAGGGAGTTCTGTCTAGGCAATTAGCAAATTGCCTTGGAAGAGGCCAGAGCTGCAAAAAGCTTTTTTTTTTTTTTTTTAAAGAAATCTTTATTATTTATTATCGGAGAGCGGGAGAGGGAGAGAGAAAATGAGGGTTTTATAGCAGGAACGTAAACGCTGAATGTGGTCCATTATTCCGCTAATGGATTTCATTGCCTCGCACGGAGCTCTTTGCATAACAGGTCCGGGGAACCTCTGGAAAGGCCTGTGGCATGGAAGGGGGTGTTTTGGGATAAGTGCGGGCGGGGGGAAATAAGGACCCCTCCCCAGCTATCAATCATTAAATTGGCTCTGGCTAGGTGGGTGGGTGGAGAGGAGATGGTGTTAGGGGTTTTTTCTTGCAGGGGGTGTTTATAGCCGCTGGGTCTACAACACAGACCCGATTGATCGCAGTAAAGGATGGTGAAACCCAGTATACTGTTTCCGACAGTGGACAGCTCAGGGAGGCCACAAGCAGGGCTCTCCACTGACTCCCCCAGCATCTGAGACTCGGAGGTAGACTGCCTCTGCAAATGGAGGATTTCAGGCCAAGGAGGGGGTGAAGAGAGGCTGGTACGCAGGCTGAGACCCTCCCTGCCCACGGACTGTCTGGCCAGAGTGGTGCATGCTCTGGTTATCTCCCGCTTGGACTACTGCCATGCGCTCTACGTGGGGCTACCTTTGAAGGTGACCTGGAAACTGAAATTAATCCAGAATGCGGCAGCTAGACTGGTGACTGGGAGTGGCCGCCGGGACCACATAACACCGGTCTGGAAAGATCTTCATTGGCTCCCAGGGCGTTTCTGAGCACCGTGCCACCACCGAGAAGGCCCTCTGCCTGCTTCCCTGTAACTTGGCTTCTCGCAGTGAGGGAACCGTCAGAAGGCCCTCGGCGCTGGACCTCAGTGTCCGGCAGAACGATGGGGGTGGAGACGCTCCCTCAGATATACTGGACCAAGGCTGTTTAGGGCTTTCAGGGTCAGTACCAACACTTTGAACTGTGCTCGGAAACGTACTGGGAGCCAATGCAGGTCTTTCAATGTGGTCTTGGCGGCTGCTCCCAGTCCCCAATCTGGCTGCCACAATCTGGATTAATTGCAGTTTCCAGGTCACCTTCAAAGGTAGACCCACGTAGAGCACATTGCAGTAGTCCAAGCGGGAGATGACCAGAGCATGCACCACTCTGGCCAGACAGTCTGCGGGCAGGGAGGGTCTCATCCTGCGTACCAGATGGAGCTGGTAGACAGCCGCCCTGGACACAGAACTGACCTGTGCCTCCATGGACAGCGGTGAGTCCAGAATGACTCCCAGGCTGGGCACCTGGTCCTTCGGGGGCACAGTTGCCCCAATCAGGACCAGGGAGTCCCCCACACCTGCCCGCCCCCTGTCCCCCCAAAACAGTCCTTCTGTCTTGTCAGGATTCAACCTCAATCTGTTAGCCGCCATCCATCCTCCAACCGCCTTCAGGCACTTTTATTTTATTTTATTCTTTCTTTCTATATTATTCAACCCCCCACCACATCAACCCTGCGAGGGAGTCCTTCCCACTGTCCAACAGAGCCAAAGTCCGCCTGCCCGCCTGCTTGGGCACTTGATAATTCGATAGGCTTTGCATTGCAACTTAATAGGCGTCATGGCCTTCTCGGGTTAGTCTATAAGGCCTCACGGTGTCTCATTCAAGGACAGCTTTCCGCCCGAACTCCACTTTCTCACTCGTGAGCTGGCGGGCGGCTTTCTATTTCCTTTCCTTTTTGCTTTGTCCTGAGAGAGAGAGAGAGAGTGAGTCAAAATAGGCGCTGCCGGGCCTGTGTGCGAATCTCGCCCTGCACCCTGGTTTGTGGCAGGGTGTGATGGGGGTTTGTTGAAGCAGCGCTGCACAGGCTGGGGGTCGGATTTGGGCTGGGGTGGTGGTGACGGTAACATCTGCGCAGCTGGGTGTCAGCAGCATCCGAGATGTGAGAAACAGATGCTAATTATATCTACACAAATGCACAGACACACCCATCGCGCTGTAGCCTGCAGGCCAGGAGAACTGGGGCGAGCGAAGGAGAATTTGCTTCTCCAACGCGGAGAGAAGGAGGAGGAATGTGGGGGCTGTTTTGCAGTCCTGTGGGTGGTTTGACGTAGGAGAGAGCAATTCGGGGGCAAGAAGGCAGCCTGGGCTTCAAACAAGGGGTTTCAGAGCCAAACAGGGGTCGCCTAGGGTGAGCGGTAGCAGGAGCCTGGCCAACTCAATCTGAAATATACTCGGAGTCGAGAGTGGATTTCATGCAGGTGGTGCTGTGGGTTAAACCACAGAGCCTAGGACTTGCCAATCAGAAGGTCGGCGGTTCGAATCCCCAGGACAGGGTTGAGCTCCCATTGCTCAGTCCCTGCTCCTGCCAACCTAGCAGCTTGAAAGCACGTCAAAGTGCAAGTAGATAAATAGGTACCGCTCCGGCGGGAAGGTAAACGGCGTTTCCGTGCGCTGCTCTGGTTTGCCAGAAGTGGCTTAGTCCTGCTGGCCACATGACCCGGAAGCTGTACGCCGGCTCCCTCGGCCAGTAAAGCGAGATGAGCACCGCAACCCCAGTGTCTGCCACGACTGGACCTAACGGTCAGCGGTCCCTTTACCTATTCAGCTCATAGTGGTGAGGAGGAATGGAAGTTCCCCCAGAATGTCTGCTTTATATACATTATTTACACAATGGGCCCCATGTGATTGGCTAATTCCGGGATTCTCCTGTAGGCCAATCAGGTTGCGGATTCCCTTCCACATGGAGCTGGATTGGGTGGCTCCTGTGGACCAATCTGCCTTTTGGATCCTGTTCAACTCAGTACATAACACAATCCTTCACTGAAATAAAAATTTTAAAAACCCCTGGGCACATATGGTAAGGATACAGGTGGCGCTGTGGTCTAAACCACTGTCAATCAGAAGGTCGTCGGTTCGAATTCCCACGACAGGGTGAGCTCCCGTTGCTCGGTCCCTGCTCCTGCCAACCTAGCAGTTCAAAAGCATGAAGTGCAAGTAGATAAATAGGTACCACTCCGGCGGGAAGGTAAACGGCGTTTCCGTGCGCTGCTCTGGTTTGCCAGAAGCGGCTTAGTCCTGCTGTCCACATGACCCGGAAGCTGATTGTCGGCTCCCTCAGCCAATAAAGCGAGATGAGCGCCGCAACCCCAGAGTCCGACACGACTGGACCTAATGGACCTCCCAGCTTCCGAATGGGTTTGGTTTGGAGCATCTAACCAGGGCACTGCAGCAGGATCAGGCCGTTAGGGTTGCCTTCTAGTTCAGCAGCCTGGGGAGGGAACCCATAAGCAGGATTCAAACACAAGAGCCCTCTCCGCTCCTGCAGAGTTTTGGTCCCAAAAAACCCGAGCATCCTGATTTTGATCAGCGGGATGTTGGAGGGCAGGATGAGCTAGTAAATGCCGTTTCAAGGAATTTTGGAGTCAGAAGGGAACCCAGGGGTCATCTAGTCCAACCCCTTGAAATGCAGGTTCTCAGCCTGAGATTCGAATCCGCTTCTGGGTAGCCTTGGGGCGGAGCCAGAGGAAAAAGTAGGTGGGGCAACTCAGGTGGAAGTTTGGCCAATGGGGTGGTTTCTACACACACACACACACACACACACACACCCTGGGGTTCACCCCTCTGTCCTCCACGCAGCCAAGCAAGAGGCGTGGTCCGGGTTCAAGAGCACTTTCCAGGCGAGCAGAAACATCCAAGCCGGAGAAGGAACATTCTGTCATATGTGGTGGGAATGTAAAAAAGTAAAGAACTTCTGGGAAATGATATATAATGAGATGAAAAAGATGTTGAAATATAAATTCTTTAAAAAACCAGAAGCATTTTTACTTGGTATTATAGGTCAGGACATTAATAGGCAAGATGTTAAATTGTTCTTATACGCAATAGCAAGAGTATTGTTAGCCCAGAAATGGAAACAAGAAGAAATCCCGACGAAAGAAGAACGGCCGACGAAATTAATGGACTATGCAGAATTGGATAAAATGACAGGAAGGATTCGAAACCTGCAGGACCAGAGATTTACAGAAGATTGGAAGAATATATGAATTATTTGAAGAGCAACTGTACCCAACAAATTACACTAGTAGGACTACAATAAGTTTTGTGAGGAGGAATATACGAAGTGTTACAAAGTAGAAAAAGATCGAGATATTGGTTCTGAGTTTGAAATGTAATAGGGAAGATAAGAAATGCATACAAAGAGATTAGATTGGAAAATTTTCAGACAGGATTGATGGAAGTCAAAAATTTGAATAAGATGTAAAAGTATGTTTAATTACTGTTGAAAATGATATGTTTAAAAAAACTAATAAAAATTATATTATATATAAAAAAAGAAACATTCAAGCCAGGAGGGAAATGGGGCCTGCGAGGAGCAGGGTCTGGAGAGACTGGGCGGGGCCTGGGGAGCATTATGAGGGCCAGGCAGGCAGGTCTGGAGGGCCGCATTCTGGCCCTGAGGTTGCCCACAGCGGCTCTACTGGAAGAGGACCTCTATTTGGAGAGCTCTTGGGGGTCTGCGTTGGGCCCCCAAGCCCCAGGAGCTCCCCAGCCCCTGAAGACGAGGCCTTTCGACGCGCCCATTTCAAAGACGGGAGCGTAAAGGCACCAGAGATGCAAAGAAGGGTTTTTGAGGCAGCGAAACCAGGCTCCGTGGAAGCCAGATGGCCAGGCGAGCGTCAGGGGATATTCTGTTATCCTTACGTAAACTTCCGCTTGAAAACATCCCCGAGACGGAGGCCCGGGCTGCGAAGAGGTGAAGAAGGAGGGAAATATTGCAAAGGACAAGTGGAAGAAGCGATTGCTTGGATCTGGGAGGAGGAAGCAAGCCTTTCCTTGTCGACCGGTGTGTGTATTTGGTAGATCTCTGTGCACTCTGCTCAATTCTCCGAAGCACAATAAAATTCCGGATCTGTTTGTTTCCTCCGAATAATTCCCAGGCGCCAATTTGCAGCTGCCGCGTGCGGTGAATATGCAGAACCTCCAGGATCAGAGGCAGTCTACCGGACCAAGCAGCAAGGAGGGGTAGGCTGTGCTCGTGCCCTGGAAATATCTCTAAGCTCAGGCCCAGATTTTTTTTTTATTATTTTTTGCGATAAGGAAAAAGTGATAGCTACAGGCGCCATTGCTTCGACACAATGTCATCCAACCTTGCTGCAAACAGAAGGTAAAGGGACCCCTGACCATTAGGTCCAGTCGTGGCCGACTCTGGGGTTGTGGCGCTCATCTCGCTTTACGGGCCGAGGGAGCCAGCGTACAGCTTCCAGGTCATGTGGCCAGCATGACTAAGCCACTTCTGGCGAACCAGAGCAGCACACGGAAACGGTGTTTACCTTCCCGCCGGAGCGGTACCTATTTATCTAGTTTGAGGTGCTTTCCAACTGCTAGGTGGGCAGGAGCAGGGACCGAGCAACAGGAGCTCACCCCATCGTGGGGATTCGAACCGCCAACTTTCTGATCGGCAAGTCCTAGGCTCTGTGGTTTAACCCACAGCGCCACCCGTGTCCTGCAAACAGAAGGAGTGTTCAGTAAATAGCTGATAGGTAATCTGGATGGAAGTGCAATGAAGTCAGACCCCACCTGGATTTCTGGGCCCAGCTCTGGGCGCCTCAGTTTAAGAAGGGTATCGACAAGCTGGAACATGTGCAGAGGACGGGGATCAAAATCAAGGGTCTGGAAACCAAGCCTTATGAAGATCGGTCGAGGGATCTGGGTATGTTTAACCTGGAAAAGAGGAGACCTGAGAGCCATCTTCAAATATCTCTGTGATGGCCTGGGACTGGGGCTCGGACTCGGAGCCAGAAGAGTCTCAGTCCGTGCCAGATCCTTTGCCCCAGACGGCATCTGAACCAGGTCTGGGGCCTGATCCTGAAGAGCCCCAGTCTGCACAGGTTCCCCTGCAACAAGCACCAGCTGGGCCGAGTCAGGGGCCTGAGCCTGCCCTGGCTCCAGATGCGGGGATTACAGTATTTTTTGCTGTATAAGACTCACTTTTTCCCTCCTAAAAAGTAAGGGGAAATGTGTGTGCGTCTTATGGAGCAAATGCAGGCTGCACAGCTATCACAGAAGCCAGAACAGCAAGAGGGATTGCTGCTTTCACTGCACAGCGATCCCTCTTGCAGTTCTGGCTTCTGAGATTCAGAATATTTTTTTTCTTGTTTTCCTCCTCCAAAAACTAGGTGCGTCTTGTGGTCTGGTGCGTCTTATAGAGTGAAAAATATGGTACCTCGTTGCCTCCAGCTGGGCCATCACTTACAGCTGCTCCACTACCGGTTGGGTCAGGGGAGGCTGAGGTGGCCTCTGGGTCTAGTAACCCACCAACGTCTCCCAAGATGCAGAGACTCAGGTCTGAGAGAAGGAGAGACCTGAGTACTCGCAGGAGGAGTGCTCGCCTTCGGGCGAGACAGGGAAGTGAGTCGCCGGGGGATCAGGATCGGCCGTTACCCCGCCAGAGATAAAAGGCTGTCGGACCCTGCCCCAGGTTGCGGGAGCAATGTTGCTGTTTGCTAGAACCTGCCGGTGATCCTGTATCTGTCCTTGCCTGGTTTCCTGCCTTGGCCCTGTCGGACTGACTCCTCGCGGAACCCCTAGATTTGGAACCGGACCTGGACCGCGCTACTTGGGTTACCCCCAAGCCCAGCACAATCTCAAGAGATATTGTGATAGGAATTTTGAGGTCTTAGATATATGTTAAATGTTCATAAGCGTACCAACCAAGTACATACATAGATCAGCACAGGAAGACCGACCTGGAACCATTTTGATTCCCAAACTGACCAAATGTTTTCTCTGCAAGGTCAAAGTGGAAAAGCCTCTCCATTGTCTTTTCCTTCACAAATCCTGTCTTAAGGGTATGTCTGTGTTTGAATAGGGTGTGAGCCTATGACCTGGCCCAGGAACTAAGTATTTATCACTACAAAAGAATGGCCAGGCTCCCCAGGAAATCAAGTAACCTGCCAGACAGGAGATAAACAACAACAGGAGATAAACAACATTCAAATGTTCTGTTTTAGACCGCCTTTTCTGTGACGTAGGTGTGATGTATCTGAGGGGTGGTCTTAGGTTACACCCCTTCTGTGATGTTTGTATGATGTTTCTGGGGGTGGTCTTGATCTACAGGGTGGCATTTTCAAAAGTCTTTATAAGGCCTTGCTTGCCATTTTTCTAGGTCCCTCCTCTCTCCTGCATGTGAGGGGAGCACCCTGTTGCAACAGATCAATAAAGATCAGGCTTACTAGCTGCTTTGCTTCTCAATATTCTCTGGTTGGCCTCTGTTATTCTCTCCTACCAATAGGGAACCTATGTAAGGACTCAATATGGGCTCTTGGATACCCCATAAGGGAAAAGGGCAATTTTTATTTACAACATTGTCACACGAAGGATTAAGCAAGCTTGTTTTCTGCTGCTCTGGAAGGGAAGACTTGAACCCAGGGCCTCAAGTCACAAGAAAGGAGATTCCAACTGAACATCAGAAAGAACTTTTTGGTGGTCTTTATTATTATTATTATTATTATTATTATTATTATTATTATTATTATT